>JARKIB010000098.1:0-415047 GCA_029378385.1 Mycena metata
AAGCCCGGGTTCTCCCGCCCCGCAGCCCGCGGCCAGAGGCCGCGCCAGACACAAACCAATAGGTTTGTGTCCTCCTTCCCTCCTTCCTTCCCTCTTCCTTTCTCCCTCTCTCTTCACCTCCCCTCCTCTACCATCAACCACTTCGAGACGCGTAGCGTCTGCGTTCATTACGAGACGCGCAGCGTCGGTTTTCATTTAGAGACGCGCAGCGTCGGCTCCTCTCATTTCTAGATGCTACGCTGCTTATTGCAAGCCTCGCCCACGTCCTGAGCCAAGCTCATGACGCCCGCGAAGTCACTCTATCAATCTTCTCAGGGATTCATCTTGTCCTGAGATTCAACGGAGGTTCGAGGATGTTGCGCGGTTGGAGTACTTATTCGGGGGCGAGTGGCGGTTGGGTGTTTGTGTTGAACTAGCTATAGAGGAGGACTCGACGCCGAGACACAAGTACACGCGATGCTACCAGAACCAGCGCCTCCGACGCGTGCTCGTCGTAGTGGTGATGCGGACGCAAGTGATTTTATCCCGTGGCCAAGCAGCGGAGATCGAGGGACAGAGCAGAGACCGGTGCCGCTGGATATTCTTGCTTGACCCGGACTCTGCACAATTACGGTAGTGCAAACGAACTTGAGCCCAAATTCCCTTGACGAGAGGTGCTGATAGAGTGTATGTAGTTCAGCCAATATTTCGTCCCTTTTGATGCAGTTTGCAGCAAACGGTGAATTCGAGTCCGAGTCGGAATCTTTGTGTAGAGGATAACGCCCAGGAGTTGGAACTCAGAGTGCTGCCGAGCACCCGGATGAGGGATATCGTTTGGATGGCATGGAGAACGAGACAAAGGACAAAAAGAAACACGAACGTCTAGGCGGACCACAAGAACATAAGCCTCCGAACCCTTCGCGTCGTTTGGACTTGCAGCAAAATCCGTGGACCAAGATACGATCAAGTCTGTGAACGGTGCCTGCTTGAATTTCGTGGAATTGTTTTTGGCGCGAAAGCGGAGTTCGAGTTTGAGCGTGATTGAGTCCAAGTTGGCGCGGGAGGGGGATCGACCTATTTTAAGGCGTAGGGGAAGACGCAAAGCGAGAGACCTGTGTTCCGAGCCGGCCCAAATTTTCTTCCCAGCTCGAGCCTAAGCGGGGTATGCGACCAAACATTCGATACAACTTTCCGCCGGATTCAGCACGCTGGGGCTCCGACAGGTCGAGATTTCTTCTTGCAACTCAAAAAGCACTATACGAGCAGAGATAGGACTAGATGCCTAGATACCAACAGAACCGAGGGCAGCGCGAGAATGGTTTTGTTGTTGATCGGGGGCTTGGTCGCAGTTTGGACTTGAGATCTAGAGGAAGGATTCTCAAGAGCAACGCGATAAGAAGATAAAGCGAGTAGTAGCCCACCAGAGCGATGAATTCCAGTGCTTCCTCGCCGAATTCCAGCGCCACCACAATAATTTTTTGCCTTGATGCACAACCCGAGTTTCTGATTGAATTCTTGAGGCCAAGTGACTCCATTTTGTTCCAAGAGCACCCAGCAGGTGGAACATTGAGATACTAGGGTCCGCTCTTGAGGCCAAACGAATATTTCCTGCCGCACGATGATGACGCCAGAGTTTAGTGATTCCTTCGGCGCACCGCAGCGCGAATTTAGTGAACTATGAGCCAAACAACTCCACGCCGTGGAAGGAGTGCCCAGGATATTCGCTCGCCAGAGAATAGCACCGGCACAACGCAGCTTGCTTGAGAATGAGGTAGGTTGCGACTAAAGAGGTCCACTGCTTCCCGAGTGCGTTGAAGCTTCGACTCGCGCGATCTTTCTTGCCTTTGAATGATGGCGGTACGCTCCAAGCCCCGCAGGCGGGCGGATACTTCCGTGGAAGTTAATGGTTAGGACTTGAGAGAAAAGCCTGAAAGGCAGCATTGCTGGCACGAGTAGTAGTCCGCCAGTGGCACACATTAGACCGCTTCCTTTACCGAGAGACTCGGAGGAATATTTCCTGCCTTTACCAGTTCCCGACGGCGCGGATTTCCTGAGCTACGAGGCCGAACAATTTTGCGTCGTGGAAAATGTTGAGAGAACAATGCTCTTCGAGGCGAAATATCTTCTGCGTTCTCCACGTTGACGGTCCGCTGCAAGCCGCATTGACGTGTGGCTGTCCATACACAGCCACGCACTGCGCATCTCGTCCTCGTCTTTAATGTCGTCCGCCGGGCTCTCCCGCCGCCGCGCACCCGCCTCATCCCAATCAACCCAACCAAACGACGACGACGGACCCAACCCCTCCTCCCCGCCCCCGCCTTCCCCCGCCCCGCCTTCCACTGGCGCTAATGACGGCCCCAGCCACGCAGGCTCGGCCTTCGCAGGCGGCGCGCGCATCGCATACGACCCGCGCGACCTCCTCCTATCCAGCACCGAGTCCTCCGAGATCGGCGGCGCTGTGCCGCGGCTGACGCTCATGGAGGAGGTGTTGTTGCTGGGGATCAAGGACAAGCAGGGGTATCTTAGTTTTTGGAATGATAATATCAGCTATGCGCTGAGGGGGTGTATTTTGATTGAGTTGGCGTTGAGGAGGAGGATTGGCGTGGTGAGGGATGCGGGGAGGGTGAGTCGCGTTTCCTTATTAATTACTTTGATTTTGCTTTTCGCGTTTACTTCGACATGGGCTAATGTGTTAGCGCAGAAACGACTCCCGCTCCCCGACCGTCCCATTACCGTCCTCTCCACGCGCCAGACCGGCGAAACGCTGCTCGACGAGACCCTACGGATGATGAAGCAGACGGAGGACGCGGGCGAGAAGATGGGTGTGGGCACTTGGGTCGACTTGCTGAGTGGTGCGTACGCTTCTCATTCTCATCCGTTTTGCTCGCGCTACCTCCTGTGCACCACGCCGCGACGGTGTTTTTGGTGCGCGAATTGGCGCTAACGAGCCCTGCGCAATTTTGGTGGAACATTGGAATGGGTTTTCGCTCGGACGGCGTCGTGTGCACTTCGGCACAGACTAGGCGTCGCACAGACAATTCTGTCTACCTCGTAGCCCACCGATCCGGACGCCACGATTCGAGGTCGTGTTATGCTGCAACGACCCACTTTCTCCCGTTCCGCAGCCCACTTCTTTCTACTTCGCACTCGGGTTGTCTCTCGCGTTCCTGTGGTGGTGGATGTCGTGTGCGCCTCACGCATCACGCGTCCGCAACCCTTGTCGTATGCAGCACGCTTCTCCCGTTCCGCAGCCCACGGCGTTCTTTGGACCCTGTCACACGGCGTCCGTCGCCGTCCCCGGCCTGTGCGCACCGGGACTCGGAATTCTGCGCGCCCTGGAATCTTTTATTTCTTTATTTTGGTGGTGCGTTTCTGGGCTGGCTGCGCTCGCGACCGACGAGTCTTTCCCGCCTGTTTTGGACTGCGATCATGGACGTCGAGCCCCTCCTTTTACTTCGACTTGGACTGGCGCGTCGCCTGTGCTTTGGCGCCCGAGCTTCGGACTGTAGCGCCCGAATTGGCGCTGCGTTTGACTGGGTCCGCGCACCCCGCATGCTTCTCCCGCAGGTCGTCCACACGTTCCCGTGCCCTTACCCTTACCCTTGGCGAAACGGCGTCCGCTCCCCGTCATTTCGCGCCGCGGAATTGTTTCGGAACAGCGGCGCGCACCTGCGGGATCGCCGCACCCACTATGCTGCGTCGTTTACGCCGGGGACGACCTGCAGGCATGCATGTCGAATTTCCTGGCGCGACATACCGCGCCGTTTACCGCGAATCCGCCTCCTTTCTTATACTCCTTTAGCTTTATCGCGGTGGAGGCTGGACGCTGGTACTGCACCCTCACTTCGTTCCTCCCCGTCGCCACCCAGGCGTTCGTTCATACGCACCGGCCTAGCGCTCATTCTACTTCTGAATCTGCATCTGCGCGTCGTGGTGGCGTCCTCCGGGCATTTCTGCCTCGTTACTCCGTTTTCTTCCTTCTCTTTCTTTCCCCTATGATTCATTTCATGGCGTACGCGTCTCCGCCGTGCTGTGCTCTGTTTCTTCGGGATTCACGGCGGTCACGACGGAAGGTTCCTCGTCCCGGATTTGCTGGTGCATACACAGCGCGGACACGCGACGATTTGTTACGCTGGGATCTATGTGGGCCTCGCCTGCGTTCCTGCCCGGGGTTTTCTGAGATTGCGCGCGTTGATTGGTCGTTTGGAATGTGGATCCACCGACCGCGAGCCACTGCGGGACGCGGGGCAGGCTGGACAGCGCGATTAGGCGCGGTGGACGTTCGTCGTAGGGCGTTCGCGGGTCGACGTGCGCGAGGCACGCGCCCACATTCTCTTTGTTTTTCCTTTCCTTGATTTCATCGTCGCTTCCACTTTCCTAATCGGGACAAATTGACCAACCATTTTCTGTCATTCAGGCGAGACATGGAACGTCCTCAAGATAGGGTTTCAATTGAAGCAGGTGGGTCCCTTGCTTCTACTTTCTCCCCTACTCCGTCTTGCAGCAGTCATTCTCAATTTACGTACTCCTCCTCGTCGTCTCGCGGTCGCGGCCGTATCTTATCCTCTCATTGCCCCTTCCCTGATTGCCTGCTCGTCCGTTTTTCATCTTTCGCACTACTCCCACTCCCACACACGTATATTTATGCATTTCCATCTTTGTACTTTACCACACACGACCTCTTCCTCCTTTCTCGACCTGCTTATTCCCATCCCGCCGTTGTTTCCCCCACCCCACCCCGTTATGCTCCTCCTCCCTCCATGTGTGCTAATTATTTTACCCCAGGTCCGCGAACGCCTCGCAAAAGGCCTCGTCGACAAGGGCGTTCTGCGCACCGAGAAGCGCAACTTTCTGCTGTTTGATATGGCTACGCATCCGGTGGTGCGTTGCCTCCTCAATTATCTAGCACTTTCCTTTGCTTGTTGCTGCGATGATGTTGCGATGATTTCGCGGGTGCGCGAAGCGTTTGCGCGCGACGAATACGAGAGGAGGAGCGGGAGGCGCCGTTTTTTGGCGAGACGGACGCAGGCGATTCGCTTCGAGCGCGCGCGACACGAGACGAGGAGGTGGGCGAGGCGAGGCGAGGCGCCTACGGAGGGGGACGAGGAGGTGGGCCATGCACGTCTCCTCGGCATTCGTGTGCGGTGGCACTCGACCCTTGAAGGGCTTGGCGTCCGTGGAAGTGGCGGGCGTTTGGGTGGTGGTTGTGTGATGCGCTCGGGTATCGCACTGCGGTGGTGGTGTGTACGCGGAGGAAACGAGGGGGCCGAGGTGTACGCGCGCCTCCTCTCGCGTACGCGCGTAGCGGGGCAGATGCGGGCGTACCGCGCCGGGGGTGTGTATGCGGAGACGAGGACGAGGATGTGGGGTCGTTGGGTAGGGACGGCGAGAGCGTGATTCGCGGTCGGGTGGAGCAGACGCGGGAGCTGCTGGCTCGCATACTGCGCTCTGCGCGCGACGTGGACGTTTTGGGGCCGAGGTGTCGCGCCCGGGTAGCACACTGCGGTGTGGTGTGTATGCGGAGGATGTGGACGCGGAGGCCTTGCGTGGAGAACGGGAGTTCGACGTCGTTGCTTGTGGGGGGAGAGGGCGATGGTGCGAACGCGTTGGCGTCAGGGCGGGCGGGACGCAGCAAGGGTCGTCTTCGATGGACGATGCGACGTGGTGGCGTCTCATAGTCCTTGCGTTTCTGTCTGCGGGCACCCGTATCGCGCGTCGCGGATCCCGGAGGAGCACCTGCGCGCGGGGCAAGCTGGAGAGAGCGGCGGAGGTGTGCGTGGAAGAGGGCTAATATCGGGCGGTGCGCGGCAAGCAGACCAGGGAGATGGGGCTGCAGGTTGCAGGCGGTGCGGCGGAGGAAAGACGTGGTGGCTACGTGTGCGTGCGACGCACGAACGAGGCCGTCGGCAGTCGGTAGTCTCGTCTTGGCGTGCGCGGTGAAAGCGCACAGGACCACAATCTCCATCTCGCAGTCCGAGTCGTCCGTGCGTCAGCGCCCGCCGGCGTCTGGTTTCCTGACGCGCGCGACGGACAAGGAGGTGCAGGGGCGCTGGACGAGGCGGACGCGGACGTGTGGCTGCAGATCCAGGACGAGGGGTCTTTTCGTACGCGGGGACGAGGAGGTCAGCGCGCGGAGGTGTAACAGGCAGCAGCTGCGGAGTTCTTGCTGGCTCTTGCTTTCTGGGGTACGGGCGCGAGTGGACGAGGGCGTCGCGGCGGACGCGGGCAGAGGCTGATCGTCGTGTGTGTGGTACGCCGCGCAGTCGCTCTACTGCGACGTGCGGCTGCTGCAGTGCCCTCCTGTCGCCGGGCGTCAGTGCTTAACCTGCACCCTCCGGACATTCTTTCGTACCTCTGTCTTGTATTTCCTTCTCTACTTCCCTATTCTCCCTCGGCTTTCTGTTATTCGCTACTGACGTTTCTTCTTTCGCAGGCCGACGCACACGTCAAAGCGGGCGTCGTGAACCGCGTGGTGGCGCTCCTCACGAGCGGGACGAGTGCGGTGCGTCTTTGCTTGCTTGTTGTGTTTGTCTTGCGTTTTTCTTCGCGGGGTTTTGGCGCGGGGGAGGCAGGGGAGGGGGAGGGGATGGTCGGACCCACGTCGACTTGAGGAAGACGGGGAGGATGCTCGGCGGTGGCGCCGTCGTTTTCTACTGGTCTTGGCGAAGACGCGGAGGGGAGGATGCTGGACTGGATGGCGCGCGAACGGACGGGATGCAGTGCATGCTACTACAGCCGTCAGCGAGCACCAGGGACGATGGGACGATGCTCGCTCGCTTACTTGCTTGCTTCCGTGCGGGCGGGCGAGTTCGTCATCCCTGCTATCGTGCGGGCGGATGGAGAGTGGACGAGGGGCTCGACCGCGAGTGCGCCCGCAGTCCGTGTCGACCTGCGGGATGGGGTTCGGGGACTGGCGCCCCTCGTGCATGTGGCGTCGGTACTTCCGGCGGCGGGGCCTTCGAACGCGAGGCGCTTGGGCTTGTGCGGTCGAGTCTCTTTTCGCGTCGGCTGGGAAGCGGAGGAAGGTGGTCCTTGTGCGGGCGCTGCGTGTGCGGGTGCAGATACTCCGGCCTCCGGCGCGGCGCAGGCGGAGGTGTTGGGGTCGTAGAGCGAGAGGGGCTTGGGCTTGTGTGGCGGACGACGAGTGCGCGTCGACTGCGCGATGGGGCTACGGAGTCATCTGCGCATCGACGATTGCTCTACATCGACTGGGAGAAGGAGGACGAGCGCGTCGACCGATGGCGCTCGTGCGTGTGGGGCAGATGCTTCCCCGGGCGTGGGCTGTAGAACGCGTGTACGGCGAACGACAGGGGTCCTTGTCCCCGGACGTGAATGGTGGATAGAAGAGCCGTGCTCTTGGAGTCGTCATCGCTGCCCAGGTGCGGACCGTCATCGGGCGGGAGCAGACCACCGTCGTCCCAGCGACATGGGCGACTAACCCCGCGGATGACCATCGTATGGCGGACGATCGAGGACGTGATCATCGTATGTCGGACGATCGAGGTCGCGGATCGCGATCTGCGTTCGCCCCCCCTTCGCCACCTCGCTTTCGCTTGTCTTCCCTTGCTGCCCGACCTTCTCGTCCCCTTCTCCCCTACCTATCCCTTCGCCCGTTTACCTGTGGCAACTCGTCTTACCCCTCACTCACACCCTTTCCCCACAGGTCCCCCCCGCCGCACTCGACGCCGACGGCACCCAATGCCGCGTCCTGCGCGCCGTCTGTCTCGCGTGCGCAGCGTATACGGCGAGCGTGCTGGACAATGCGTTTGGAAGACTGGGGTATGAGGAAAGGGAGGCGGCGTTTGGGAGGTGTGTTTTTTTAATGTTGTTGTTTTTGTTTAAGGAAGGAGACGAGGAGACAGGGTGGGGCGGGTAAGGGGAGGTGGAGAGGGAAGAAGGGGGCGGATGGACCGAGAGAGGGAAGAGGGAAGAGGGAAAAGGGTGGACGTCGTGCGCGGGCCTTTGGCG
The DNA here is from genome assembly GCA_029378385.1 of Mycena metata. NCBI lineage: Eukaryota > Fungi > Basidiomycota > Agaricomycetes > Agaricales > Mycenaceae > Mycena > Mycena metata. The sequence continues at coordinate 7,948 of JARKIB010000098.1, forward strand.
ATGGTGGTGCGCTGGCGGGATGCTGCCGTACGGACGACCAGAGGCAGTCGTCGTGACGTGTTTCGCCGACTGAGTCGAGGTCGCGGTGGCGCTTTGTTGGCGGGATTGCGAGCACCGCCGATGGAGCACGATGCTGGCGTCGCATGCTAGGCTGCTCGAGCGCGACCAGAGGTGGTCGTTGTCCCTGTGCTCGTGGGCGGGTCTTGCTTGACGTGTTTCGCCGACTGAGGGTCATTGGGCTCGGAGACTATACGGCGACATCTATAGCTATCCGCCCTGCTTCCGCCTCCGGCTCGGCTTTCTCGTCGCCCCGGATGGTGCCGATGCCGGTGGGCAGGACTGTCGCTTTCTCTTTTCCTCCTTTGTTTTCTATCGACCTTTGCCCGTTCCGCACGACGCTGACGACTATTTTCTCCTCAGGTGCGACGAGATCCTGGGCGAGTTTGGCGTGTGGCCGTTTGGCGGCGGTGCAGCTGGGGGTAAGTCTCTTTTCCTCCCTTCTTCCCGTCTTCCACGTTCCTGTCGACGTCGTCCCTACCCACGCTAACTTACCCTCCCTCGCAGGTGCCGACTCTAAACGCAAGCCGCGCATCGCCACGGGCTCCGCGGGCGTCGACCTCGGGCGCGAAAGCGTGCGCGGGCTGGTCGCGGCCGCGCGCGGGGAGGCGGTCGGCGGAGACGAGGACGCGGGGTTCGAGCTCGTGGCCGCGGTGCTGGAGGTACTGAGTAAATTGGATTCGTTGCTTTAATTGGGCGTCGTAAAGACCGGCTGGGAGAAGAGGGAAAGACGAGACGGGATGGGTGTGGAGAGGGGGCGGTGTAGATGGGAGGGAGGGAGAGGGGGAAGAGAGCACAAAAGCCATCATCACTCAGCGTATTACCGACCCACCCGCGCGCGGTGCGCAAACCGGAACCCACCACCCAACATACTCTACCTCGCCCCCGCCTCTGCTATTTATTCTCCCCCTCCTTGCATCGTGTACCTGAATGTCGGCTTCGACTTCATTCTTCTTTTGCCTTTACCCTTCTCCTTCGCTGCGATGTGATACATATGATAGGATCCGGATAGACAGTGCATAGTGCGTAGTACATAGTAAAAGTAGCGATGTGAATGATACAAGGCTAAATTATCGATTTGTGAAATTGTGGGTGAGGTGGCAGTGCCAGTCTGGTCTTTGCTTCCGACCACAACAACCCGTAAACCTTTACTTTTCACCGCGCCGTCTGGAGGACGACGTCCTTCGTTCGCTCGCAAAGGGGCTTCTTACACTCAAAACGAGCGCGGACAATTATTGCTCAACGCCTTTCTATTATGCTTCCTTTTACACCGAGATAATACCCTAAAACCCGGACCCACTCTGACGACGACCCGCGACATGAACCATGGTGATACACAAACGAATTAACGAATTCCTGCATTGCACGACGTCAAAGGCTCTCAATGCTGGTCCGCATTCGGCTTGCCCCACTTGACCATCTCGGACTCGCCGCCCTTCGACGACACGCGTCTCCGCGCAAGAATCGACGTCGTCGACTTGTCCGTCCCGACGAAGCCATACCCTGCACCCTGGATGACCGCGTCGATGAACTGCGGGTACCTGCGTCCGATCTCAGCAAAGTCCAAGATAAATTGGAGTTGATAAAGCGCACCAAGGCCCATGAACCGCGGCGGTTATAGAGTGGTCTGGCTTGAGCCACCCGAGCTTCAGCACGGGCTCCCACCAGGCGGGATCCTCCTCGTCGCTCGTGACGATGACGCGGTCGACCGCGACGCCTGTGTCCTCGATGATCTCCGCCCGCACCTCCTTGACGCGCCGCACGTATGCGGACAGGGGCGCGAGGCACTTGTCGAGCGGGATCCGGTCGGCTTTACACTGCAGCGCAAAGTCGCCGCGGCGGATGTGTACCGCGATGTACTACGCACGATAAAGTTAATTAATTCAGTAGCCGCAGGGAAAATGGACGACGCACAGGCGGGATATGCTCGGTCGGCTCGATACCGAGCGTTCGGCGGGTGTAATCGGCGCCGATCGCCTCGATAGCGGGCGTCCAATGCATGTGGCGCCCCACGGCCTGCCACGCGGGAGACAAGTCCTGCGCACTCTCAAGCAGCTGCAGCCCAACGTCAAACACCAGGCTGTTGGTGCAGAACAGCTGGTCGTCCGGCGCGCGGAGCGTCTGGTGCAGGGGCGACAACGCGGGCTTGGGTAGTACCTTGAGGCCCGTCGCGCGCCTGTTGAACGCGATGAGCGAGGCGAGCGGCCAGAGGAGCATGCTGCGCTCGGTGCGCTCCATTTGCGCGTGCAGGGAGGCGTGCACCCAGGTGGGGACGGGGGTGTAGGAGATGTCGAGGTTGAGGTCTGTGGGGGGCTCGAGGTAGGAGCTGTCCGCCTCCCAGGTTTTGCGCTGCACGTCCCAGCACCCGACGTCTTCGACTGCCTCGCTTGTGAGGTCCTGGGTGCGCTCAGCGATGTATCGACGAGGACGAGAGCACGAAACTCACTTTTACTTGTCTCCATTGTAGGATGGGCGTTCGTAGTTCTTTTCGCAGGGCCGGGAGGTCGAAGACGTCGCCGAAATCAATGCTTGATACATTGCCCTTGAGATGTACCGGTTGGAATCGCGGGACGATGGGCACACGCTCCGTGAGCCGCGCGAGGTATAGCAAGTTCATCTACACCGCGGTTAATAAACTAACAATAAGTAGATCGGGACGCACGAATTGGATAACTTGACTTGCTGTGGGATTATTTCGTTAGTTCAAACCACTGAACGTTACTTTAGGTACGCACACCACTCATCGGCGGGCCACGAAGTAATGTACTTGACCTCCTTTCGCAGGTTCTCTGCGTTCTTGGTCAAAACTCCTCCTCCCTTTGCGAACGAATAAACGCACCTCGGAACGTCGCCGTCGGCGCCTCACCTTGCAACAACGGCCCTTGAAGCAACTCATCCGCGCTCGCGGCGGTCTTCTCCACCGCCACCGACGGCATCGGGGCGACCACCACCTCCATCATCGGCGGCGTGCATTGCCCGCCATGCGCCGAGTCCCAGAAGCGCGACTGCAGGATGAAGATGCAGACGACGGCTTGCAGGAGGACGAGCGCGATGATCCAGTGCTGGGATCCCGGGGGTTTGGGCGTCGGCCCTGACATTGCGTTGCGTTGAGGTGGAAGAAGGGAAAGGAAAGGGAAAAGGAGGGCAGTCTGGGCACCCCTGAGAGCTGGGGCTGCGATGCTCTGGGTTGACTCCTAGATCGATGGAGAGTGCGGCCCCTGAGGAGAGAGGAGCAAAGTACAAGTGTTTTCGTTGTGCGGGGGCATTATACGCGCTGAAGGAGAACGTAGTTCTTTCTTCTGACTACAGGAGACACAAGGAGGTGACCGACTCGGAAAACAAAGACGACTCAGTCGCGATCGGTAATCGATGGGTTGAAACTTCACAAGTTCAAGCGTCAGAAATCCTGTAAGCAGCGAGTTAAGTCATTGAGATCTCGGTCGAAATAGTTATGTAGACGTCGGCCCAGGGAAAAAATGTAGTACCTGCAGAAAAAATCAAGTGCGGTCATGGACCCTTCATGGACAGACTTATGGCCAAGAACCTGAAGCTCCGTGACTCTGCGGAAATGGATTCAAAATAAAGTCAGAACCAGTCGGTGTCCACGATTGCGAACTGAGGAAAATAATTCCCACGGTTCAGAAAAAGAATTGTCGCGCTAACTTGAACGACCCGCGAAATCTACCCCTTGCATGCGTCATGTCAGGACCCATCGGATTGCTTCCGAAGACTGGCACGGAATAAAGGCAGTGGGAGCCCAGATACCTGGGAACTCGGATATCTCGGCTTCCGCGGGCTACGGTAGTTTACATAAAATGAATCTCACTAGGTATGTCGCAAAAGTCCGATTTGGATTATAAGGGCTTAGGGAGGCTTACAGGCTTATAAGCACCTTATAACTAATTTGTAGGTGACTTATAAGCACTTGTAACTATCTATAAATCTCCCCGCTTTCCAGCCCTCCCCTCATTCCTCTTCTTCCCCATTCTCTTTGAGAATCCTCAAACATACTCACACCGCACTCTACCTACTCATCTGAACTATTTTTAACAATTATATTACGGTATTTTTGTGAGCGTTGGAGCCGTTGTGGTACATAACTCAACTGATGACCTTCTAGTGGACCCCACCTGCGTATGCGTGTGTCTGCAGGTTGATAATTACCTAGTTGACTTGAGTACAATACTATAAACTTCCTTACAATGTTATACTTCTATATCCTATACCAATACCAACTTCATTACCGTACTTGAATAGAATAACCACTACTCCGATAGTACTACGTCCTAAGCCCTCTAGTGAGAGGGGAAAAGGCTTTGCCCACTTCCATGGGAACTGCTTATAAACCCCAATAACCGCCTATAAACACTATAACGTCTGTAAGCATCTATAACTACTTGTGATACCTTTCTGACCCCTCCAAAATCTTACAGGCTTATATAGTCTTATACACTGCATTCAAGGACCTCCTAGACTCAGCCTGAGTTCAGGGGCCTATATGAACCTACATGGACCTACGCTCAGACCCACCTACGTAGAGTCTGTGTAGGTTTGTGCAGGTCTGTGTAGGTCTGTGTAGCTCAGTCAAGGTCAGCTAAGGTGAATGTAGGTGAATGTAGGTCAACGTAGTGACCTATGCAAGGTGAATGTAGGTGAACATAGGTCTACATAGTGACCTATGCCGAGAGCAGTGTACTAGCAGTATATCCAATTACTATCTCCAATGAACTCACTGTGCTATTTTGCTTGAGATCAATAAAGGTGGGCATAAGTGATCCAGATCGCCTACGCCGACCTACGTGGATCTAGATATACCCAGTTCAGATCAGTTATGTACACCTACGCAGAGCTACGTGCACCTTTATTGATCTCCGTCAAGGTGGACGTAGGTGATCTACGCTGACCTATTGTAGCCGACTACACCCACCTACCTACACCTACGTGCACCTTTATTGACCCAGCGTAGGTGCCCCTTGGATGCAGTGATAGGGGTTTATACCCGCGTACAATCCAAATCGGACTTTTGCGACATAGGACACTTTAGTTTTCATTCTGCGGTATTTACAATGTACTTATGTATTGACAGCAGCGTATTGCTCAAAATTTATAACTGTAGCTGAATGACTTCACACGTCCTCTCTGATCCCATCTCGCCTAACAAATTCCCACGGTTGAGTTTGAGAACTTCGTTCAACTCCATATTGCGAAGGATCAAAACTTCAGGCCGCAATTATTGTTATAGTTCTCGTAGTTAGTGTTGGGCTTTCATCCGCCTCAAACTGGCCATTGAAACGGCGAGTTGCGAGTAAGCAAACCACGTCTCATTCAGTGCCAAAATTCCTTTCAACAAGCGAGGTACGAGCGTCATGGTTGCAGTGTCTGGCTGCAAGAGACTAACTCTCATTTTCACCTCAAGCTCAACATCCGGCCAGCACGAACTTGACACCACTCGGGTCTACGTGAGGCCCGCTGAGGGCCTACCCTTCTACAGCCGTCAGAAAGGTGTCTATTCAATCGTTTTCGACCCGATACGGGACGGTCCCGCAAAAAGCCAGTAATCGTAAATTAACGGCGCCGCAGCCGTGCGAACAACTATCCCCTCTAAGCCTGAAATCAAGGTATTATTAAGTGTATATCTGCCGACAGAAGTATTTTCAAGCACTGACTTTGGTTTCCAAAGAAGTTTCAACCATGGTTAGTGCACGTGTAATTAACAAGGTATTGGCAGTTGCTAATCTTTCCACGATGGTGGCAGAGATTTCGTGCCAAATTGGACAGGAGTTACAGCGGAAAGGCTCGATACGGACCAAAAAGCCGTCTGCAGCCGTACACGGCCGCCCGTCCCCGTCCCGTGCGTAAGTTTGGCCACAGACGGGATGGCACCCCGCTTACGGGCCCCGGCGACGGCGCCCAACCCAGGGCGAGTTTGGTGCTACACATTCTATGCATTTATTACATTCTAATTCCATCCTCATATCTTTTCTCTCTACCTGCCGTGCTCCCAAAATACAGTGGTGTTTACGGCGTTGCCTACACAACTACGACACTGCGGGACTACGTAGATCAAACACAGTATTGTAGCCCATTATAGTACCTTGTAATCTCGGCTGCCGACTACAACACCCTGCACTTGACTCCTTACGGGGGTAACGACGGAGCACGTTGATGAGTGTAACTACCTCCATTTTCCTGATGCATATGGTGACGGGTGACACGGGCCCCCTGAACTGAACATTTTGAGTCCTACATTGAGACAATAAGGCGAGCTTCGAGTGGACCGGGCATGCGTAGGTCCTGTTGCTCGGACATCAGGCGGAAATGTTTCAGCGAGGTCAAACAGGCCCCCGGTCACTCGCCCATAACTAGGTCCGCCAAAAGCCCAAAATTTCCGTTGATTTACTTTACGATTTTGGGCCGTTTGGGCCCTGATTTACCTTACACCGGACCGAGGGACCGAGTTTGGGCACTTAAATTAGCCGACAAACCGATTTTTTAACCCAGGAGGTACATATTCAAGCCGCCTTGTTGTGGTTGACTGGTTTCAACATGTTTGCAGCCAAACTCCAGAGAAAGTGATCAAAAGATTGCAATTTACTCCCTCCCGCCGAGTATCCTTGTCAAAAAATTTCTCTCGCGCCGAGCGCGATTTACCCTACAACGGACCGAGTTTCCTGGATTTCAGGTTGATTTACCTTATAAGATGGACCCAAAAAGTGAAATTTTGGGCGTTGATTTACTTTATGGCGGACCTAGTTATGGGCGAGTGACCGGGGGCCTGGTCAAACGCAGGAGATCATACAAACTGTCGGCACTACTGTGAATCGGGAACAATGACTTATTGGCATCATATCGCGATCATAGTTTGGGTTGACAGGAAGACATGATCCTCGTCGATCGTGGAACTTGCTACACAAGGACCCATAAGGTCCCATAAAGCATCGCTTTCACCTTTCCTCGCGCTTCTCTCAAGCACTATCTGTCTCGACCTCAAGCTAAATTCTATCTAGCCTTCTACGAAAATTTAAAGGCCTGCTCTAAATTGTGATCTTAATTCACCTGGACGAGCGCTATGCCCTTGTTTTCGCGTTTTTCTCGGCGGCCACGAAACCAGTCCTCGAGAGCTGTTCCGCAGACACGGACCACCGGTGTACGTCTGCTACAACTTCCCTAGGATACATTCTGCTCACTAGTTTCCAGAATGACCATGCCACGCCGACCGCTGAAGCGTACATGATGAGCGCGGGCAAGCAGTTAGCTGCGACGCTGGATAATCTGGCCAGTGTCATCCCGGTACCATTTCTAGCGGATTTTGTCAAAGTTGCTATCGCGGTAATCGAGGCTTGTGAGGCATGTATCCCTCTCGAATGAATGATCACCGATACTCATAGATCGCAGGATGCAACTGTAATTGAAGAGAGTGTCAAGGGCCTTCAAAAGCGTGTCCATCGGCTTGCGCTTACAATTATCGACCTTGTCCCCAATGGCGAGGGCACGGACCTTCAAGCCAGAATCGAAGATCTTCGCCGGTCTGTCCATCTCAGTCTTCAATGTCTCCCTATGCTCACTTCCATCATCAGAACCCTCAACGATATTGTGAAGGACTTGGCCGACCTCAAACAGCAAAGCCGCTTCCTCTTGATCTTCTTCCGTGACATAAATAAGGAAAGGGTCAACAGCTGCATTGACCGTGTGAATGCGGCGTTGGAACAATTCCATGTACGTTAACACTACTCTGTCGATGCGGGCCCTCAATATTTCAATCCTTTGTAGGTCGCACATGAGATCCGCGCAGAAGAATTGCTTGACAGGATCACATCGTACTATTCTGCCGTGTCCAAGCAACTTGACAAAATTGAGCAAACCATCAACGATATCAACAAACCTCATGCCGCGCCATCAACGGTCACTATACAAGATATGCCAACAATGCGTAAAGCATTCTACGGACGCGAATCGTTCATCGACGATATTACTTCCCTCCTCACCAACGAGGCCGCTTCCAGAGTGTGCATCACCGGACCTGGGGGAATGGGGAAAACCAGTCTAGCACTTGCCGTCATGGAGAGCGCCGTTGTGGACCGAATATTTCGAAAGGAGTATCAGTTCTGGGTTCCTTGCGTCGAAGCCAAGTCTGTCGATCTTCTTCGTCGCATTCTTTACACCCAGCTTCGCATCACGGCAGAATCCTACGATACCCTCGAACCTCTAATTAGGGAGCTTGACGCCTCTAAGGATCGACGAATACTGGTTCTCGACAATTTTGAAACCGCATGGCTCTCAGGCCAGGATCAGGACAAAGTCGGTGATATCCTTGCTCGACTGGCCAAGCTTCCACATATCACTCTCTTGGTCACCATGACCTCGGCATTTCCTCCCACCGACGATATTGAATGGCAACACCGAGGGTTACCTTCCTTGGATCCCGCTGCGGCACGCACCTCTTTTAAAAGAATATATCCAGGTGTGATTGATGGACCCAAGCTGGACGAGCTTCTGGACGCCATCGACCACATTCCCTTGGCAATAGTGCTTATGGCAAATGTGGGGAAACATTCACAAGCCTCTCCAGACTATCTATTGGAGCAATGGCGTAAAACTGGCACCGACATGATGTCCCGAGGATCCTCTCAAAGTATGGACCGTACGATCAGCATGTCAGTGAATCGCCCAGTCGTGGCCTCGAATTCCGAGGCATCCACACTCCTCGCCATCCTCTCCATGCTGCCGGCTGGAACAACGGGGCGTAATCTGTCATGGTGGGCCCCGAGCCTGTCTTCGCATATCGCGGCTATCGAAGTCCTACGGACCGCGGCATTGGTCGAACAAGAGGACGGAGATTTCGAGACTTCTCGTATCTTCGTTCGTCCCACCGTCCAAGCGTACATGGCGCAACAGGATCGCATCTCAGAGGACATTCGAGAGCAGGTGCATCGCACCTGTTATCGTTATGTTCTCAAACACGAACAGAACCCCGACAATGCTAAATTCAAGGATAAATTGGTGGCTTTGGGGAGTGAGCAGACAAATATTCAAGGTCTGCTCATGCAAGTCAGCGTTCGAAATATACTCCCACGTGCTCTCGACGCTCTGATCGGGTTTAGCTTCTACCAGCTCCATACCAAGCCTAGCACGGTTCTGGTCTCACATGCACTGGAGGTGGCGAGCGAAGCGGAAGATCTTCGCCATGTTGCGGCGGCCCAGCATTGCCTAGGGAAGATTCTTCATCGCCTTGATCGACACGAAGAGGCTCGTCAACATTTCGAAGAAGCCCGTAGCTACTACAAAAGCTTACGCGATGGACCAGATCGTCTTCTTGCAGGCATATGCTCAATGAGCCTCGCAGACACCTGGGCGCGGATCTTCGACGACTCCCAAGAAATTGGCGGCAAGGAGAGACACCGTGAGGTTGCTCTCGAGGCCAAGGCGTACCTGTCATTTGATGCCAGCAACAAATACCAAGTCGCCCGTGGTCTGCTCGCGTATGGGCGTTTCCTTCATTGGACCGAAGAATCTGAGGAGGCTTTGATGACACTCCAATCAGCGATAGTGATATTCCTAAAACTGGATTGTCCAGCAAGCACAGCAGAATGTCTTGCTTACATCGCACGCACGCACGCCTGGGGCGGACACCGGGAAGAAGCGGGCTTGGCGGCTGAACGTGCACTATCATACGCGGAGCGAGCGGGATATCTACAGGTGATCGACCAAACCCTACGGCTCTTTGCAGCCAATCAAATGTGGTTTGAACGCTACGACGAGGCTTTTGAGTTAATCGCTCGAGCCCTTGCAACCACCCAGGCCATGGGTTACCCACTTGGTATTGCTCACAATCTGGAGCTCCTCGGTTTTAACCGCGCAGCGAAGCAGGACATTGCTGGATCACGAGTTGCGTATGAAAATGCACTTGCACAATTCAAAAACATCGCATCCCACGAAGGGAAGAGAAGTCAAGCCCGCTGCGCGGCCAATTTGGAGACAATTCATCGGAACCGCAGAGATTCTGATGATCTGCGCTTGGGTTTGAAGGCACCCGAGCTAATGGCGACGAGGGGGCGGGATTGGGAGCATAGTTAGTTCTTTCATGAAAACGACACTCACTTGTAGTAGTTAGTTTTTATGAGATTAAATAACGGAAGAAAATGTAGAACAAGAAGATTGAGACAAGAGGACCTGCAAGTCTGGCGCTGTATATCTGCGTGAAAGCCGCTGCAGGCAAAGTCTTCACCGCCGAGCTGAACAATGAACTGAACGAGAGTTATTTCGAGGAATTTGAACTCACCTGCTTCTCCAACCGCAAAACTGACTATTTTTGTCCATGGCATGCCTCCAATAGTGTACAATCAAGGTCGGTGGCTCCGAATCCGAAACCGAAGTTGTGTCCCCACCCGGTACCTGGTGGAAGAGGTCGTCACGACGGCAAGCCGAACTCCATGCGGCATCGCGGATGTGCAAAGATAATCGTCCCAGCCCACTTTGCACACGGTACATCCAGACGCAACTGAGGTGCGGTGACGGTGAGTTCAACGTGAATGCCCACCCCCAAAAGACTAATCGCACTGGGACAGCCCTCGCGATCTCCTAACACCTTCGCGGACAGGGGGTACCCCGATTGCGGAGAGTGTGGAGGTGAAAGGACGCGTACACACCATGCAAAAACAAAATAAAAAGAGAGGAGAGGAAGAAAAAAGAGAGAAGGAGGAAACGCGTGCGCGCCATGCGAGGAGAAGTCCGAAAGGGGGCAACACAGCGAAAGAGAAAAATCCGGACGCGGACACCGTGCACCGAACCTGCACCCGCAACCAATTGGGCGACCCTCTGCTGCGAGTAGAACTCGCGGACGGAGCGCGCGCTGTGAATAAATACGGACACCCAAGGGGGAATCATTATTAAAATTCCGGATATAGGGTGGGGGGGAGGGGGCCAGATGTTGGATAAAAAAACTTTTTGACCTGCATTGTGAATTCACTCAAAACCACTTTAAACCACTTGAAAGAAAAATAATGGCATTTTCGTGGCCCAGGGGACTTGTCGGCCCTCAAAAATCCTTTCTAGGCCGAAATATTGGCGAGTTTGGTGGTCAACACATGAGAACGATCATTATTTCTGTTCTGGGTCACCCATCATCTTCAGTTTGATCTCCAATCACAACCCAAATATTTGCAGAACCCATCATTAAATTGCTTGCACATGGCTTGCACATTCTTCAGGCATGGTGGAGCTCCGAGCGGGTAGACCATCTGAAACAATAAAAAACCAGCTTACCTTGACGTTTCGCAGTGGCGGTCCGAAATGTGTCCGCGCAAGCGAGTGATTGCCGAGATAGCCGTGGGAAGGACCTTCCTCATATAGGGGGGAAGGGGGGAGGGGGGGTCAGAATCTTGGATAAAAAAACTTTATGACTGTATATATATAATTTTAATGATGATTCCCCCTTGCGGACACCCGCCGCGGAAAATACACGGCGTCGAGTCGAATACGCCTAGTCGCAACAGCAAAGACCTCTTGTACGCGTACAAGGTGCTGCCGGCACAACAGCAAGAAGATCCGCAAGGAGATCCCCCGCGCCGTCTTGCCGACGCAATTCCGGGTGCGAAATCGACGGGGAATAAACTGCGCGTAGGGGCACATGGGGACGCCGTGTGCGCAACGGGAAAGGAATACTTATATTGCGTGAGGGCTGGGGTGCGTGACGCACGCAACGGCGCGGTACCAGCGCCAAGCCCGAATACGCGCGCAAAGGGCAGGGCTTGGACATCGTGCGGGAACGATTGGGCCTGTCGAAGGGGAGACACGCACGGCGCGAGGCAACGATACAAGTGAAAGCACTAATTCGACTACCAATAGTGGCGCCGTGGCGCGGGGGAGTCCGCATAGGTTGAGTCGACTCGCGGTCGGATACACCACGAGAAACTAAAAATAATGAGTGGCGATGGACGCGCACTAACGGAGTACGGCGTGTACCACAATGGAATGGCCGTAGACGAGTAGCGGCACCGGTTCGGGCGTCGTGCATACGACGCCCCGAAACAGCCAAAACAGAAGGAAAAGGAGCGGACCAATAAAGTGTACGCACCGCTCAATAAGTTGATTCAAGTGGTCCCGCCCATCTTGTTCCCGGCATCCTCCTGGTGCGTCGAGCAGCGTCTCGCCGGTCTGGCGCGGAGCAAGGACGGCAATTTGGCGGGGCGGGGAGGGGGAGGTGTTTCTGCGTGGCCATATGTTAGCCCAATGAAACGAAGCAAACTGGTAGAGTAAGCTCAAAGTGGCAGGATAGAATAAAAGTCAACTGAAGAACGCGCACACTTAGCCCAATCACAATCGGTCCAGAAGCTCAGATATCCCTGTTTAACCTTGATTCCCAACAAAAGGACTTCCGGAGATGGATGAGGAGAGAAGTCCGAGTCGTAGCTCGCGAAGCCTCGCGTTCGTTTCGTTGATGATTACTGCGGGGCCAGAGGCCAGGTTATTGGAAAGGCGGAGAAGGCGGCCCAGGGCGGCCCGTCGTCGTTTAGTGGGATCGAAAGGATCGGAAGGCGGCCGGCTCCCCGCGGTGTTGACGATGAGATCGATGAGAGGTTGATGAGAGGGAGAGGAGATGCAGTGCGTGGCTGTGCAGAGACGGCCACCCATCACACACCCAGAATAGAATTCTTTTAGGCTGGATTAAAAGGCTAGTGAGACCAACTTGTGTTTATAGGCAAATACATTGTAGTTAAAATAACACCAATTGACACCGTAAAATAGCCTTCGCGAAGCAAGATAATTTAGTTCAACTTTTTTGTTCTAGGAAACCATCGCGTTTCATTCACATTTGAAAGGTGATTGAAGTCAAGGAGAATTGAGTACAGAAATAAACTGTTTGATTCGACGGGTTCTCAACGTATTAAGGAAACAAAGGGTTTTCACTAGTCTTTTAATCCAGCCTAAAACAAAGGTGGAAACCCTTTGTTTCCTTAATCCGTTGAGAACCCGTCAAATCAAACAGTTTATTTCTGCACTCAATTCTCTTTGACTTCAATCACCTTTCAAATGTGAATGAAACGCGATGGTTTCCTAGAACAAAAAAGTTGAACTAAATTATCTTGCTTCGCGAAGGCTATTTCACGGTGTCAATTTGCATTACTTTAACTACAATGTATTTGCCCACTAATACCAGTTGTTTTCACTAGTCTTTTAATCCAGCCTAAAAGAATTCTATCCTGGGTGTGTCAATGCGGCTTGCAGCGGGCCGCGATGATCTACCGAGCGTTTATTCAATCGAATATTCAGCTGGTGCTGGGTGCAGAGGAAACCGCCGCTAGCCCTTCGACATTGGACTCCTTGGGTGCTGTGTGAACGACGTGGCATCGTTTGGCTCAACAGCTCAAGAATTCACGCCGTCAGACCACCGCCATCGTCAACTTGCAGTGTTGCAGTTAAGGGTTAAGGGCTTAGTCTTAATAAGGGCTTAACACATGTTAAGACTAAGCCCTTAATATCGGGGGGGTCGTAACTTAAGCCCTTATTAAGCCTTAACATGTTCCCATCAAACAGTACTCACTGCCGTAAACATCCAGTCAGTGCTCTCACATCCATGTATCATCTGTCTTGCAAACCCAACACAAACCATAGCATTTTTGAAGCGTAATTTCACAGCTTGATGGTCTGTTCAACGGTTGTGAGATATTTTCTCCCACGGTTCAAAGCGCGGAAATCTTACTCCTGCAGCTGAGCGTAGTGACGATGAGCCTGCCTCCGGTGCTCAGGAGGGCTCTGGGGAGGATTAGGAAGGTTACTGCTCTGTTTTTGCGCTATACTTGCGCAGGGACCAGGCACAGCTATTTTAGGAATTAACCCTTAAGATGACCCTTAATTTGAGCACCCTTAATAAGCCTTAACAAGACTCAAGGCCTTAATTTTGGGGGGTACCCTTAATAAGACCCTTAACTACAACACTGGAGCTAAGCGAGCCTTACTTCCCGCCCCCATCCGATTCATCTTCGAGGGCAGCAAACATCGAGCGGGTGCTGGAAATTCAAGAACTTGGCAGGATGCCTCGACATTTGACTTGCTAGATGCTCTTTGACCGGTGTGGAGTCTTCTGGCCTCAATATCTCAAGAAATCCGGGGAATACTCCCGGGTTGGCTTCCGACTTCGTCTGCTGATCTGTCTCACTTGCGCCTTCGAAATACTGGTTTCTGCGGCTCACAGAATTAGGGATTCTCTCGTCTATCTGAGCTTCCTTTAATATATAGCTTCCAGTTGCACCTCAGGGTCGGAATCACTGTTGTACTACTCGGCCTCGACTTTGAGCACGAGGGATCGCGTTGCAACTTGCAAGTGGTTAGACCGAGTCTGGGAAACCGCCCCTTCAAAACTCTCATGCTCTCCTGCACTTCCTTCGAACTCCTCCCGACTCCGGCCATCTTGGGGCCCTCACTATCCCAGAGCCGAGGCTCGCGCGCACGACCGCGATTGCAAATAACATCAGGTTTATCGGCACTTCAAGAAACCTTGCTTTAAACGGAAGTACCAACTCCTTGTCTCCTTCCCCTGGATGGTGAAGACCTTCATCAAGGGCGGGAATATCAAGCTGCGTGTCCAAGCCCGAAGACACCAGCGCGGTGGTGGACTACTCTCTTAACTTTTTACCCACCACAAGCGCACTTAGCTCTGGGTTTACTTAAATCTGGCCTGACTTGATGATACTCGATCTGGCGAACTGTGAATCATTCCTTCTCCTCTCATTTCCGTTCAACTTTCTTCCGGTTCCCAACGCATCAGTACTCCTTCAGCGCAAACACACCACGGTGATTTCAATTCTAACCACAAAAGAATGGCAAGGGTTGAAGTCGAAAGTACATACCCGCGTGTTCCGCGGGAGTCCGAATCCACGATCATCAACGGAGGGAAAACAGCATTCAGCTGGCGCTGGGGTTCAACGCGCGTCGGCCTCAAACAACTGGCACTGGGGCCAACTAGTCCGCTGAAATAGAGCTCGCTCGTTTAATCACCCTCGAACTCCAGTTACGTTCGAAGGTAAATCTTCATTCCAACGCTTCACTGCTGCTGCCGAATCGACTCGAACAATCCGGAGCAAGAGATAGGAGGCTTAGCGCGTCGTTCCCGCAAGATTGGCCCGCATGTGCGGCGCGCCTCATACCCCGAAGAACTTTAAACTTGGATCCCCTGGCGCGCTACTTTTTTTTCGCGCAAATCAGGATTACCTGTGTTGGAGCCTTATTCAGATACCCGGCCTATCTGGGTATATACAATGCTCTCCGGTTCGACTTCCGAACGAATTTACGATTTCCCGGCGTCGAGAGGGTGAAACTGTCCCCGCGCTGGTCATGCACAAATTTCAGGTTTTCCGGATCGGTGTTAGGCCCAAGGCAGGCGCGAACACGAACAGCGAAAGCACGTTGGAAATATCTACGCGGAGCAAAATTCAGGCGTGTTGGGTGTTATACTTATTTCTATGCCAACCAGGCTGCTCTGGGTTGACTGTTCAAATTTCCTCGCCGGGTTCACCACTTCTTCGCTCGCGGCGGTGGCGTATTTCCAGTCTCTTGCGCCACTGGTCTGTTCCACTAATGCACCAGCGGCCTCGTTCCCTTTCCTGCAGACTCCTCTCTTGCACGCCATGAAGCAGCGGTTTCGATGAATTCCACGCTAACTGGGCACGAACGAAACAAATACAGAGACTATCCCACTACCCGCGAGGCCCTGACGAACTGGCGCTGCGGTGAACTGAACCCGGCTGTAACTTCTGCTCTACGTGTACTGCTAGCTTTAGACATTTTGTTTTCCTTGACTCTACGCTCACTTTGTTCACTCAATCTCGAGACAGCCGCCTCGTTTAGTCCTTTACGAACCCGGCATTCTTTTACTGACCAGATCTCACTAATACAGACATATACTGGGGTCTCAGTCGTGTCATGACCGGATGAAATTTATTCAAAATTATGGCGAACTGTTGAACTGCTTCTACCACATGACAGTACCCTAACCCGTCCCGCACCCACACCCACCCTCAAAGCGCGCCGCTTTGACATCCACCTCGCCCTCCCCACATAACACCTCCGCAGCTTTGTCTCGCGAGAGAGGACGCGACTACCGAGCCCCACTCGCGCCGCATCCACCGTCTCCGCATGCGCAACTAGCGGGTCTCGGTGGACAAAGTGACTCCAAACACGTACACTAAGGTCAACCGGGTCATTTCCACCCGCGCGCGCGGCCAGCACATCGTATCGCATGGCGATATGGGATCGTGATACGATTGCGCGTGTCAAAAACACGATCTTGCGCGCCAAAATGCCGCGCATCGCGATTCGCATCGATCCCCACACTCCTCGTGATGCGAATCGCGTGTGCGTGGAAAGCAGAGGCGGATACGCGTCAACTCGAGAACATCCGTCGCTGGAACACTCGTCGACTCCACCAAGGGCATCGATACAAAGGATTGAAGTAAATCAAAGGAAGATGTACGCACCACCGGATGCGTAGCCATATCAAGAAGTTCCTCTTCTCGGTGCGGACCTTGTCGACGAGGCCTTTCGCGAGGCGTTCGCGGACCTTAAATGGAAAATTAGGTTAGTGAGAGCCTCATGGTATTAAGAAACGGAATAAATAAGGGACTCGAGTACAGTCAAATAGAAATAAAATGTCGAATAAATAAACATGTTGTGAAAGAGAAGCAAAGTCGTCATGGTGGTATATGCGTCGGAGGGGGAGGGAATATCGAAGACAAGAATTAATGAGGAAGTGGGAATAATGATAAACGGGGAAGGAAGGAGGACGTGTACAAAGAACAGCGGATGAGGAAAAAGGGGGGAAAAAAGTATTGAGAATGCGCAGACCCACCTGCTTTAGCTGGAACCCAATCTTGAGGACGTTCCACGTCTCGCCTGAATTACAGAAAAATTGGTCAGTCAATTTGTCCCCATTAGGCAAGTGGACGCGAAATAAAATCAAGTGAAAAATTCAAACAGGACGAGGCGAAGCAAGGATACGAAGAACAGAGGGCTGCACGAGCGCCGCGCGTCCGCGTCCCAACGGCGCGGTCGGTAGATTGCCGCGCCGTGCCCGGCGAGGACGGGGAGTACTGAGATGTACGTCTCGCATAGATCCGTCGCGTACGTCCAAGGTGGATGTACATACATAGACGACCCAAAAGCAACTTATTAGCGAGCAGCCCCCGCGTGCGCGCCGTTATCCATGAGAGCAATGCACGCCCTCCGAGCCGAAACCCATTTCCGGCCGCGACCGTCTACACCAGCAAATCCGGCACGAGGAACCTTCCGTCGTGACCGCCGTGAATCCCGATGAAATGAAAGGAGCTGGACGGCGGAGACGCGTACGCCCGGGAATAAATCATAGAGGAGAGAAAAAGAAAGAAGGAAGAAAGAAAACGCAGTGAGGAGGCAGAAATGCCACCAGGGAACCTGCGCGGCACGCCTGCGCGACGTACGATGGGCGCTACGCCGGTGCGTAGTGCGGTGCATACGTATCCCGGACAGCGCCAGCTGAGTTCGCGCTGTGAGAGCCGTACGAGGCCCATCGTGACCAGCTCAGAAAGTGCGGAGCAGGTGCGAAGCGCTCGTCGGGGGTCGCAAAAAAGCAGACAAGCGCGTGTGCAGGATTTACGCGGCGCGGATGGGGAGTAGACGCCGCGAGCTACTCGCGGCGCGTCGTTCCGACGCAATTCTGGAGAGGACGGGGAATGGACGCCGCCTCGGCAAGGGGAATGGACGCCGCGTGCGGGAACGTGCTGACGGCGTGCGGGAGAAGGATGTGTACGAGGTGATGCGCGGCGCCAGTCCGGGCGTCAAAGGACGAAGCTCGGGCGCCAAAGTCCAGACGCTTGGCCCAGTAGCAAGAGAATCGAGAGCTCGACGTCCATAGTCGTAAGGGCAAGGACTCGTTGGTTGTGAGCGCAGCCGGCCCAGAAGGCCACGAAAAGAAAGGAAATAGATAGAATGCGAGTGCACGCAGAATACCGAGTCCCGGTGCGAACAGGACGGGTGGGGGAGAACGCTGCTGGCTGCGGAACGGGAGAAGGTGTGTTGTGCGACTCGGCAGCGCAAGTTCGCTCTGAATCGTCGGCACGCGCACACGCCGTCCCACGCCGTGGAAAATGAAGGCAGCGAACTGAAAGAAGAAGTAGGCAGGTGTGCGCACCACTCAATAAATCGACCCAAGTGCCGACGCCCATCTTCTCGCCCGCGTCTTCCGTCTGCTTCATCATCCTAAGCGTCTCGTCGAGCAGCGTTTCGCCGGTCTGGCGTGTGGAGAGCACCGTGATCGGGCGGTCGGGGAGGGGGAGTCGTTTCTGCATAAGCACATTAGCTCGTAATAAAACGCGAAGCAGCAAAATGAAGAAGAGTAAACCAAAGAATTAACAATTGAGGAAACACAACGCACCCTCCCCGCATCCTGCACAACGCCAATCCGCCTCCTCAACGCCAACTCAATCAGAATACACCCCCTCAGCGTATAGCTGATATTATCGTTCCAAAAACTCCCAAAAGCTCAAATACCCTGCTTGTCCTTGATCCCCTGCAACAGCACGTCCTCCATGAGGGTCAGACGCGGGACGGCGCCGCCGATCTCGGACGACTCGGTGCTGGAGAGGAGGAGGTCGCGGGAGTCGTACGCGATGCGCGCGCCGCCTGCGAAGGCCGAGCCTGCGTGCCCCGCGCCCGTTCCCTCATTAGGCGAGGTGGTGGGAGGGGCAGGGGAAGGGGAGGGCGGGGAAGAGGGGCTGGGGCCGTCGTCGTCGTTTGGTTGGGTTGATTGGGATGAGGCGGGGGCGCGGCGGCGGGACAGCCCGGCGGACGACATTCACGGAGAGACGAAGTGCGCAGCGCGTGGCTGTGTGCAGGACAGCCACGCATCAATGCGGGTTGCAGCGGACCGCCATCACTTCGCGAGAAAATATTCGTTTCGCCTCAGCAGGGCTGGAGACTTGGAAAACTGTCCTCTGGATCAGCCGGTCTCGCTCTGCAGTACACATTCCACCATATCAACTTGCTCGTTGGAAATAATTCCGCCATATCAACTTTCTCTCTCGAACTTGAAATTGCGCCGGCCGGGGTCTCTCTCAACAGAAATCCTTAGTCCAACCTCCATGCCCGAAATACACTGCTCATTTACTCCACGTGAAGCACGAACCTCGAGCCGTGGACCCGAGCGCCACAATACTTGCAGAACTCGGTCAAATTACTCGGGGCTGGCAGTGGTGTGGACTCCTTCTCACATCTGAACCCTGAAGTGCGTCTCTTTCTTCCTCAGGGTAGGGTCTCACCTTTTGGCCTTCTGCCGCTCTCGATGGAGTCCTTCGGCCTCAATGGCTAAGAAATTCGGGTGGCGGGAACCACCCTCACCCGAAGACGTAGGACAATATTGAGCTCGCGTCAACGTTGCTGTGTTGCATGGGAACGAACCGTACCAATTGCTACATCTGCTGGTTTGGTACCACTGGATCGTGCGCCTATCTACAACTTGCTTCTTGGCTCGCCATGACCAAGACAAGAAATATTCATCTAGCCTTAAAATTCACAGTGGGTTGAGAGGCCGAAGTTTCGACAAACTGCGGTTCACTAACAGGCCTCTGGCATCCGATGTTTTTGGGAACAACCACAAGCACAACATCAAAGCGCGTACTTCAACTTTACTACTAAGCCCAATGCAAGAAATAGTCAGCTGGGCCGACGGCGTCGAGGAATCCTGAAATCCGTGCCTCTGGTTGACTAGGACTCTTATTATCGGACATTGCAGCTCTGTGGGTGACTGGAACGACGCAACAAACAACCTCTAGCGCTACTTGTGCGGAAACTCTGCGTTACCTAGGTTCTATTGCTATCACAGGATGGTTCCTTCCCGCCCTTGGCACCGGTCTTGCTGGGATCGTTCAATGTCACGAGGGAATCTGAACCCTTTTAGCCCCAGCTCCGAAATCCGTAATCCCCTCGCCAACATTTCAGATATCTCTCCAAAACGAATGACTCCATAGGTATCAAACGTCAGCACCGTGCATCAATTTAGTTTCGAACGCACCTCATTGATGATATCTTCAACTGGCGTTGAATGTTAGTCACAATTGGAGGCGGGCTGGTATCTCAATATCAACTGCGGTGTCAACAGCTCAAAGAAACTCGGGTTGTCGGGAACCGGCAAAGCACGAAAATATTCCTCTCTGGGGTAACTTACAGGAATATCTGGCGGACTGCTCCCAGCTTTGTCCTAACCCTTAATCCTGACAACGAAGTATCCGCATGGATCCGGGACCAATCCGAGACTCACACTTCCAAGGCAAGAAATATTCAGCTGGCCTTCAGTGTGCGTCCAAGCCTCAATGAACTCGCGCAGCAGTGGACCTCTTTGGCCGCAACTAACCAACCAAGTCGAAATCCTGGGTCATGACTTGGCCTCCAAGGTCAGGGTGAAGTTGTTCGGGCATTCGGTCTCGTCTACCGTAACGTTGATCAAAAGCAAAAGATTTGTCGACCGCCTATGAGTACTAGGGAAACCAGCGCTAAAGTTAATCTCTGGACCTCGTGCTCCCGATAATTTTCTTGCCTTGGCACTCAAATACCCCGAGACTTGCAATTGGCTTCGACCATGCATGTTGGCGACCTAACCAACGCCTGCGGTTTCGCTGTGTCGTTCGAAAGCAAGCTGCGTTGTGCTGGTGCTATCCTCTGGAAAGCGGATATCCTAGGCGCTTTGAACGGCGTTTGGCTCAATAGTTCACCATATTCGCGCTGTCGCGGCGCCATCATCAAACAAGAAAATATTGTATTGGCATTGGCGGTGTGCCGAAGAATCAGCAGACTCCGTGCCTTCTTGAATCCAATACTACTCTCTCCCACTCTCTCTGCGATCTTGAATTGTCGGAAAAATCGGATTTCCCTCATCAGGATCTGAGACCGCCTGAGCGGCCTATCAGGTCAGGTCAGATCTCATCAGGCGTTCGGGGCGAGGCCTATCAGACACGGTAAGGAAGGATAACAGCGCATCAGGTGAGAGCGGGAGAAAGGCGAAAAATCACACTTACAGCATATTATTACTGGCCGGTACGCAAAACATGCAAAGAAATCCGAATCCTTCCTCTCAGTGATGCTGTGATTGGTGATGTGTTTAGCAGTTGAGCTTACTCGTGCCCGGTCGGTTGGATTTGATTCCACTCAGGCGCCGTTATCCATGCCTAGCTCACACTTTCCGTCCAAACATCAGCTCTCACATGTACAATAAAATTCATGAGTAATTCAAGGAATCATCTTGCGGAGAGTGCGGTCGCTCAGTAGATATAGTAGTGGCGCAGAAACAACTCTCCAGCGAAGGAAAAACTCTTCTGTGTTCCATTGCCCCCATTCGGTTTACCAAAGGCATTCGAACTCAGCGCGATCAACTCATCAACTCAATTTCCCACGGTTCGATCCTGTCGAAAATTGGTTTGACATTGGGTTTGATGGTTCAGCCAGGGAGAGATGAAAGCTGCTGAGGATTCAAGTGCAGAATAATAAGGTGTGTGCTAGACTCAGACTGACTTGGAAGTAGAAACAGGTCAACGGGTGCCGACAATTGTTAGAACGGACAAATGTTCTCTCTCGAACCCCTTCCCTACTCTCTGGATACAAAAACACTAATTTTCTCCTTCCCTTCCCATTATTAATAATGGCACATCTGAGCATTATGCCCAGCCAAAGCGTCGCCGCGTGGGTACTGGCACGAAGTCACCTGTGCGCAAATTGTGTTGGACATAAAACTGCAACTCACAGCGCAAGTCTTGCAATATATTTGAAGTTCATCCTCTTCCCTCATGTGCATGGTGGATGTATGGTGGATGATGGGCTGATAACATACCATAAGTATGTATCAGGCCCTATCAGGCAAAAAAAACGAAGGTATGTATAGAGTGGACCCACCATAAACCTCATCGGTCGCGTAGTCTAACGGTTAAGGTGCTTGATAGTCATGAGTTCGAATACTTGTGTTGGTATAATTTACAGTCTTTAAAATTATCAAGGCCCTCCGGGCATCCCTGGTACCTCTTCCCGGCTGTAGTATATAAAACACCATATCTTTTTTTCGTGGCTCGCGAGTCTCGCGCGGCCTCGTTCCTCGGCCTACTCACCTCAGTCTCGCCCCGTGAGAATTGACATATTTCAGCTTACCCCTAACCCTATCCACCGACTTTACCCAGATCCGGATTTATTGATTATGATTTTGACTTTATTTATCATGCCGAATTTCATATGTCATTGCCGGACACGATTTGGGCGTGATGGCTATTCGTGTTCCAGACCTGGTATATGGTACCAGGAATATAAGTAAATAAGCATTCAGAAGAATCGGTACATGAAGTGGGAAGGTAAGGAGAAGGAAGCTGAAGTGAAAGTAGGTTTTTCTTTTCACCCCATTTTCCCGGTCGTGTCTGATCAGGCTCCATCAGGTCTGGTAAGGTCGGTCAGATCTGCTCAGGCCACTCAGGCCTGATACAACATTATACGTACCATTTTTGACCCTTATCAAGGGGCCAAAAACCTAATCGTCTGATGCTATCTCATCTGGCCCTATAGGGCCTGATTTGGTAAATTCGATTTTTCCGACAGAAAGATATTCAAGTCCAAATGACGAGGAACTTCGACCACTGCCATCAACGACAAATTGCCTCGGGTGAGGGGATAATTCATTCGCCCGGGCCTTGGGTCGAAGCACGAAGGAAACTAGCTTTGCTCTGCACGGTGACCATTTTGGGCGATATTTGAAGGATGTACGGTCGTTTGGCCACAAAAATTAGGTCGTGCATCAAGGCCATCGGCAACGTGGTTGAGCAGCAACCTGCTAGTGTGGCATTGTTGCTTGGTGTTGACGACATTGGCGCTCTCTCTCCAACCAATCTTCAACCAGTTTCAACTTGGAATGTTCAAAGAGTCATTTCTGCCAGCGCGGCAGATAGGGGTCAAATTCAAACGTTCAATTCTGCTCGCTTCTGTGAATCAACAACACATATCCTCTGGAAATTTCCTTTCAACTTCAATGAATCATGTTTGTGCAAGTCAATCGTATCACTACCTCCGTACGATCGGAGTACTAGTCTAACAATACAGTTCTCGACTCACCGGTCACTCCAGAACGACTTATTTCGGCTTTAACTTCCCACTCAGACCTATCTGTGGCCAAAGTCGAGTCATCCCTGCACCCCAGAAGCAAACAAAAATAACATTGACGTGGTCAGGACTTAGTCTCTCGGAGACAGACACTTCAACGAAAAGCTCGGAACTCGCACACCCAATAAGGCAAAATCTCCCCATATGGGAAAAGGTTACCGGAAAATACACCAATCAGTCGGACAATAAAAAGAGTGCAATTCTTGGTCTTTTGGCTTCAGTGGAAAGGGAAGCTGAATGAGCCCAAATCAACACACATTTTAGACACCCCAAATTTGTCTTCAAACAAAGAATTTGGACAGCACTGCTGAAGGGTAAGCATTCAGGAATGCTTTTGGACACGTTAAAGCAAAGCCCTTTCAAGATCGCCGCGAATATATTCCCTAATAAGGCAGTATATCCGCGGCGATCTTGAAAGGGCTTTCTTTCGGCGTGTGGGAAAGCACACCTGATTGTTTGCCTTTCGGTGTTCAAATCCTCACTCGGGTGATTAGGAAACAAAAAGTCAAGTTGAAAATGTGCTTTGACTTGGGCTCATTCAGCTTCCCTTTCCACTCAGGCCAAAAGATCAAGAACTCCACTCTTCTCATTGTCCGACTGATTGGTGTATTTTCAGGCAACCTTTTCCCAAATGGGGAGATTTTGCCTTATTGGGTGTGTCGCTTGTTGAAGTCAGGACTCAGGCCGGCGATCGTGTCTTGGAGTTTATTTTGTTAGATGGAAATCTTTCCATCCAATATTCTAATACGCCATGGCTACTGGCACTTCTTCAATCAATCCTCTTAGATTCAACAGGCTTGAAAACTTCAACACGCTCTGGCAGTCGGGCCTCAAAGTTTCCAACTTTGCTTCCAGGATGAGCCGCGGCGTATACTTTTAGGCGCTCGAATGTTCAATTCCGCTCCTAGCTCGCTTCCCAACATTACACATTACATTCCCCGTTAACCTCATCATCGGAAGTTACATCAGCACAACTTCAAGGTCCTGAACGCTGCATCATCTCAACACCCCTCGACCCCCAGAAGTAAAATCAACTCAAATCAAATCAACCTTCGTTCCGACACACCACCTTACAGCTAGATCCAACCTCACCGCGTCGGCCGACGTGTACTGGAGGTGGCCATCCAACGCGAATGATGGCTCAAATGCATCATAACCACCCCGCCGGCCCGCGCCGCGCATCCCTCACAATCCAAGTTAGTTCACCTCCGAACCCAAGTCAAAACCCGCGTATGACTAAGGCTGGACAAAAATACGAATATATTCAAATATAATAGAATATAATCACCAAAATTACGATTAAATACAGCTCAAGCATATTCTCAGACTAGAAGAATACTTTAGAATAGAATACAATAAATTATGATTACATTACAGTATGACCACTGTATTTAATCGTATTCTTAAGGTTGCACAGAGTTGTGGAAGAAACCAGATTTCACTCTGACTGAGCATCTATTTCATCTGGTTGTTGTCTGTACTTGCTCAAACTCATCCTTCGTGAGTTCCCACCCAGTGAGGGTTGGTCTACCCTTCAAAAGTAATGATTGATCGTTTCCAAGTCTCCAATTTGTCAAGTCGGTGACACTGGTTGGGAGATTCAAATCTTTCAGCACAATTTACGGTGAAAAATGTCGTTTGTTTTTTAGACATTTTTCACCGAAACAGTAGGTGGAAAATTCAAACCTTTTTCACCATGTTTTGCCTTTCTTTTGAATTTTTTTACCTCGAGCTTAAAAAATGGTGAAAATGATTTGAGTTTTTCACCCACTTTTTCGGTGAAAAATGTCTGAAAAACGAACAACATTTTTCACCATAAATTGTGCTGAAAAACTTGAATCTCCCAACCAGTGTGACGAAGAAGTTTGTATCTGTGATTTTCCCACGGTTGGGATTTACCCAACCACCAATTTCCCCGACATTACTTCGTCAGTTCATACCTAGTTGTTCTCTATTCTTTCAAGGTACTTAATTGATCCAGAACGGCTCCTTCACATGTGTCTGAGGACCAATCTTTTAAAAAAGTACCTATAGGAAAGCGGGTGTAGAGACTTTCCTCTCTATTTCGACTTTTTCTCCACGGGAGCTAGAAATCTGCGTCATCCACTGCATGTCCTACCAGCTTTCGAATACGGCTCCCAGGATCAAAATACCCCTCCATTAAATATGATTAAATAGGATTAACCTGAGATTACATTACATTACATTACAGGTACAATTAAATATCCCTCAGAATCTCAAGATTAAATTACGATTACATTACAGTACCGCCTGGGACCGTATTTAATCATAATCTTCCAGCCCTACGTATGACCAGCTAGAATGTACATAACCAAGCGATTGTCTGACCTGTTTCAATCTTATCTTATGACGCCCAATGTTTCGGCAAGTTTAGAGCCTTGAACATTCTTGGAATTCGGGAGTCAAAGGGAATCTAAAAATCAGCTATGTTCAGCTCATTTTTGAGCAGGCTCCGGAAGTTGTGCCGAAAAGAATACATGTTTGGAAGCCATGTTTCGGGCCTAAAACTTCATCAACCCCAGGAGTGTTGCCGTCTTTGCCGATGCTCTTGCCGCGCGCGCCGCCGTGCTGTCAATGTGCAGGAGAATAAGTGAAGGGAGAAACAACGAGCTAATTGTTGCTCGCAGCAAGAGAGGGACGGGGTGGCCCTAGGCGCAAGTGGTGACAGGAACTTGGAACAAGGTGGAAAGGTGTGGGAATGGATTCGGCGATCTCGGCGATTTTGATGTTGATTTACAGGCACGTCAATGTGAACTTGTTTTACCGCAGGTTTTACCTCGCGACCTCCCTTCAATGGGCGGGGGTGTGTTAGTTGAAAGCTCAACACACCGCGTAGAGTAATAGTAGTTAACTAGACACATAGGCCATAAATGGCCTGAGATCTAGTATAATAATAGTCTCCCAAAGTCAGACTCTAGAAAAATTTAATGATACAAGTAGTCAATTAAATTTTATATCGAGTCTGATTTGTTGGTAGGGGTCGGACCGGAAGTCGGTTTCTCGTGACTTCTGCGTGACTTTCCCACGTTCCCAATGCGGTTTTTTTCGTTCATTCTCGATGTTCTGTACCCAAACACAGTACAATTAAAGGGGAAAAGGCTTGATTTTGGTCTATGTCCTCATCTGCACTGTGTTCACAAGAACCTGTTGCGTTTTACTGACAGCGCAGACAAATTCACTGATTTTGTTGTAAAACGGCCAATATCCACTCAGAGTTCCCAGGGTAAATTCGATTTAACGCCATTACAGTGCCGGATCGCCATTCATAGTGTTCTGGGATGTTTCTTCAGTCAAAATTGTGCTCTGCAAGCGGAGAAGGCCAAAAAAACCCGATTGGGAACGTGGGAAAGTCACGTGAAGATCACCTTCCGGTTCGGCCCACGCCAACAGATTCAGACTACTGTACCATTACGACCAAAGGTTCACGGGTTGTCACCCGTCACCACAAAGGTTCACCGGGTAATTGGTTCATTGATCGGCAATCAGCTTAAATTACCATAAATGGACAGTCGGCAGGCCTCGGCACCTGCCGGCCGAGGTTTTTCCACAGTTTTTGCCCCTATTTGAGCCCGAAAATTGGAATGTCACCGTCACCGACACCAAATTGGTTCAGTTCACGAAGGTCCGTCACCTGTCACCTGAACCAATGGTCGTAATAGTACAGTAGTATAATAAGCTGATTTTGGATAAATGTGAACTTGTTCTAAATTTTGGGGTTGCGGGTATGAATGGTTCAGGAACCGGTTTAAAACATACTCAACAGGGGCAGGGAGTTACAGGGATTGTTCATGTAGTTCCACAATTTTTTTTGGCAGGGTGACCAACCCCTCGACCTATTCGACACCGGCCTCCGTGATGGGTGACCGCGACCAAAATTCGATATCGACAGGGGGGTGTGACGTGTGACTGTCGATTTGAACGTAATGGTACAGTTTTGTTGCTCGTACCTTAATGGGTTTGTTTCAAACCCGTTCTGACGATGCCGCGCCATGCCGCAGACAAAGAGACCAAACACCAAACATATACAATACGGCCGTTGTCAGAAGGGGCTTGCTTCAAACTGTCAACATCGTGGGCGTGGGAAATCACCTTTTAGCAATTAACCTTCGCACACAGATTCAAAATTCAGGATCCATAAGCCCAGATCTTCAACCCCCCTTCAACCTCCCCTATGCGATGTTCTGGCAGTACATCTTCAAACCGAGGGCCCCGTAAAGTATCAAAAGCTAATGCGGGCCGGCTTGCCAGGAAACCCCCACCATCAGAAGGGAAGAAATACTCACTGGGGTTCTGGTGATCTACGGAGGACATGATGTTAAATACTATGGGACTCAAGAGATCATTGGATTTTGTGCCTCTGATCGATAGTTTACTGTGCTCTTTACCTTTGACCCCTTCTTGAGTTTCTGAAAGTTTCACCGTGACAACTGTGCACGCCTCTGGGTCTACCGTAATTTCATCCATATATTACAGGTGGACTCTTCAAATCTCAACTTGCTATTCCATTAAATAAATAAAATTTCGAACAAAACAAATAGAAAATGAGCTAGGACTGCATGGATATGATGATTCAACACTCAGGCCGCAATCAATCCGACCTGTTCCTCCTCCAACTCCAGCTCTTCAGCATCACTATCCACGTCCTCCACCTGCCCCGCAGGAACATTGAACTACACCAACTGAGCCAAGTTCTTTCGGTGCCGCTCCTTCACCTCCTCGCCAATACCACTGATCCTCTCATCAATGTCCTGAAGTCTCTTGGCTTGTGATGAGCGCTCAAAGAGTGGCTTTGCAGTTTCCCACAGTTCCAGAGCCTTGAGCAAATCCCTATTCTTCTTGGCTATGTCCCCAAGGCAGATCATGGATTCTGCTCTGCTGCGATGGACATCCATGTAGGTGAATCCATCCAAAGCAATGGTGAACAGACTGACAGCAGTGACTTCATCATTCTCCACAAGGTGAACATCTCCAATAAACTGCAAGGCCTTGTGAATTGCCAGTCCCCCCTTTGATCTGAGAGAGTGTGCAAGTAATACTATACTCCATGATGGATCGTGATGCGACCCCCAGCGAGTAACATCTGCCAGCCTCTCCAGGCAGTAGCTCACTATATCAGAAAACTGCCCCCACCCAAATTGGAGGCATTTACAAAACAGGGAGCATGACATGTCTCCTTCTCTGAGATTCAGATCAGCTTGAATCATGTCACAGACAGTCAATAGCCTTGTATCTCCAAGTTGGTTGAAAATGGTTTGTGATGTGCATATTTTCTCTTGGATCACATTATATGAAATTCCCATGCAAACTTCATCTTCAGCAATATTTATCAAGGAAAAACCCTCGTAATACAACTGTTTACCCTGATAGATCTGTAGGAGTTGCTGCTGCAGATCATGAGCATCAGCATACTCTGGTTTGCATGCATGAACTGCTACCTGGCAGGTCACAAGGGCAACAGCCATGTCACCCTGAGACAAACCACCCAGCTCTAGGAGGGCCCTCGCCCTTATGACTTGCAAGATGCATTGGCGATAATCCCCCAAAGCTTGGCAGCACAACACCTCAGTGTATAGTCCGACTGCCTCTCTGTGCAAATCCCCAGACATCTTTGCAAGTCTTTGTGCCTCCTGTGCATATGCTCGGGCAGTGATATAGTCACCACTTGACCGTTTAATCCATGAAAGGAGAGCCAAGGCCTGAGATTGTCTTCCAATACTTCCATGTGATTGTGCCAAGGAGAGGCCCATTTCAGAGTATTTTAGAGCTATAGAAACATCAACATCTGAGTAATAGGATGCCAAATTATTGTAAAATTTGGCTAAAATATCTTTTCTCAGTCTAATCCATTGATGGAGAAAGTGGACATACCCTCCAGATCAGGATCACCAAAAGTTTTTAACCACTCGAAAGTCTGAGCAATTAGTGTTTCGGGATGGGGAACTGAACGAGAAGCTTGGACACCAAATAACCTCACAGTAAAGGATGCTTTTGCCCGTTGATCCTCTGAATGTGGGAGGAGGGCGAGTACCTTTTCCATCAGTGGTATTGCCCCTTTGCCGGCACTTGCATTAAACACAATGAGATTAGCTGCGCACGAGATGCTATCTGCTAGATCAGGATGTCCCGGGTATAGTCTGTTCTGGAGAATGCTCGGAATATTGGTGTAATTTAAAGTCAGTCGTTCAACATAGAGGGCCGATGATTGTGTTCCATGAACAGCTACATAAACTTCCAGGAGCTCCATGAAGTGTTTGAAAAGGGGTCTGGTGATTTTGTCTGTCGGGGGCAGAGATTTTGCCATATATTCTCGGATTGGTACCAGAGCTTTCAGACGTTTATGGTCATCGGTGTAGGCCAGAGCAGTGCGAAGCAGGGCCCTTTTACATTCCAGGATATCCAGGATTGCAAAGTTGCTTTGTTTCAGTTCCACATCTGAGAGTCCATCTGGGAGGATTGAAAGGAGGCTCAACAGGTCCTGGGCATGAGGTGTGGACGTGATTCTCGGACTTGCAAGTGAAAGCGAAATGGATAATGCGAGATTGGATCTTCGGTCATAACCCTCTGAGATGACTGAGGTATGCTCCCTTTGCCAGCGTGACAGAATAGCAGTGGTGCCCTCCACATCCACAGCATGCGCAAGAAGGCTGACTGAAAGTGGCATATTGTCTGTGAGACCCAGGACGTTGGTCCATCTCCTCTATTGAGTGGCTGTCTTCTGCAATTGCAATAAACACCTTGCGTGCAGCCTCTTGTGCTAGGGGCTCTAGAGGCGGCAAGAATGGCCGTGTCCACTGCACTTTGGAGGGTCTTTCTGCCCCTCGGATCGTGATCTTGGGCCTAATGAGTAAAATGGAAGAAAGACAGAAGAGAGGAAAGTGCACACCACCAATGCCAGACTGGCTATATCTGTGAGCAGGGAGAGGAATTCCTCAACCTCTTTCTGGGATTGAACTGGCTCCCAAACAGTCTCCAGGTTATCCAGAATCAGCAAAGTGGATGAGACCTCTGCAAGGCGATGGAGAACTGCTTGACTGAGGTCTTGACCGGGTTTCATTCCGAGATGAGCCCCAATGAGACCTGCAAGTTCCACCTTGCTTACTGCCATGTCACAGGCAACAAACAATCGATTTCCTTGGTACTTGATGACAATTTCTTCATGATGTAAGACACATTGTGCCAGACTGGTTTTTCCCATGCCCCCAGCACCTAGAATGGCTATCCTCGGAGTGCCTTGTTTGAAATGTTTGAGGATATCAGCAAGCTCTGATTCTCGGCCATGGAATATCTGGGGCTGTGTGGGCAACATTGAGAAGGAATTTGAGCTATGACAACCATCAGTATGGACCAGAAAATGGCAATTATTCAGCATCACCTTGCATATGAGCTAGAATACATTTGACTGATCTGTGCACTTGTTAATATTGCTCAACTAAACAATGTGCTCACATACGAATGAGGCCGAGTCTGAACTGGATATAGTCTCAATCATGTTGAGCACCTCCTGGTGCCTGATCTTGGCCTGTCCTTCCATTTCTCTAGCAGTCAACAAGATTTCCAAAGATTTGATCTACAGATCATTCTTGAGCGGGCAGATTTACTTTGTGTGTGCAGCACTCCCCTGAAAGAATAGAAGTCCCTGTTGCAATCCCACCTTGCAATCCTTGAGTAGTGCACCCAATTCTCCCTGCCGAAAAAGCTTTTTGACTCTGCTGCCACTTTGTTGTGCCTCAACAAATGTATGAATTTTGTGGAGAGTGCTAAACATTTTGCTTCAGCCTCATGGCTAGGCAACAGAGAAGGAGATTACTGAGTAAAATTTGCAATTTCATTCAATGTGCTGGGTGGGAGTTCGACACCAGTGTCTGACTTGACATAGGCATCAATAATTGCAACAAGTAACTTGTGAGTGTGCTCCATCAGGTCAACACATTCGTTTTTCTCTTGTTTGACTGTCTGAATATCCAATCTAGACCTAGTCTGATGGTGACATGTGGTAAAAAGATACCTTGAGTAGTTTTAACAGTGACTGTGTAGTATTTGAAATTGCTTCCAGCCCAGAGATTTTGAGGGTGTCCACAAGGAGATTGAAGGTACTAGCTGTGATGGCCACACATGTTGAGATATTGTTTAAGCGAACTTCGGTTAGAGTTGGTTGACGAGGCATTGAGACCGATAAGATCATTCGGAAAACATGGGGGCTTTATACTCCATTCTAAAAAAAGCCTTGGTGTGCTGTATAACAAATATCCTAGAATGTTCAACAGTATAGAAAGTGATTGATTAAATTTTGTTAATCTAGCCGCCGCAAGCTTCGGCAATAGCACTCAAACTGTATTCATCTCAACATCATTGGGCAATACATTTCCTCCCCTGCAAATCACATACCCACAGCCAAGTAGGGTCCCAGGTTGATTCTCAACCAGTCGACGCGCTCCGCAAAAAATGTAATTTATATTGATTAAAAGAAGCTGCTGCAAGCGGCAGTGATGTGTCAAGAACAAGACACTCACCCATTCAAGATTGAGAGAGAGAAATGAGCAGAAGAGCGTGTCGATGCAGCAGTATATGTAGCGGAAAGAAATTTCGACGCGGACAGTGCCTGTCAGGCTCGGATCAAGCGGAGATTGAAATCTTTATTTATTTCGAACAAACAAAAACATGAGCCGAATTAAAAGTGAGTCAATGAGTTAAGAATTGAGCACCCCTATTAAATACGCTGTGGGCATATTCTTCGGCCTCAAGATTAACACTGAATACATTACAGGAGATTATGATTGGGGTCTGTATTTAATCATAATCTTACAGCTCACACTGGGTTGGCTGAGTTGGTTCCGATGTTGCATTTTCCGCAAGCACCAACACAAGAGGGTATGAGTTCAACTACTCACCACGAATTTTGAGCACATGTTTTTTCCCCTCACGGCTTCCACCCCATGGCACAGAAATGATGACCATTTCCCTAACTTCTCCAGGTTACGCACATGTCATCGTTTGCCAAGAACGCTGCAGAGTCTCGGTCCCGGAACTCAGACTCCGTCAACAATTTCTCCGTGATTCTTGCCCTCTACCCCTCCTGCCCAGAATGCTGGACGACGCAAAACTAGCGAAACATTGCAAGTCTCCATTCACCACTCTGCAGGCACGGATTACAGCCCTTCCGGAGTCTCTTCCAGTTGCCGTGGAGGACAATCGAATTCATCACTATCTCACAAACTTCACCATTGATCCCGACGAAGCCGTAGTGCACACAGCCAATAAGCAATAGGAGTGTGCATTCTTCTGCTCTAATGAGGAAAAGAAGGTGTTGATTGCCCACGCGGAGTATAGCGTAGAGCTTGTTTGGTGATTTTTGGAGTTCTTCGCGGAGCACCACGCCATTGCAGGAACCAATGGGTGGGGATGCTGGCTCACCGGATACGGGATTCAGCAAGGGACTGGATTATCTGGAGGGAATTTCGATCCATTAGATACAATTAAATCCAATTACTGTATTATTTCGTTCAAATTGACAGGGGGGGGTGACACGTGACAGGTTCAACCATTTCGACATTTCGGCGGGGGCCGAACTTTTGCATGACACCTCGACAATTTTGGCATTTGAACCAAACATTTTTGCACCTTTGGGTCAGTTTGGGGACCTGTGTGACCGCTGGGAGGTTCCACGGAGGCCTGAGTGACGCGTGACCACGACCAAAATTCGAGCAAGGGGTGGGTGTGACACATGACTGTCAATTTGAATGAAATAGTACAGTATTTTGGGATTACGATAAATTACATTACTGTTACGGTTAAATACTGCCCGAATGCCTAAGATTAAATTATGATACAGTGCATTATGGTCCGGCAGTGTATTTAATCATAATGTTCCAGCCTTCATTATTGCTAACCGCCATTATTATCAAGGGGAAGAATTTCACCTCAAAGCATGAAACAACACTATTCTCAAGGCCAAGGAGTCGTTTGGCCTTGGTGGCTCAAGAATTCAGGAGAGTTCTGTGCATCTGCGACTGGTGGCATCTGGCGGCATATTCTCCGACTTGCTCTGATTTCCTATGCAATGTTGAACGCCCTTAAGGAAATATTCTGCAGTCAAAGCGAAAAGACACCACTTCTCTGGGTTACTGCACGATGTGGACCAGTTTGGTCTCCATTTCGAACCGTCGGAGCACGATGATCAAGACCAGGAAATATTGGCATCAAGTGGGTGGTGGAATGCTTGGAAGTCAGAATGTGTGCCTCTGGTGGACTCGTGTGTTGGAATAACAACCGAAACACCTACGCACCGCCGAACAGCTGTATGTTCACTGAGGCAGAGTCTCACTTCCGCAACAGCATACAGCTCTCTACAGCTTCCAATACATCTCTCGCTCACTCCGACTCATTCATCTCACACCTGCTGTTTTCCTTGCATTGCCTACTTATCCCCTTCTGTGTTCAATAGCTGTTCCATTTATTTGCCTTTTGTATAAGTACACAACGAATTCTACTGAGACCCCTGCGCGTTTGCAGAGGGTCACCGAGCTCTGCTTCGTCCCTAGGCTCAAAATCTAACATCGTGCTCATCGAACCGACTTCCTGTTGCTCGTAAGGCATTTCTCTCCACCGAAATATTTGCCTGGCCTGGCCACGGAGACTTAGAAGTGGACCGCCAGAGTCACAGGGTAAAAAATAATGGGCTGATGTTCTCGTGGCGATGCGGGTCGAAGCCTTATGAAACGGCGCTGTGCTGAATTTGTGTCTGGAAGTTTCACTTCCTCAGCTGCAACGAACGAGCAACTTTGACTTGGCTCAAGGGTGGAAATTCTGCCTGGATACTACGGGCATGGGGAGTTTGTACTTGGACTGGCAAACCTTCAGCTCATTGATGAATTAGTCCCTGGCCATTTGCTTCTGGTTTCCTCGGTCTAAATTAAATCTAACCTTCGCACACGGCTTCAAAACTGGATGCATTAGGTGAGATCTTCAATCCCCTTCCAACCTCCCCTTTTTGATGCTCTGGCAGTACATGTTCCAACCGAGGAACTCCGTAAAGTATCAAAACCCGATGTGGGTCGACTTGCCCGCACCTACACAAGGGAAGAAATATTCGCCGGGGCTGCACTGGTCAAGTACCCCTGGTGGAATTGGGTCCTGAGTTTGTAGGAAATATTTGACTTCATCTATGGCTTACATGATCTCAAATACTATGGGACTCGAGAGATCATTGGATTTTTCCGCCTCTGATCGTTGGTTTATTCTTGACCTTTGACCCCTTCAGCTGACTACGAGTGAACTCCTCAAATCTTAACTTGCTATTGCATTAAATAAATAAGTTTTCAAACAAATAACACACAGAGGAGGTACATAAATACAAAATGAGCTAGGACTGCATATGATGATTCAAAACTCAGGCACCAATCAATTCCTCCAGCCTCCAAGTAGGAACATTGAGTTCCACCAACTGAGCTAAGTTGTTTTGGTGCTGCTCCTTTACCTCCTCACTGATGCCACTGACCCTCTCATCAATGTCTTGAACTCTCTTGGTCTGTGACGAGCACTCAAAGAGGGGCCTTGCAGTTTCCCACAATTCCAAAGCCTTAAGCAAATCCCCATTCTTCTTGGCTATGTCTCCGAGGCGCATCATACACTCTGCTCTGCTACGGTGCACATCCATGTATGTAAATCCATGCAAGGCAACAGTGAACAGGCTGACAGCAGTGACTTCATCGTCCTCCATGAGGTGAACATCTCCAATGAATTGCAAGGCCTTGTAGATTCCGAGCTTCTCCTTTGCCCTCAGAGAGTGCGCGAGAAAGACTGTACTCCATGAGGAATCATGACCAGAGCTCCAGCGAGTGATATCTGCCAGTCTCTCCAGGCAGTGACTGACAACATCAGAAAACTGCCCCAACCCAAATTGGAGGCATTTGCAAAGCAGGGAGCATGACATGTCTCCTTCTCTGAGATTCAAATCAGCTTGGATTGTGTCACAAGCAGCCATCATCCTTTTAATTCCATACTTTTGAAAGATGGCTTGTGATCGATCAATTGTGTTCTGGATTGTGTTAGTAGGAGCCCCCATGAGGACCTCAGTTTGAGCCAGATTCATCAGGGCAAGGCCTTCAAGATATGGCTCCCCTCCTTGATAGGTTTGCAGGAGTTGCCTTTGAAGGTCACAAGCATGGGCATACTCTGATTTAAGTTCATGTATTGCTGCCTGACAGTTGATAAGGTTATGGTCCATTGGCCCACGGGACAAACCGGACAATTTTACAAGGGCCCTGGCCCTTCTGACTGGAGAGATGCATTCCCGATAATGACCTAACGCTCGGCAGCATAGGACTTCCATGTACAGTCCTCGTGCCTCATGTTCCAAATTTCCAGAGTTCTTCGCAAGTGTCTGCACCTCCTGTGCCCTGGCTTGGGCAGTGACATAGTCACCAGTAGACCATTTGATCCATGAAAGGCGAAAAAGTGCTCCCAATTGTACTTCAATGTTCCCAGATGAGTTTGCCAAGGACAGGCCCATTTGACAATATTTTAAAGAGGTAAGAATATCGAGCTCTGAATAATGGTAGGCTAAATTGGTGTAAAAGGTGGCTACAGTATCTTTGTTAGTACCATGATGATTTAAAAGTAAAAGTAAACATACACTCCAGATCGGGATCATCAAAAGTCTTCAACCACTCAAAAGTCTGAGCGATCATTCTTTCGGGATTGGGGACAGAACGAGTTCCTTGACCACCAAATAACCTAACAGTGAAAGATGCCTTTTCCCGATCCTCTAAATGCGGGAGGAGAGTGATTACATGGTCAATCAGAGGTCTTGCATCTTTGCCAATATTTGAATGGAATCGGATGAAATGAGATGTGCAAGAGATGCTATCTGCTAGATCAGGATGCCCAGGATATAGTCCGTTCTGGATAATGTTCAGAATATTGGTGTAATTTGATGTTAGTCGTTCAACATAGAGGGCGGCTGATTGTTTTCCCTGATCAGCTACATACACTTGCAGGAGCTCCTTGAAGTATTTGAAAATGGGTTTGATGATTTTATCCATCGGGGGTAGAAATTTTGCCATATATTCTCTGATTGGTACCAGAGCTTTCAGTCGTTTATAGTCATCAGTGTAGGCCAACGCAGTGCGGACCAAAGCTCTTTTACATTCAAGGATATCCGGGATTGCAAAGTTGCTTTGTTTCAGTTCCACATCTGAGAGCCCATCTGGGAGGATTGAAAGGAGGCTCAACAATTCCTGAGAGTGAGGGGTGGATGTGACTCTGGGGCTGGCAAGGGAAAGTGAGATGGATAATTCGAGATTGGATCTCCCATCATATCCCTCTGAGATGACTGAGGTATGCTCGCTCTGCCAGCGTGACAAGATCACAGTGCACCCCTCCACATCCACGGCATGAGCAAGAAGGCTAATTGACAGTGGCATATTGTCTGTGAGCTGAAGGACTTGGTCAATTTCGGCCATTGAGTGTCTGTCTTCCGCAATATCAATAAACATCTTGCGTGCAGCGTCCTGTGCCAAGGGCTCCAGAGGGGGCAGGAATGGCCGTGTCCATTGAACTTTAGCAGGTCTTTCTGCCCCGCGCATTGTAATCTTGGACTTCATGAGCAAAACAAGTATGAAAGAAGAGAGGACAGTACACACCATTAATGCAAGACTGGCTACATCTGTGAGCAGAGAGAGGAATTCCTCAACCTCTTTGCGGGATTGTGCTGGCTCCCAGACAGTCTCGAGGTTATCAAGAATCAGAAAAGCGGGTGGACCCTCAGAAATCTGGCGGAGCACTGCTTGGGTCAAGTCCTTCCCAGGTTTCATACCAAGATGAGTCCCAATGAGACCTGCAAGTTCCACCTTGCTTGCTGCAGTGTGACAGGCAACAAACAACCGATTTCCTTGGTACTTGACAACAATTTCCTCGTGATGTAAGACAGTTTGTGCCAAACTGGTCTTTCCCATGCCCCCTGCACCCAGAATGGCGATTCTTGGGATGGTTTCCTTGAAATAATTGAGGATATCAGCAAGCTCCGATTCACGTCCATAAAATATTTTAGGCTCTGCTGGTAACATTGAGATGGAGTTGGAGCTATAATGACTATCAGCAGTCAAACAAAAGGACAAACTGATCCAGGATCACCTTGCATATGAACCGGAATACATCCTGCTAACCTGTGCATCTGTTATTATTGCTCATACCGCCAAATGTCCCCACATACAGTTGATGCTGAGTCTGAGCTGGATAGGGTCTCAATTGTATCAAGCACCTCCTGGTGTCTGATCTGGGCCTGCGACTCCATTTCCCTAGCAGTGGACATGCTATTTAAGGATTTAATCTGCAAACAGCCTTCAGCGGGTGGGTCTATCTGCTTGGATGTGCAAAGTGTTCACCTGAAAGAACTTGATTCCCTCTTGCAAGCCCGTCTTGCAATCCTTCAGTAACCCACTTAGTTGCCCTTGCCGGAAAAACTTCTTGACCTTGTTGCCACTTTGCTGGGCCTCAACAAATGTACGAATTTTGTGGAGGGTCCTAGACCCATTGTGTGAGCCATGTGAGTGAGTCTATATAAGAGTGGAGGGTTACTAACTGAGTGAAATTTGCAATTTCCCTCAATGTGCTAGGCGGTAGTTCAATGCCAGTGTCCGACTTGATGTAAATACCAATAATTGCACTGAGTATGACCTGAGTCTGCTCCATCAGCTCAGCACACTCGTTTTTGTCTTGTTTGATGCTCTGGAGCATTATTTCAGAGCCGTACGAGGGCAACTTCATTATGCAAATTTACCTGGACTAATTCCAAAAGTGACTCCGTGGTATTAACCATGCCCTCTAACCCGTGAATCTCCAGTGTGTTGACTAGGATATCAAGTGTGTTGGCTGTGATGCTAACACATTTGGAGATATTGTCCAAGCGGACTTCAGCGACAGTTTGTTGACGAGGCATGCAGGAAAAGGGGCATCTCTGTCGGAACCCGTTCCAGCTTATATGTGAAGGGTCTTGGGAACTTTCTCTCTCATTGGATACTGCTTATCTCTTCTTCAATCCATCCAATTACATCTGTGTTTGACATTCCACCAGACTTCCCCAAAATATGCAGTGTATTCTGGGCATCGGGCAAACCCCGCAACCTATGTAGTTGCTCAACCACCTCAACATTATCCAGATTTGAGGAATCACCCCAT
Organism: Mycena metata; assembly: GCA_029378385.1. Classification (NCBI taxonomy): domain Eukaryota; kingdom Fungi; phylum Basidiomycota; class Agaricomycetes; order Agaricales; family Mycenaceae; genus Mycena; species Mycena metata. The sequence continues at coordinate 46,354 of JARKIB010000098.1, forward strand.
AAATTTAAACCTGCTTGGTAGGCCTACTATAGGTGCTGGGATAGCATACAAATACCCACATTCATTTATGAGCTTAAGTGGTGGCACGTGATACCGAGGGGACATCGGAAAAAAGAAATCGGAATGGGGGGCCCTATTCTTTTTAGCCTTATGCTGCTTCCGCTCCCACCTCTTCCTTCCATATCAAGAAGGTGTCTCCCACCCCTGGTGCCCATCTTTGTTTGACAACATCTGGTTCTTGTCTTGTTCGTCACATAAGTAGATGATGTGATTCTCACTATTCTGAGCTGCCCAAATGCAGAACAGTATGTACATCTTGCACGGATGGATTATGTTACAGTATCGGGGCCTGAGATTCAGGGGTCCCTGTCAGTCAAGTGCCAGACTCCACCGATTATCAACCTTGACATGACGTGGTATCCGGTTCACAGAACACGCAGTAGACAGATGTATCATGCAGGTGGATAGCTGGAGGGTCATGACACTAATGTTGGCCACTTGGTATCCCGCAACACCAAGTATTTGCATTCAGTGGGGTCCAGAACCACCTTGCATAGCGGCGCTGGCTTCGAATGCCCAGTCCCTCTTCCTCTTGCACATTTCACCGAAGATCAGTGGAAACAAATTTATTCAACGCAATGATACAGCGTGTGAACCACATAGAAGTGTGGTCATGGGGAAAGACGGAGCATAGAATTTGAATAGAAAGATAGAACGTAGTACCGATTTCCCCGTAGTTCCTTCGAACACAGAGTAATGTCAACCCGTATTCACAACAGCAAGATACCGAGACAGGAAAGGAACCCAGAAAAGCTCAGAGGACACAAGGTGCAGCAAGACCTTGTTCTGAGTGTAGGTGGAGGGAAATCAAGAAGTCAGGACGCGTCAATCCTTCAAAATTAACTCAAAGCAACCGTCAACGGCGGAAAATATCAAGCTGCGCCAAAGAAACAAGCGCCGTGGTGGACTATTATGTGTCCTTTTACCTCGGGCTTCGAGCAATTTCAACCACGCCAACCGTGACCCCTGAATTCCTTATGCTACTGGACTTGAGATTTGCTGCGCCGGCGGCGAACTCGGACTCTCGACGGCGGGAAGAACAATCAATTTCAACGTCTAGTTTCAACCGTGCCGGCGCGGGCCAGTGTATTTCAACAGGCGAGACCGCTGGCACTGTACATGTGATGAACTCGTCGTCTAAAATCGGTCTTGTGGTTCTCACGACCCGAGAGTCCTGGTCCGCGGCGGCACAAGTGGGTATTTTGAACTCAATACAAGTTCGAAGAATCTTCCGCCCAAATTTGTCCCGTGCGGACACACCGCCCACGCTACCGCGAGACTTTAAATTGTCCTCTTTCGCCGCCCACAGTAGGACTAACCGTCCTCAGTCCACCCCTGGCGCCTCCGCGCGCTTCGAATCGACATCCACGTGCGCGCGACTCGGCCACGTCCGCCGATGCACATCCGCACGGAGGATAACGCGCACCACTGGCGGTGCACGTCTACATCCAGCTCCCCATCTCGTCGCGGCGCCTGCTCTCTTCGCCTGGGACTCCGCTCCGAAAAGAAATCGTCGCAGGAAAAGAAGAACGGGCATCGCCGAAAACAAATTATCGCATCACCGACACCGACTGGTCGCCCCGGAATAGAGAGAAAAAATAGAGGATACACACCACCGGATGCGTGGTCATATCAAACAGCGGAAAGTTGCGTTTCTCGGTGCGCAGGACGCCCTTGTCGACCAGGCCTTTTGCGAGGCGTTCGCGGACCTGTTGTGCGTAGAAAATGAGGTTAGCGGACGATATAAACAAATGGTGGGAGAGGGATGGATAACAAGCGAATCGTTCCAAAGGAGGAATGGGAAGGCAGAGAAGTGAGGCGTGTGTCGTCGGAGATGATGATAAAATAAATAAGCGAGGAGGGCGCCGCAAGGGAAGGTATCCGCCGAAATAGAAGATGATGGAATCGAAGAGGGTGGTGGGTATCCGGCACAAGTACAGGACGCGTATGCGATGAGTTGTGTAGGTAGTATGGGAGGACGAGGGTAGAGTGGGGAATATTGATGCGTAGAGTAAGGCGGTGCGGAGGCGCATGAATATAACGAAAGTACGAGTACGAGTAGAGAAGCAGAAGGAAAGTGGAGAAAGGACAGAGTGGAGGGGAGACACTCACCTGGTTCAATTGAAATACAATCCCGAGCACGTTCCACGTCTCGCCTGGATTACAGGAGAATTGGTCAGTCAATTTGTCCCGATTAGGAAAGCGCGAAAAAAGAGCGAAAAGGGAGACGAGGCACCGGAGCACAGGTATGAAGAGGCTGATGCTCTCGGCGCGGAGAGCGCGTCGACGCAAAAACGCCGCGCCGCACCCGAGGCCAGCTAGCTGGATGTACAGCGGGTTAAGCACCGAGTGATGTGCCCACTCTACACACGGCGCCAGCGCGCACTTGCCACTTGCACTTACCGCCCAGCGCACGAAGGGCGAAGGAGGAGGGAACGCGAGCGCACGATGGGCGCACGTACACCCGACCTCGTACGTTGTGCAGCTCATGCCGCCTCCCCGAGTATCAACGCCAATCTCGGACGGGGTCGAGTAGGGGTCAGTCGAAAGTACACGACCGCGCCTGGACCAAATCACATGCAGGATGAAAAAATGGAGGAGAGGAGAAGCGCGGAGCCACCGCCGAGGGAAAGAAGTGAAGAAGAGGACGCCTGTCCGCGCCGCGCACGCGTCGCGGAAGGAATCCCCCAGTGGACACGGGGACGAAACTCGCGAATGCGGAAACATGCATGGTTCGTGATCTCGCGCGTAAACGGTCATGACCGCCATGTGAGGCCGCTGGGACGGCGTGGTAGCGGCGCAGAATGAGTCCAAGCTCACGATGGCGCCGACACCAGGGCAGGAGCACAAGCGCGCCGCCGTTCCGACCCATTTCCGCAGCGTAAAATGAGGGGAGTGGACGCCGTATCGGAAAGGGGAATGGACGCCGCGTGCGGGAACGTACGTGGGGCCGGAACGGGAGTGCTGCGCAGCGCCAAAGTGCTGGCAACACTCCAGCCAGCAGCAGTATGAAGAGCTCGACGTCCGTAGCCCGAGTCCAAAAAGGCCGCGCGGCTCACGCCCCCAGAAACGTGCGACAAAAGAAACGAAATGAAAAGAATCGCGTGCGCGCGGGGACGGGTGGAGGGTGAATGCCGGGTGTCAGAGTCTAGGGAGTGCCGCTGGCTGAGGGGACGGGAGAAGGATGCGGGATGCGACTCGGCAGTGCCAATTCGGGCGCTAATGAAGCGGGGGCATAAAGTGCACACGACGACGCCGTCCCAGTGAAAACCCAGGCCAAGTGCAAGTCGAAAGGAGAACGCGCACTCAGTACCCACGCCCATCTTCTCGCGCACGTCCTCCGGCTGTTTCATCATCCCTAGGGTCTCGTCGAGGTTGGGTTGATTGGGATGAGGCGGGTGCGCGGCGGCGGGACAGCCCGGCGGACGACATTCACGGAGAGAGGCAGCAGTGCGTGGCTGTGCAGGGACAGCCACACATCATTGCGGCTTGGTTCGGACTGTCATCGTTAAGAGCAGCAAATATTCGTATCGCGTCAAGAGCGGGGGAACTAGGGCCATTTGCCGCACCGTGGACGCTTTGGGCAATCTTTGAACGATGTACGGTCGCTTGGCCTCAAAAACTCAAGTTGTCCATCAAGGCCAAAAAAAAACCTCTTTGGCGTAACTTGGGCGTAACTCTGGTATTGAATCGGATGATACATCGTTCGACTGCGTGCCTCTGGTGGACTACTGCTCCTCTGAAACTTTTTCCTGCCCCGAGGCCCTACCGAGTACCTTTGATCGCTTTGATCGCTGGGGCCATGGTAAGCTCGATGTGTTAATATACTTAGCCTGCAAGGTCTCTGGTGTTTTATAGAAAAGTGGTCTCTAAACTACCGGGATTTATTAAAAAACAGTTGACTCTAATGACAGGCATTTTTATAAAAGACCCCCAGGCTGTGGTGGGTGAACTCGATCGCAGCAAAGTGATATTTAGCCCATTAAGCAAGTCAGCTCTGTCCTCGTATCACTACGCTACAAATTATCATAATACACAACCAGTTGGCCCTTAAGCACAAACATTGGCATCCAAGACATATCCTGCAACTCCTTCGTCCGCCCAGCCTCCACTGGCCAACATGCTTGCCTGTACCGCTGCATTTGTGGTGTAGAAATGCTCCGTCAAGGCACTGTCGTACAACCGGAAGAACGGAATGCTTCCACAGATTTGTGTCGGGTATATGAATGTATCTGGACCCCCGACAACATAACCGTTCGCCAGAGCAAGGTCGCGCTCGAAGGTGGATGTTGTGTAAAAGCTGTCGTTGATTGTACCATCAAAAAGATGGAAGAAGGGTACTGTCGAGAGCTCTTGGCTTGTGAACACCCGAGCCGCGGTCCCCACAAATGCAGCTCCTTAGGAGCCGACCACGGCGGTGATTTGACTTGGGTCGGTGGAATAAAAGTTGTCGGTGAAAGGCTGGTCAAAATGTGCCTCATAGAATGGGACGGCGTCGCTCGCATTGCCACACGTAGCGGCGGATCGAAGCTGACCTTCGGTCAGTACTTATTGCAGAGTTACAGTGACTTCGACGCACCACCAAAGACACAAGAACGAAGAGGGGGATTGAGAGAGTCATCACGTCTTGGTGAGCTTAATGACTCAAGGTGACTGGGTTTTCTCTTGCTGGCAGAAGCGACTTATAGTAGAAGACTAGTCTCCCGTAGTCAGACTCCACAAGATATATGATAGTCGATATATCTTTTATATGGAGTCTGATTTTGTTGGCATCTCTGATCAAGGACCTCGGTTTTCGTGACTATGTGACGGCACGTGAGGAGGTTTCCCACGGCCGAAAAAGGAAGCCACTCGGGAGCGCGTCGCGTCCCTCTTCTGTGCCTCTTCACCTCGACTCCTGCTATGTCCAATGCCAATCCAATTCGTTTATGAAAACCCTGAGTTGCCATCTGGCACCTCCCAGGCCCATACAACTACCCTAGGCTCACCCGCTCGACTCACTCTCAATCCTGCCTACAGTTTTCATCCGTCCTCTGCATCCTTCTCCGGCACTCAAGACTACCACTCGAACCACTGGACCTCCTCGACCTCATTGCCCACCCTACATTCCACACAACCACCTCCTGTTCCCTCCACCAGTGATCTACCAGACTCTGCGGGAAGATATAATGATTTCTTTGCTTCTCTGAAAGCACCCGTCGGTCGTTCCACCGGCGCTAACACGTCCTATGATGCCCCCTCCTCCGAATTTCGTACTCTTACATCTCCGGCGAGGTATGCCGCCGTTGTAGATGAAGTGTTGATGCAGCCTCCGCCGCGCGGAAACCCGCTGTTCTCGTCCCCAAGGACCTCCCACGATGAAGAGATGTCCTCATCGGCTTCTCCTGGCTTTGTCCCTCCCTCAATGCATTCCGGTGCAGCTGATGCTCCGTCTCCACGCCCCATTTGCTCCACTCCGCCTCCACCTCCGAAACGAAAGAATGACTCAATCCTCGACCCTCTCGATTCTCCGAGCCCTCGTGGGCAGCTTCCTAAACGTCGAAAACCTTCCCTCAGCATCTCAGAGAAGCTAGACAAGCTTTTCGACCTCATGCGCGATTTGGATTGGACTTTGGGAGATTTTCTGCACCACACGTTCACTCATCAGGATGCGGACAAGAATCACATTCCACGATCTCAGCGTCACGGAAATATTGTCCAGCGCTTTCTCTCAGGATCAACGAATCATAACGTTGCCGAGATTGTGCACAGCTGGCTTACGAGTCCCGACGGCCGTGGTGTTCGCGACGCCGACATGTTTGATGTCGAAACTCCGTATCTCGAACTGAAACCAGTGCGGCTAGCACTGACTGCCTTTGCTGCACAGACTTGCGCTACATATCTTGGAGCGGAGGCTCGCGAAATGGTGAAGAAATCGAGTGGTCTGCACGCTCATGTTTCATGCGGAGCAGAGGATGCAGCGGGTGAAGTGGAATGGAGCGATCTCGGAGTGTCGATTAAAGCAGCAAAGCAAAGCCTCGAGAGTATCCAGCGGCTTGCTTTTCACTTCATGAAGATAATCGCCGAGCCGGTTCCGCGGTCGAGGAAGGGTGTGATTGTGGTACGGAAGTCCCGTCCGCGCGACAACGTGAGTCGTTCAAACTACAATTCACGATAATCTCACCAACGCTTTCATCAGATTGTGGCCCATTGTCTTTCAACGCTGGCGTTCTGTAAGAACGACGAAGCTCGACTCTTGCCGTTGGCACGCGGAATCCTCTACTTGTCTTCCCTCGTCCCTGCTGACATCATTTCCTACAACTCGCGGGTGGCCGGTACACCCTCAATCAATACTATAACAAGGACCTTAAAAGGTTTCTCCGACCAGAAAGCCATCGTGATCCGCCGCCGGGGTCGTGACGTGAGCACCTTCAAAGGGCCGAACGGAAGACTGTACACCAAGGCGAAGGCGATAATCTTTGATAATGTCCAACACTATTTCCGTCAACACGATCTCCGGATTGGTCGTGAGAACGAGATGATCATTGGAATCGCTTGCACTTTCTTCGAGTTCGATGTGGACCTCGCAGCACTGGATGTGCTTGATAAGCGGTTTCGTATCGCTAACAGCCGAAGGGCACAGCTAACGGTTGAAGAGCTGCTCTCGATGATAGATCAAGCCCATATGAAGCGCGTCGGAACCTTGCAGTTCATCGACATCAGCAAAACCTCTTTTTTGCTGTAGTTGGTGTAGTTGGTGTAGTTGGCTGTAGTTGGCTGTATTTTCGGCTCAACTATGTAGTGCTATGTAGTTCTACATAGTTTGTGGGGACTCTACATAGTTCTATGTAGTTTGGGGGATTCTATGTAGTTTATGTAGTTTATGTAGTTCAACGGGGTATTATGTGGTTTCTGATCGGCGCCCAACTGTCCACTCTTCAAGACATATTATGAAGATTTGATTGTCCGGGAAATTGCAGAGGGTCTGGTTTTGAGTTGTTCTGACCTTGAAAATCGCCGCGTGTTGGAAAGTATTTTGTGTTTTACGCTTCAACCAAGCTGTTTGGCGAAAAGTGGTAGAGACGACTTTTGTAGCTCTCTTCAAGCTCTACAACATTGGTTTCGGTCTATTTTTAGCACCCACAAATATTTCACATACCTTTGAATATTTTTTTTCCAGGAAAAAGTTATTTCAGGGTAGATGGAGCGTTATTCACACCCCAAGCACTTACAGCACTATGGAGCTAGCTTAGGCTGAGATTCAACTTGTCGTAGGATGAAACCCATCATTCAACCTATACCCAACTGACTGTAGGTTGAATTTTTATACCCTATTATATAGGATGAATCCCAACCTAGGGCTCTCAACCCAAATTTGGATGATTTATGGATGCACCGCTTTCAGTATGAATGCCGACAGGTTGGGCTCAGAGAAGAGTAACTGGCCTGGAGACATGAGGGTGCCTATATATCGGAATTGTTCCATCTCACTTATGTAGTCCCTTAGCTCAGTTAGTTAGTGCTCGAAATTCTGTATTTTGGCCAAACTCCAGAGGTCGCGCGTTCGAACCTCTTAAGAAGCAATTTAGTTTAATTCATTAGGATAATTTATTATCAAGGCCCTCCGGGCATCCCTGGTACCTCTTCCCAGACCTGTGGCATATGGAAACATCCATACCTTTTTTTTGTGGCTCGCGAGTCTCGCGCGGCCTCGTTCCTCGGCCTGCTCGCCTCAGTCTCACCCCGTGAGAATTGTAATATTCTTAGCCTACCCCTAACCCTATCCCCCGACTTTACCCAGATCCGGATTTGTAGATTATAGTTTTGACTTTATTTATCATGCCGAATTTCATATGTCATGGCCGGACACGATTTGGGCTTGATGGCTATTCGTCTTCCAGACCTGGTATATGGTACCAGGAACATACAATACAATTAGTGGCTAGATAGTCTCACATCTCCAGTACAAATGAACAAAGTAATAAGGTAGTAGTAACAGTAGGAGGTTGGGTAAAGAAAGACTTTTGTGAGCTTCAGGACCCCGACTACGTAGTACTACGTAGAAACCCTCCCAACTACATAGAACTACGTAGAAACCCCCTCAACTACATAGAACTACGTAAGGGGTACCCTTGGTACAGAACTACAGGAAGTACAGGAACTACGTAGTGCTACGTAGTAAGCCACGGGTTTGCTGATGGAGGCACTTTCCAACCACATCCCCGAGGCCGCCGGTTATAAAACCATGATCCATATTCGTTACCGTACCACGCTCTGCAAGCTACAGGTCCCCGTTGTAAAATATCCCATCAGTCCTCTTGCGACCAGCGGTAAAAACGAAACATATCTTGCCGAGCTAAAGGAGGCATTCATCGACTTTCTCGGGCAGCTAGGAATGACGGAGGACGACTTCGACTTTCGACTTCTCTTCGGCGGTGGGGATGGCATGTCCTACAACAACATGCTTCTGTTGCAACGATTTTTGCAAAACCATGTCGATAATCCTCTCCAAAGCTTCGAGCTACTGCGCCCCGTCCTCCAAATATGGCATACCTTGTGGACTGATCTCTGTCGCATCCACGAGACGCATTGGGGAGCACCACTGAATGATAACCCTGCGACTCTCGGCCATAGCGCCAAGAAAATTGGACGCGCTGCCCCCGCAAATCTCAAAAAGGTTGATTACTACCCGAGTGCTCAACTGCTGAACCTGGTGCACGACATGCGTATGCTTGACTGTTGGGCGTGAGTGTTTCCAGATATACTCCCGATTACTGTGTTTAACATCGTACAGAGTTCATTTTGGCACCGAAGATATCTTCGAGTATTTTGCTGCGCTTGGGAGGATCGATAAATTGCCACCGTTTGAGGAGCTGGAAGAGGCCGCGAAGAAGCTCTTCGAAACCTACGTTGCCTCCGGTGCTCGCTTCCAAGTGGGTTTAGATGCGCGTGATGCGGCGACAGAATGGACAGCTCGCGCGCCCATTGGAACGGTATGGGATCCTCTTCCACCGTCATCCAACTCCGCCCAGACGAAACGCAAGTCTAAGAAAGTCCCGTCTCCCAAAATTCCTAAACGAACGGTGAAGAAAGCTCCACTGCCGCCGCCGTTTTTCGGAGACCAGGTACTCTTTGATACTGGCACGTTCATGCATGACGCAATGGTGTTTCGAGAGGCCGCAGCAGCAACAGCACAGGGTGATGTCGGTCGAGTATGGGAGGCTTTAAAGGTAAGAATATATTGTTTCGAACACAATTTCGCGTGCTGACTATCTCGCAGATCATGGTCATAACATTCGCCGGCTCCACCCATTCCAAATACATGAACTACTTGCTTGAGATGATCGCGGACATCGAGCTCGAGTCCAACCCATTTCTCAAAGACGCCCAGTTGATGTCAATGGTGTTGAATCCGGATGGCGAGCCGGGTGATTTTAAAGCCTGCGACATTTACCAGGAGCTACTGAACCGCTGCATTGACCCAATTGTCCAGCGAAAGGATGCAGATTACGGTTCGAACCACGTTCGCAATGTTTGGTCAAGAAACATCAAAGACATTTACGAACTCAAAACCGAGTTTCGTAGCGGCCTTGACTTGAAGAAGCGTTCTGGAAAGCACAAAAAACCACATGAGCGCCCAGAGATCAAGACACTACTGCCGCTCTATCGTGACCTCGAACTGCACAAGCGTCGTCCTGGCCGTACGTACGACGACGGTCGCAATGTCAGCGACTTTGAACGAGGGATCACGCATCTGGATGGAGGGGCGCTCAAGAAGTGGCAAACTCGAACATCGAATGCTCGCCTGACCCATTTGCAGGGCAATGGAACTGCACCTCGAGAAGAATCGGAGCACGAGTCTGATTGGTCTGACGAATCCGACGAGGAGAACATGCCGCCGATGACAATGGGTGACATATTTTACAGAGACGGAGAGCTTGTCGTGCATGTTCAGGAGGAGGGAGACAATGATGAGGATGCTATTGCTGCAGCTTTGGGTAGGCGAGATGTGTTGAATGATGTAGGCGAGGATGCGGGGGCAGGCGAAAGTTAAATACATATAATTTAATTGCTACACGGTTATAAAGCGGACTTTCTCGTCTTGCTTCGGGTTCCGTATCCCGATGGTGCAGGTATGCATTGAATTATACTTGAGCACCACAGTCAGTCATACTTTCAACGAAGGCTCTTGGCAGAACTCACGGAGTTTTGGTTCGCGAAGCCTTGACTTTTTTCGGAGGTTTGGTTGCTGCGGCCGATGTCTGCATAGACTGGTGATTGGTTGCGTTCAGGACCACCTCTCTGGTGTATTGGGTGAGCACAGTAATCGAAGTGAAGATCTGCAGACTTACTGCAATGGGCGCGCCGGCACCTCACCATCACTCATCACAATATCTGAGTCGCTCTCGCCCTCCTCATCGTTTGGTGCCAAATTTGCGGCTGCCTTTCGCTGGACTCTGTTGGCAGCGTTCTCTGCTTTGCGCTCAGCGGCAATGTGTCTGAATTGCGGCTTCAACTCCTCCAGAACGGAGAGAAGTCGGGGAAGATATGCCGTGAGATGGAGAGGAGGTTTGATTATTCGCGCGATGACCTGCACATTTTTCAGGAGGTTGAAATTGTCCAATATCGAGGCGATGAGAGAGTCGGAGAGGAAATATGCGGGGGGGAACATCCACATTTTCGATGGGTCTGAATTTCTCCAAATCTCCAAACGAAGATCTACAAGATGTTTCGTTCCGTGTGCTTTCTGGAGTCGAGAGAGTCGATCGGCTTTTCGAATATCTGGGTTAAGTTTCGACGCCCGTGCTACTGGTTTGAGGGTCGGAAGGATTTCTGGCGTGCAACCGCTGCAATTACACGAAGGTCGTTGGAAGGGAGGTAGTTGATCGGGGCAAGTGGGGCAAGTGCAGTGGGGATCGGAGGCAGGATTGTCGTAGAGTAGATTTTGTTCGTTCACCTTGCATTTAGCAACAATGAGACGTGGCATGCTGAGATCCAGGGGAGTTGCACCGGGCTTGGAGATGCCAGCTTCGTGATCAGCGATCGACTTTTCCGCCTGTTTCCGAGCTGCGGCGGACACAAATACAATTGCGCGGGCATCGTCCGCTTTCTTGTCACGGTTTACACGTCCGAGCTTTTGGAGCAGCTCATCAGTGTCCTCGACATCACCTATAATTATTGCATCTACACGCCCTCGCATCGCAACTCCCACGGATAAAGTGTCAGTGCCGATGATGATCTGACAGTAGTCCGGGTCGTTGGGTTCCTTCTTCATGAGTTCGCGTGTTTCAGCGTTATAGGAGTCGAAATTCATCGAATTGTACATCCGAATGCGGTTTGAATGGACGGTAAGCTTGGCGCGTCGAAGGAGATGGGCGTAAACACGGAAGCCGAGGCTGATGAACTTGGTATAGATGATGGATGGTCGGTTTTCGTCCAGGACAAAGTCGAGCTCGGGGAACGAGTCGCCAGATATTGGGGATACAAGGTCACGAAATAGAATGCGGATATCAGGTCGAAAAGAAGAGCGGCGGATAAGATGGAAATTCTTGTTCAAACCGAGAAGTCGGCAGATGTTGTCAAAGGGGGCACCATCTCGAACGGTGGCTGAGGTCAGGAGCCAGGGATTGTGACGCTCATCCATGCGCGCGTGAACAAAACCCATGTGTTGAAAATCTTTCCGAAAACTTGCGCCCCAGGAGTTCAGCAGATGAACCTCGTCGAAGCCGGTGCCGCAGATCCTACTGTAGAAATTTTTATCGCGTAAAGCCTTCTCGAATTCGGAGGATTTGAGTTGTTCTGGGCCGCTTAATATGACATTCGGCTTCGATCTAGCGGTGACCCAGAGTTCTTCGTCATCACGTCGTTTCGCATCGGAACGAGTCTTCGAGTTTATGGCCAGGACATCCAGTCCAAGTGTTTTCATATGAGAAGCCTAGATGGAAGTAGAGTCAGCCAGTCACATCTGGCCAGTCAGAATTCACGCACCATTTCAAGCTGCAGTGGTATCGTTGGGCATATTACGAGTAGGCAAGGGTTGGTCGGAAATGTTGCGGACGGACAAAGAGAGGGATCAGCGACCACTGCGAGGACAACAAGGATGTATATGGTGTAGTAACTTGTTTTACCGCTTCCAGTCGGCGTAATTGCGAAGAGATGGACGCCGTCGAGACTTTTGCATGCACCTTCTAGCTGGTCATCGTGTGGTGTGTAGGGGAAGGGTGTCGACTCCAGGATGCGGCAGACGAGGGCTCTGCCCTCCTTCGAACTCCAGAGAAAGGCCCCAGGCATAAAACGCGTTGAGAAGACGAAAGAGAGACGACGCGTCGTGGGCGCTTAGAGTTGGAAGCGCCGCTTACCACTTAACCAGTCTGGTTAAGTGGTAAGCGGCGCTTCCAACTCTTAGTAGGCGGCACTTCCTAATTCGGCCGTGGGAACCTCCACACGTGCGGTCACTCGGTCACAAATCCATCAAAATCCGAGGTCCTTGATGGGCGATGCCAACAGATTCAGACTAGTAGAAGACGGTAGTCATATGATAACATCCCACCTAATATCCCTGACGGTGTGAATGGTACTTGTCCAAAGAGGCGCTATCCGGACTTTCAATACACCGACGATAAATCCAGCATTCAAGCGGCTAATTGGCACACTGGCGCTTGTAGACAATATCGTTGTCGACTGAGTGAACGGTACTTGACCGAGAAAGCGTCCAACAAATACACTTTCGACGCACGGAGGTTAAACTGTGCCGCTCATAACATATCATTGGCTCAGTATCCGAGCGACTAATTTTCCCGTTAGCGCCTCCCACCGCTCAGATAGGAACCAAATTCTGCAAACCAAGTATCCTTTCACGGTGAAATTGTGGAACCGCGCCAGGAATGCAAACTCCTTCCGCCGCCATCTAGGCCCACTGGGGCACTGGGTGGTTTTCCGTGTTCTTCAAATGACGGCTGTATGGATTCATTCAAGCCACCTGTCATGATGCGTACTGTGCAAATAGATGAAGCCTATGCACGCTCGAGCAGCGCGTGCTTCCGGCCTCCCTACCTGCGTACCTCGCATGTCACGATTTTAGCTTTCCCTTGGGCCAAGTACACATTTCTCTCGATGGCCAGGGAAAAGGAAAAGAATTCAATCTGAATCCGGCGACGACATACTGAGCATCGATGGATCACCGAAGAAGTATTACTTCAAGAGTACGCCAAAGAGTAAGCCATTCATTTTCATCTAAGTCTCACCCACTCTCCTTCTATGCAGTCGTCATCAAGAAGGAGGCCATTGCGGCTGCACTGGCACCTGCACCCCCAACGGTTACGCTGGCACCCGCAGTCCCGACGAAGATGGCTACGAGGTTGGCAACAGGTGCGTCTTGCAAAGCTTCAAGACAAGGAGATGTTAACATACGGCCTCAGGGACTATTGAGAAAAAGACAGTTTATGTCCCAGACAGCGACGACGAGGACTACTTTCCGTCCAGTATATCGTCCTCCCCTGTTGCTCCGCCATCGGTAGCCACTACTCAGCCCGCCGCTCAGCCTGCCCAACTTGCCGCTGCTCAGACTCATCAGTCGACCACGTCATCTAACGCAGCATCAGTCGGTCCATCTGTGGCAGCCCCTGCTGCATCGCCGTTGTTCGGCATTGGTGGCGATGACCCCTACCACTTCGAACCGTCGATAGGTTGGAGATCATACTCTTCGGGGTCTCCCATTCGGAGGAACACGGATTGGGCAGAAGCAGCGTTAGCTGCAGCGGTGTCCGGAGCGTCATCATCGGACACGGCAGCCTCGTCGTCGTTGACATCCCTTGGCTTCCACAGTGGCCCTCGGCCTGATCCTTGGTAAACAACATATACTTCACTCATTTGATCACGGACTGTCAACTTGTATATCGTGCTCCGATTCCTCACCGACTTACAATAATCTCTAGCAAACTTTAATATCATTAATTTCTTCGTGTACAAAAAAAAAGTCCGAGCTCCCACATGCAGCGTTATTGGAGAAGAACATACATATACGTCGATGGTAGAGACCCTCCCGACGCTGCCGCCGATGAGGGCGTGATTCGTTCGGTGTCCGGCCACGACACACGTCGAGAGGAGGTCCTAACGCTGCCCTGCGAGCTTCGGTCAACGTGAATCGAGGTGATATTGGGTGAGAAAGCTGACCCACGGTGAAAATACCAAGAAAAACTCGGCGGCGCGCGATTCATTGGGCGTCTGACCGCAACATACGGCGAGAGGAGGTCCTGATGATCCCTTGCGTACTTGGGTTAACGTTAATGGAGGCGAGATTGGGTGAGAAACCTCACCCGCAGTGAAAATACTCGGTAATACACGCCACGTCGCTCCCGACGGCGCCGCCGATGAACGCGCAAATCGTTCGGCTTCTGACCGTGACGGACGTCGAGAGGAGGTCCTGATGATGCCCTGCGTACTGTGGTTAACGCCAATCGAGGCGACTTCGGGCGAGAAACCTTACCCGTGGGGAAATACTAAGAAAAACTCACCGCCATCACTCCCGACGGCGCCGCCGATGAACGCGCAAATCGTCCGGCTTCTGACCGTGACGGACGTCGAAAGGAAGTCCTAATGACGCCCTGCGTAGTTTGGTTAACGTCAATCGAGGCGATATTGGGTGAGAAACCTCACCTGCGGTGAAAATCCTAAGAAAAACTCGCCGCATCATTCACAACGGCGCCGCCGATGAGCACGCGAATCGTTCGGCATCTGAACGCATTAGACGTCGAGAGGAGGTCCTAATGCTGCCCTGCGTACTTTGATTAACATGAATCAAGGCGAATTTGGGTGAGAAACCTCACCTGCGGTGAAAATACAAAAAAAGCTTGGTGCCTTCACTACTGACGGCGTTGGCAATGAGCACGCAAATATTTCGGCGGCTGAACACAACACATGTCAAGAGGGGGTTCTGCCGCTGCCCTGGGTACTTGTTTAGCAAGAATCGAGGCGAAATCGTGTGAAACACTCACTCATGAGAGTGTCAGCCTGAGATGAGGTCAGTTAACCACACAGATGACGCAGACCTGCAGAACTTTGCAGCACAGCGTCATGTCCGGGGTCTCATGACCTGCGACCACGGTCCAGATATTCCATTAAGACTTCCCGCACGATCATTCATCGCCTGGGCTGGAATACATCGGCATGGTGGAGAACGAGGGCCAAAGCAAATGCTTACAGTAGTTGTTGAGGTGCCAGATAAAAGAAGGGGGGATTCGCATTATTTTGGAAATGGACATGCAATCACCGCGTTTTGCGCCGAAGAACGGCACTGTAACATTACCTAGGCAAGATATGTTAGCATAAGAGCTATGGAGCACAAAACAACAAGGGCCTACAAGCTTTTGTCGTCATAGAATAAGTTAGTCCACAATGGAAGGCTTGGCAGAAGGTGCGCAGCGGCTACCTGGACAGAGATTTATCAGTTCAAGAGCTGGAAAGCAGAAAGGAAAGGGCGTATCAGGCTCATCAGCACGCGTCCCCCCCGCCGCGCGGCTCGACTACGGTCATAGCGCGGTATAGGGGTTTGGACGCAGGATTGAAATAATGGCAAAAGGATACGCACCGCGTTGTTGTGCCAGCTTCACCGCATCGGGATATTCTTCTGCAAGCACCACGATATTTTCAATTGTCGACATTGACAAGTTAGAGCCGATCGGAAGATTTGGGCGACGGGTGGATGCTCGTAGCCGGCGATCGACTGGGGGGAGCAAAGACCGGGTGCCTATAGTTGATGAACCGGGCAGCAGGCTAGGTCACAGAATGCAGCCTGTTGAAGAGAAACATGAGGTCGTTGTCGTTACGAGCATTTTCAGTCGTTGGCCATTGTGGTGGGAAGAGGAATACCGGACCGACATTTGACGGCATCACACAGCCCCAATTAGCTGCTGTTAGCTCTCCGAAATCGTTTGATGGGAGAGCTAACAGCCACGAATTGCAGATAATGGTCCACCCTTGCTGTAAGGTTCAAAAAATGCTGATAATGTTCCTTGAACCTTAAGAATCACTTCTATGGAGAGAAAATTGCCCGCTGTAGTCAGTAAGTATGGAATCATAGCTGTTTCACCTCATTCCTCGAACTTGACTCATCTCAAGGCCGATGAATATGGTTCTCTGGCATGGAACAATGCCTCTTATGACCAGAAATCAAATCTTGAAATATTCAGAATTTTATTCATTGTGTGTGCGCGAAGTGTTTGTGTGCGCGCTCATCAACTCTATGCGCGAAATAATAAATGTACATAATGAACGTCATAGGGATCAATGGGGAATGGACAGCGAGCCGACGCTGTCTCGGTAACGCCGTGGGCTGTGAGACGGGAGAAACATGCGCGGTTGTGCTGCGCGGCGCCAATTCGGGGTGGTGAGCTGCACAAGATGAGGTAGGGCTCCCGGTAGGATGGAAGTGACATTGTGTGCGTCAGCCTAGTCGAGACTAAGGTTAGCCCGATAGCCCGCATACTGGGGAAGGCGCGAGATGCCGAGTCTGCGGTCAATGCGGGCGCCATAAATGCGTCGTGTGCACACCCACAAAAGTCGCGAGAAACCACGCGTGAAGCAAAACTAGGGAGGTCACTCAGCAAGTCAACCCAAGTGCCGACACCCATCTTCTCACCCGCGTCCTCGGTTTGCTTCATCATCCGTAGGGTCTTGTCGAGCAGGGTCTCGCCCGTCTGCTGCGTGGAAAGTACCGTGATCGGGCGGTCAGGGAGCGGGAGCCGTTTCTATATAAACACATTAGCTCGTAATAAAACGCGAAGTCGAAGTAAAATCGAAGTAAGCTACTCTAGAATGAGAAACAGGCACTCACCCTCCCCGCATCCCGCACAACGCCAATCCTCCTCCTCAACGCCAACTCAATCAAAATACACCCCCTCAGCGCATAGCTGATATTATCGTTCCAAAAGCTCAAATACCCCTGCTTGTCCTTGATCCCCAGCAGCAGCACCTCCTCCATGAGCGTCAGCTGCGGCACCGCGCCGCCGATCTGGGACGACTCGGTGCTGCTCAGGAGGAGGTCGCGCGGATCGTATGCGATGCGCGCGCCGCCTGCGAAGGCCGAACCTGCATGGCTGGGCCCATGGGGCCGTCATTGGTGGAAGGCGGGCAGGGGAGGGCGAGGGCAGGGAAGAGGGATTAGGCCCGTCATTGTCGTTTGGTTGGGTTGAAGCGCTGGAGGCGGGTGCGCGGCGGCGGGACAGCCCGGCGGACGACATTCACGGAGAGGATGATGCGCAGTGCGTGGCTGTGTGGTGGACAGCCACACATCAATGCGGCTTGCAGCGGACCACCATCCTTTTTTCTTCTTCGAGCGTTTAGTAACACATCTCGGTCTCCAGAGCATTCTGAGTATCCACTGGTTGAATTGGGTGTATCCAATATACTGTACTATTACGACCAAAGGTTCAGGTGATGGGTGACAGACCCCCGTGAACCGAACCAATTTGGCCTAGGTGACGGTGACAAACAGCCTTCCTGGCCCAAATAGGCCGAAAAACCTCAAAAAATTTGCGCCGGCATTCGCCGAGTTATATGCCCGGAAGGGCAACGGTCGCTGACGGACGCCGGCGGGCGTTGGCGGTCAGAGGTAGCCGGCGGTCACCGCGATAAGATAGCGGCTCTCGGCGATTTCCGCCGCCTTTGTATATATTTGATGAGCCCCTATTGAAATCCGCCGACCACCGCTGGCCTTCAGCGGTCGTCGCTGGTCTGTGCTCCCCTCAGTTTACAATTCTATCAAATGGCGTGACTCTGCATCTTTTGTCTCGGGATCTTGACCATGTCTACCCCCGCCCCCCCCAAGGAGGTCTTTTCCGGTGCTGTGGACAAAAACATGAAGAAGGATCGCCTTCAGGCTCTCTCGGGGGCTCTCGATTTGCCTCTTAAAGGGGCAGACTCTAAATCGCTCACTAAAGAGGTGCTTCTGGCGAATATTGAGCGCCGTCTGTTCCAATCGGGGGACAACAGTCTTGAAAATGACGCGCGCTTCTCTGCGCTCTACGAATACCGCAAGTCTTAGTCCAAAAGAGGGAAAAACAGCAAGGACAAAAACAGGACGAGCGCTCACAAGGCAGCAGAAGATCTTGCCCAGCAGGGTAAACCTGCTCAGACTTTGACTCCGTATCTCACTTTCCATTCATGTAAAGCTTCATTGGGCTAATATCATTTTTATTAGCGCAAACCTCAAGCTTTTTGCGGGAAAGGTCACGACCGATCCCCCGGCGAGTTTTGTACCTCTGGCTTTGCAGTCCAACCTAGAGGTCAAGACAGGCAAGTTGATTTGTCGTTGTTTCGGGTTGGTTATCTTACAATTATATTCAGAGCGCAAGAGCTCGTCCCTGAGTGCTTTAAGCACTAGCGAGGATGAAGATGCCGGACACGGTGACGGCCTCAGCAATGATGGTGACCACGAGGAGGAGGACGAGGGGGAGGGGGAGGAGGAGGAGGGGGAAGTGCACAGTGAGGACGAAAATGAGAAGCCCAAGACTGCGGTCACCACAGGGTCTGGTATGTCTTGGCCTTTTACTTTCTCATCTATTTAATAACCCAGCTGTAGTCTTGGTCAAATTCAGTGATCCTTCCGACCGGAGCCAAGCGTCCGAGACATTTGTCCATGGTCTTCCCATTAAGAGCACCATTATTCCGGGCGGCACGATCAAGTATGAGACCGACTTGCGGAAGCTGATTCCAGCAGCTATCAACCGCCTTTCTCCTATCAAGAGTATGTTCTTCCTACTCGAGTTACCCCCCGCCACTAACTTCCCCCGTGAGATGACGGATTGGGCAGGATTCCTCGTCCCGGATTAACCGTGAATGCTGGTAAAATGCCGGTTGGCAAAGTGAGTGAGCTTTTGCAGAAGAACCCAGAGGCACTGGCGTACGAGCGAGTCCATACTATGGCCTTGAAGAAAGGCGAGGAAGGTTTTATTTGCGACCTCTTCTATGAGTCGCCGTCGGTACGCAGCTCATTTTTTGTCTAATATAATGCCGCTGCTGATTCACGGACAGATGCAGTCTGCCCCCGCCAACGCCTCGACTTCGGCTCCTGTCCCCGCGGTAACAAGTCTGACTGGGGCAGGCAGTGACCGTCCCTTGGAGATCGCTAGAGACAGGGCTGCCGCCACTCCTTCCGTGAAGCAGGCCACCAAGAACAGCCCCCCCGAGTTCTTTCTGCTCCTGCGCCTTATGGTCGGGTGCGATGAAAAGCTTGCCACTCGTACAAATACTACCGGGGAGGACGCTCTTCACAACTACCGCCAATTTCATCCATTCTTCCAGAAATTTAGCGCCTTCAAAAAGCCAGGAGGAGCTGGATATCTGATTCCCGCTGGTACGTACACCTACAATGGCTCGACGATGTTCCTAAATACGTCCCAGATTACGAGGCATCCCCGGAGATTGCCAAACTCGTTCCGAACTGGGCTGAGTTCCGCAACACACTCTTCACCAAACCGGAGATCATAGCCGCTGGTGGCGGGGCGGCCAAAACATCAACAAATGAGGTTCATGGGCTTATTGGGAAGGGTCTCAAGCTCACCGGCGACGTGAGCAAGTATCTCAAGCTCGGGCACCGCGATGATGTGGACGCGACGGAAGAGATTGCGGAGTTGGAGGCTCATTATGGGCCAATGGCGTACAAGGATTTCAAGGCAGAGCTGACGGAGGAGATCAACGACGCCAAGGAGATGAGGGCGGTCGGACGTAAGGGTGTGGCGTCCAAGAGGAAGGACACCCATGACAGGGAAGAGGGCTCGAGTTCGGGAAAGCGTCCCAAGAAGAAAGTGAAGAAGTCGTCGGCTGGTGAAGGGGACTTGGACAAGCAGGTGCGGTGCTTGGAGAGGAAGCTCCAGAAGTTGAAGGAGGGGAAAGAGGTGACGTCCGAAGATATGGACGACAGCTTGTAGCAGATTCCCCTCTGCATCTGTTATTTTCGCAATACACTTGGATTCAACTCCTCATCAGCCCAGTATCATTCAATATATGGATACATCTGGCCCTCAAGAGTCCCCGGCGAGCTTGGATTGAACTCAATTCTTCGAGTCGCTTCCATCAAATCGACTGGGGTCGCCCTTTACCATCACTCCCTGATGGTAAAGCCCACCACCAGGCGACTCAGGCTGATTTATTGTGCTTCACTCACCACTTCCACTACCCAGAAAAAGGTCCAGAAAAGCTCAGGCAACCCTACAAACTCTCCTATGAAGCCAGGTTCCGTCAAAACCCCAGCCCCAGCTCGTAGAGGGAGAGTCAGGAACAGAGACATCCGATGTCTTTTGGGCCCAGGACGACACTCTACAACGACGCGAAACTATTCTGACCTTGCAGGCTGTGTAATACACGTCCTTCAACTATGTACTACCGCTGGAACTCAAGGGACCGCCCAAGAAACCTCAAAGTTGTGATTCTGACCATCTCTTCCCAAACCGACTTGAGCTCTTCAAGATATTGATGGATTTGCTTGGTCTCTTCGACGCAGCGACCTTCTAGCATCCCCCTAACGTCCCTATGCAAGAATTAACACCGAAAAGTCCCGCGTTCATCGCCGCAGAGCTGCCTTGCGCCGAGGTAGGGCATATATGGCCATTTTTCGAAATGCGGTGTATCATACCCATCTGCAGCTCGAATCGCTCAGTCTCTTTGACGCTCGGACCCTCTAGCATGTCCCCCACGTTGCCCCGCAAGAATGAGCGCCGAAAAGTCCCGCGTTCGTCGCCGCAGAGCTGCCCTGCACCGAGGTAGGGTATTTATGGCCATTTTTCGAAATGCAGATGTATCTCACCCGTCTGCAGCTCGAAGCACTTGGTCTCTTCAACTTACGGACCCTCTAGCATGTCCCCCATGTTTCCCCGCAAGAATGAGCGCCGAAAAGTCCCGCGTTCGTCGCCGCAGAGCTGCCCTGCACCGAGGTAGGGTATTTATGGCCATTTTTCGAAATGCAGATGTATCTCACCCGTCTGCAGCTCGAAGCACTTGATCTCTTCAACTTACGGACCCTCTAGCATGTCCCCCATGTTTCCCCGCAAGAATCAGCGCTGACGAGTTCAGGGCTCGTCGCCGCAGAGGTTGCCCACGCCCAGGTAGGCCATTTAAGGCCATTTTCCAAAAGGTGAGTCCTGCAGTTGCAAACAGCCTTCGCCACCCTAAAGGCCGCATATGCAGTATGGGCTTATAAGGCCCCTACCCGCACCGCTAGGCTAGTATTCGCTGCCTTTGTTGTCGTCGGGCTTTCCCTCTAGATCAAAAAGTTAGAAACATCTCCGTCAGTCCCCCAAGTTGAGTTAACCTTTCGCCACTCCAACAACTGCATATTCCTATGTAATAGGGTCTTGTATACCCGCCCTGGGCACCGCTAGGGCGGCGTCCACCGCCTTGGTGGTCAGTGAGTCGTCCCTTCCCACTCCAAACTCAAGAAAGGTCGAAATTCCGCTGGAAGTGCAAAAGCCCGGTTTGCTCTTTGCCGCCTTGACGGCTGTATGTTGTTGGGCAGTAGGGTTCCATGTAACATCTCGTCGCGCAGCCAGGACTGCGTCCGCTGTCGAGCTCTTTATCCAATTCCAAATTTATGCAAAGTCGAACGGCCCGGGAACCCTTTCCCTAGTCTAAGAACTCGGCAATGAAACTTTCTGCAGCTCCCCTGCTTCTCTATATCTGGGCATCTCTCGATGTATTCTACTTGTGATCATATGTTTATTCCCAATGTAATTCATCAATACTTTCGGACGACCGTGACCCCTCTCTGCAATGGCAGCCTCGGTGCAGCAGCTCATCTGGATTCTGGAGCTCTTCTTTCCACCTGAACTCGCTGTTCAACAAGCCCTCTACGTACTCACCGTCCTCCTCTCATTATATCCGCTTCTCCGACTTCACTTGAATCAATTGAATGAAGCGCGTCGGCAAGCACCCCGCACAGGCTGGATGGGAAGCATCCAAGTCCTGCTAAAGCAGGCGTTCCACGAAGAAGCGAATAATGTGGAGGCCTGGACAACTGGAATTGACATGGCCGAAGAATATTCTGACTATATTTGTCGGGATCTCGACAGACTTTACACGCTCCTAGGGGTAACCGACGATACCAAGGACCCCGCATCCTTCTTATTTCGTCATCCACGTCCAATCTTGGCTACCTCCCGCCTCAATTGCAAATATTGCCCACCGGGAGATAGAAATTTGCTTCCTTCTCTGCGCCGCCGCCGCAAAGGGAAAGCACAACGGGTTTGGATGCTGACCGCAACCATGCAATGGGTCTCTGCCGACCTGCTTGTGGGCCAGTGTGGCACCTGTAAAGCAGATTACTATCCCGACACGATAACGAAGAAGGTTCCCGGGCGAAAGCGTACACAAGAGCTGGAATATGATGCGGAATATCTCCGTGTTTCAAAACACGGTGTATGGGTTCACCGAAAAATTGCCCTCTCTCAAGAGAATGCTCTGCATCGCTTTCACTCGGGCTGGTCGAATTTCGCAGACTGGGTCAACGACACTACGAACGACATTAACATGAGCCTTACCTACCGCCAATCACAGCGCCTCTTCATAGAGCACTTCTCGCGCCGCCTTTTGGTCGCTCATGGGAAGACAGTAGGATTTTCATGTGAAGCGCATGCCAGAATGCAAGTGCTTGCGGCCAAGGTCCGAGAGGTTGTCGGGAAGAATGGCGGAATCATCGCTGGGGCAATGCGACATGGCTGCATGGATTGCACCCATGTGAAACGATACAGGGAAGGAGAGGTGAATGTTGGAGATGCTGCGGGCGTCGTCGGCTCAGAACCTGGAGTTGCACAAATGGTAAGCAAGCTGTTTTTGATAATAAACGTCGAGCCTTAAACTACGAACTTGCAGCCTATCGATCCAGCTCTGATTCAAGAGGAACCTCTCCCTGCAAATATGCCCCATGTTCTCCCTCGTCAGGAGAAACCTGCACCAGGGCAACCGTGTGGATATACTAGGCTTTCTGTAATGGACGGGAAGAGTCTCAAGCATCATGTACGTCTTGCAGTGCGGTGTTTTTTTTTTGAAAGAAATTAACTTATCTATAGAAATGTGCTCTTGACGACTGTGAAGGTCCTCTTGTTAACTTCAAGAACGGGCGATTTTGCGAGGCCCACTTGGACTATTGTTCCATTTGCGGGATCATTCCATGCGGTCGCCCAATAGTTTCCGCGGACGCAGTTACCTGTGATGATCCAACTCACATTGCGTGGCACAAGCAATACGAAGACCGCTTCCACCGTCTGTCCTTTCCCGGTGTCCAGAGAGTCATACGGCGGCAGATGGCCGCAGGGGACGACCATTCTCACCAACTTCGCGGGCCATCCCTTCAAGTTCAGCTGCAGGCATTGGGAGACACGCCGGGCGAGAAGGTGGTCCATACCTTCAAGGCCAAATCGATTTATTGCCTGCAAACAATCCAATGGGCATGTGGCGTCCCGATCGCTTGGGGCAAATGTTATCGCTCCGAGAGTACCCCACAGGTTT
The DNA here is from genome assembly GCA_029378385.1 of Mycena metata. Taxonomy (NCBI): domain Eukaryota; kingdom Fungi; phylum Basidiomycota; class Agaricomycetes; order Agaricales; family Mycenaceae; genus Mycena; species Mycena metata. The sequence continues at coordinate 69,889 of JARKIB010000098.1, forward strand.
TGAGTTTCATCAACAAAGTTTGGGCAGACTATCCTGAATTATGCCCGAGCTTTGTGGTGTACGATAAAGCCTGTGATTTGCTCAGGCATATTGTTACACAGGATGCAACTGATCTCTGGCTTACCTCCACAAAGTTCATCGTGGATGCTTGGCATTATATTGGGCACCAGGCGACGGACGTTCTGTGTCGAACAAGGTGTAACCCGGCACCGACGGATGGTTCCCAGCCTGACTTGGTGCTTACCGAGCTCGATGATCACGGTAACTCTCACCAAACTCGGGCGTTCAACACGGAAACAGCGGAACAACTCAATTCCTGGCTCAATGGATTCGAATCTCAGTTGCGCCAGATGACCGACATCAACTATGATTTTTACATTCATGTCTTGATGCTGCTTTACGGGGAGAAGGTCGAGAAGCGTGTTATCGCCAAAAACCGCCAACTGACACAAGAGTTCTGGGATGAAGTCAACGGAATTGATAGGATGGAGATGGATGAGTAGGGGTGTATCTAGGACATAGATATTTACTACAGTAACTCTTACAAATGGTCAAAATCTCGTCGTAAATTCGGTAACAACCGCCGAAGTCCGGCGGCTTCCGCTGGTTGTTGGCGGTTTTTTTGGGCTTAAGAAAGCCGGCGAGAACCGCTGGATCCCGGCGGATTTGGGCGGTGGTGGACGGTCTTTTGTATGCCATTTGTCCGGCAAGAACCACTGAAAATCGGCGGCCTCGGCTGGTTGTTGGCGGTTTTGGGGCCTTAAAGAAGCCGGCGAGAACCACTGGAGCTCGGCGGAAGTGGGCGGTGGTGGACGGTCTTTTAGGTGCTTTACGACCGGCGAGAACTGTTGAGACCCGCCGGATTTGGGCGGATTTGACTGGCACTGCAACTCAGTGGTGACCAATGACGGTTGCCGGTGATGATTGGCGGATTTGCCGACGGAGGCCGCCGCGGATCGGCGGCCCGCACCACCGCGTGCCCTGCGGGCATATTACTGCATTCGCCGGACGTCCATTTATAGTAATTTCTGCTGATTGCCGATCAATGAACCTCCTATCCAGTGAACCTTTGCCGTGACGGGTGACACCCCGTGAACCTTGGTCGTAATAGTACAGTAGCCGGGAAATGTCGAGGAGGAAATGCCGTTATGTACAGGTTTCAAGCCTTCGTGTGGGACTCTGGCCGTAAGTCAACCTACTCCATTTCTTGAAGTAGCAGGCCATATACCCACTAAAACCCCCTTGGAATGCGCCGGCGGTGTTGAACCCCTTGAATAGAATGAGCGGGGCGACGACAGTGGTGGCCGCGCAGAAGCCGACGTAGTACATCGGGGTTGACGCTTCATAATATCCATTCAGTATGGCGGGCGGGGATAGGGACAAGGATTGAATATAAAGTAAAAGACTCAGAAGGTAAGTACGCACCTTTTCCTTCCCTCAAACCAACGCCGACGACGTGCTCCGCGCCCAGTGCACCACATCGCAAGGTCGGGGTGTACGGGTGGGTAAGTAAAATGGGGATGGGGCGGGTATGCGGTACACACACCTTGTCGCCCGCGCGTACTCGTTCCCTCGTCACCCCTCTCGATTTCGGCGTGTCCTGAGTGCTGATTATGAGACTATATAAGTATAGAAACTTATAGATGGTGTCGAGGCCAAATCTCTACATGGCAGCGAGGTCTTTTCCTCAGCAGTATGTGCAAGGGGCCAGGAGGAAAGTCCGAGTTGGAAGAGCAGAGACATGGAAACACCGCTATCGGCCAGAGTACCCATTGGCGTCCGCTGTGGCTTGTGAAATAGTGGAGTAGTGGTGTGGGCCGAGAGCCAGCGATATAGGGCAAGGGGGTACCGGCATTCAAACCGGCGACTAAGGGCTGGTTAGTTAGTCCGGCCGCCAGGCCGGAAAAAAAAATCTTTGACCACCACTTTCTGGCCAAGAACAGTCTTTTGACCAATGCCAGGGAGCTCAATTTGGCCTTCAGAGTGCTGAATACTCTTAAGATGGCATGTTTACTACCTGCACCTGCTGCCTCCGTAGAAGTCCATATATGGGAACTGAAATGATAAGTCGGGAAAGGTCAAGAATTGTCTTTGGAAGGTTGTTTCTGGAGGGATTGCCCTGCCATTGGTGTTCTACATCGGAAAAGAGCTCACCATGGATGGTGAACATTGATTTTGCACTCGCCGGCGACTTGAACACGTAATAAATTACCATATATGGTGCGTGGGAACATTACGTTAGTTAGTTAGTCCAGCGGCCGAGTCGGAAAAAAGAAAAACGGCCCTATATCTTTTTTTAGAATGCCGGTACCCCCTTGATATAGGGCAGGGTCGACATTTCTTTCCGGTTGGCTGACCTGCAAAAGGTCTGGGACTTGAGGGAGAGCATCTAGGAGGATATACAGAGCACAGGCTGAACGAGGGATGAAGGAGAAACGCGTCGTTAATGGTGCAGAAAAGAAGCGCGCCAAGGCACGTGTCAATTTAAACTCCGCAATTACATAATAACGGAGCACTGCGATCGTCGGACCCCCGCGGCAAACACTAGACTACCACTCAACAGGAAGCAAACATATGCCATTTTTAAGGGTATTTCAAGGTTTGAACAGTTCCATTTTCGGTCCGAATCTTCGTGAGCCAAAAGGAATCCGAAAACTTCCCGTGTTAGGTTCACTTTTGGGTGGGTTGGTAAAGTGGGGTCAAACTGAAGACATGTTTGGAGGCCGTGTTCAACACATTTTCGTCTTTCCGACGGCGAGCGTGCCAAGTCCGAGTCCCTTTTATCAAATCACAATTATCTACGACCCCGACATTGAGTGGGGTATGTAAGGCGATCGGTGCTGGTCTGAGGAAAAAAGCCGAGACACCATCTCCTTTTCTTTGAGTCCCGCTCTTCTCTCTCCCTCACCTCCAGGATGACTTTGTTCGATCCCGGGCCAGCTGTTGTTCTGGCTATCCTGGTTGCTGCTCAGCCCTCCGGCGCGCGCTCCAAGTTCGAGAGCGACTGGAAGAATAATGTATGCACAAGAGCTGTTTTCGAAGACTTTTTACTCGTCTTTTCGAAACAGGTCAAGAGCCGACTCAATAGCTGGAAAAGCAGTTGGGCCACCTAGTCAAAATTATCACCCCCAACTCGAGTTTGAGGTAAACGTCGCCGAATATGTCATGGCCTTGCATCGGGAAATCAACCCGCCAACGGTACCAAAAACATCGACGAAAATTCCCAGAGGGAAAACATTGAGGCCCGGGTTCCCCATCTACGGCCCCAAGTTCATCCCTCCGTCATTTAACGATGCCCGACTCAGAATCTCCGAGAAGGTCAAGGCTCAAACGGTTGGAATGACCGATTTCTCATGGAGGGGCTGGCAAACCGGTGGCCCTATCTAAAATTAAAGTGACATCGCGGGCCTAGACGAGGTACGGTGTTCAGAGCGGGTAGTGATGTTCTGGCTTTGGCCTCAGGCTAAAAAAAAATCAAAATCTTGGCCTGGGCTTGGGCCAAAGCTAAAATTGGTTGGCTTTCAGATCGAAGCGGGAGCGCAACTTGATTTTGCTTCTGGCCTCGCCCGTAATGATTCAAGGCTAAAGCGAGACGACGCCGGGGCATTCAGGTGAAGCCAAAGCTAGAGCATCACTAACGTCATTGGTGGGCATGGGCCTCAGTTTTTTAGGTATAAAAGGGCGAGGAAGGCTCCCTGCCGCTTTCAAATCTGTTGTCCTACTCCAGACCAGACCAATCATGGTATCCACTTCCCTCGCCCTATCCGTCTTCATCCTCTCGGCAATTGGCACACGCCTCCCCCACTATGATTTCCGCCGTCTTCTCTTCTTCGATGTTCGCTCTCTCCCGGGCCCCCTCCGCCGCATCGTCCCAACCCCTTTACAGCTTCAACACCTTGTTCGCCGTGGCACTACCCGGCTGCCCATCATCCTCCTGACTTCACTGGTGCTGGATAATGAATGCCAAGAGCAAACAGGCGGAAGATGCGGGGGATAAAATTCAAAATAGGTGTGGGCAGCTGGAGGATTTGTTGAGTAGTGTGTGTGGGCTCTCATCTTCGTTCTCACTTGCTTCGTTTGTCCGTTCCTTTGTTCGGATTCACCCTAGGCAACGTCGTGTGCACTGCGCCCCGCTGCGATTCATTGGCGCCCGACTCGGTGCTTGGCTTCTCGCCGTCCCTGCGCCCCAGAACGTTTGCTGAGACGTATACATACCGCCTCCATTCGCATCCTTTGCCCCTGTATCCGGGGTCTACACTGGTGCCGCCATTGTGTGCGCTTTGTCGCCCGATTTCCCACAGCTTCGCCGCCGCATCGCGCGACACAGCCTCGACCGGTCTGCAACCCACGGTGTTCCTGCCCGCTCCCACACGCCGTCTTCGCTGCCGTTCATTGTGCGTCCATCTCGAAATCGAAATTTTGTCGACGGAGCCGTGGTCTCGTTCACGCCGAATCCGCGCATCTGCTCCCACCGCGACATTTTGACCCGAGCTTCCGCCTTCTTTGGCGCACTCAATGAGTGCTCGTTCATGAAGGCTGCATTGCGTCAACTTCGCGCTGGTAACGCGCCATTGCGTGCTCACGCGGAGTTTTATTCAGCGCATGTGCACTGTGCGAGTTCTGCACTCGGAACGAACGATACTTGTGTCTGTGTCCAGGTTTCTCTTTTATTTCTATTTTCCCGTGCCGGTTCGCGGACACGCTTTCTATCACTCTTCTTTTTCGAGGCAGTGGACGTCGTGTGAACGCGTCCACCGCCTCTGTCCACCTTCGCTTCTATTGGCATTCCAGCGCATCCTGAGCACGAGTACGGAGGTGCGCTCAAGCGTCCTTGCTTGTTCCATCCACGTAGTAAATTAGTGGCCATGCCTTGTCCGTGCACTCGCCGAGGTTTTTAAAGTTTGATGGGCAGGCGTCAGACTGGGCTTTGGGACGCCTCCATCTTGGAGGTGTCACGACGCAACCTCATGCGCTGGATCTCCTTTGCGGGGACCCGATCTCCGTGCTCGATGGACGTGTGCGCTCTAGTGCGAGGTTTCTTAGACCGCGAGCGCTGTGCATCGCGTGGGCGCTTGGTATTTGCTTCTCTGGGATGTATATTGGAGATAATCACAATTGTGGGCTCGGGCTATTGAGCTGACTGTATTTATTTCCGGGCAAGAGATGGAAAGTGCTCTAGATCAGCTTTCAGCTGAAGCAGGTTCGTCTGGTCTTCTTCCCTACTTCCCTCTCCCTCCTTCTCCTTTGCTTCTATTCTTAAAACTATTACTTGACCCGAAGCAGGCGCACTTCTAAACACCTCGTCCGCAACGGCTTCCTACTTATTCTCAGTTTTTTCTTGTTGATAAGGGAGAGTTTGTTTTCTGGGCGAAGTGAATGCGGTCTCCGTATCCGCCGGCCGGTGGTGCTGAGTGGACACGTTTGACACAGGCCCACGGACACGTCAAAGCGAGCGACGTGAACCGAGACAGGATGAACTGACAGACATGACGAGCTGACAGACAGGACGAGTGCGGTGTGTTTCTACTCTTTGATTCACGTGTCGTGTTTTTAGATCGTCGGCCTTTCCTATGCGTTTGGCCAACCCGCGGCTTTTACTGGTTTTGTTTTTCCCTGCTCGGTGCGGATGTGAGAGAAGGCGGTGGGGTGGGACTAAGATGAAAACAGAGATGGTGCGGTGGGCCACACTTCTACAACGCCATCTCAAGGTTGACGTCAAAAAAGATCCGGGGGGAATCCGCTGTCGTGTTCTGCATGCTCAGAAGACACCGCATATTTTTGGAAAATCTGGTGGAATGTCAAACACAGATGTAACTGGATGGGCCATCAGACAGAGAAGAAGGGATGAGGAGTATCCAATGAGAGAGAAATCTCCCAAGACCCGTCACATATAAGCCGGGACGTTCTTGCAGAGATGCCCCTTTCCCTGCATGCCTCGTCAACAAACTGTCGCTGAAGTCCGCTTGGACAACACCTTGAAATGTGTTACCATCACGGTCAACACACTCGATCTCTTGGTCGACACCCTGAAGATTCCTGGGCTGGAAGCCATGGTAAATACCACAGAGTCGCTTTTGAAAATGGTTCAGGTATATTTTCAAAAAATAGACTTGCCCTCACATGGCTCTGAAATAGTGTTCTAGACTATCAAACAAGACAAAAATGAGTGTGCTGAGCTGATGGAGCAGACTCAGGTCATACTCAGTGCAATTATTGGTGTTTACATCAAGTCAGACACTGGCATCGAACTACCGCCTAGCACGTTGAGAGAAATTGGAAATTTTACTCAGTAACACTCTGCTCTTATACACACACACTCACATAGCTCACAGAATTGATCTAGGACCCTCCACAAAACTCATAGATTTGTTGAGGCCCAGCAAAGTGGCAGCAGAGTCAAGAAGTTTCTCCGACAAGGGGAACTAAGTGGACTGCTGAAAGATTGCAAGGCAGGATTGCAACAAGGACTTGTGTTTTTTCAGGTGAGCCCTGTACCCACAAAAGTAAAATACCCACTCAAGAATGGTCTGTAGATCGAATCTTTTGATATCATGTTCACTGCCAGAGAAATGGAGGAACAAGCCCAGGTCAGATACCAGGAGGTACTCAATATTGTCGAGACACTATCTAGTTCGGACTCAGTATCATTTGTATGTGAGCACATCCTCCATGTACAGCAGTAATAACAGGTGTGCAGGTGAGCAGGACCCATTCTGGCTCATATGCAAGGTGATCCCAAATCTAATCACACTCGCACGCTCACCACACTGATGGATGTGATAGCTCTACTTCGATCTCAATGTTGCCAGCAGAGCCCAAGATATTTCATGGACGTGAATCAGAGCTCGCTGATATCCTCAATCATTTCAGGGAAACCACCCCGAGGATAGCCATTTTGGGTGCAGGGGGCATGGGGAAGACCAGTTTGGCACAAACTGTTCTACATCATGAAGAAATTGTCACCAAGTACCAGGGAAATCGGTTGTTTGTTGCTTGTGACACTGCAGCAAGCAAGGTGGAACTTGCGGGTCTCATTGGGGCCCATCTCGGAATGAAACCTGGGAAGGACTTGACTCAAGCAGTACTCCACCAGATTGCTGAGGGTCCACCCACTTTGCTGGTTCTTGATAACCTCGAGACTGTCTGGGAGCCAGTGCAATCGTGCCAAGAGGTTGAGGAATTCCTCTCCCAGCTCACAGATATAGCCAGACTCGCATTGATGGTGTGTACTTTCCTTTGTTCTGTACTTCTTTTACTCATAAAGTCCAAGATTACAATGCGAGGGGCAGAAAGACCCTCAAAAGTGAAGTGGACACGGCCATTCTTGCCCCCTCTGGAGCCCTTGGCACAGGACGCTGCACGCAAGATGTTTATTGATATTGCAGAAGACAGGCACTCAATCGAGGAGATGGACCAAGTCCTTCAGCTCACAGACAATATGCCACTCTCAATCAGCCTTCTTGCCCATCTGGTGGATGCTGAGGACTGTAGTGCAATCTTGTTGCACTGGCAGAGGGAGCATACCTCAGTCATTTCAGATGGTCATGACCATAGGTCTAATCTTGAATTATCCATCTTGCTTTCGCTTGCCAGCCCTAGAATCACATCCACACCACACTCTGAGGAACTTCTGAGCCTCTTGTCAATCCTGCCAGATGGACTTTCAGATGCTGAACTGAAGCAAAGTGACTTTGAAATTCAGGATATTCTTGGATGTAAGAGGGCCTTGCTTCGCACGGCGTTGGCCTACAATGATGACCGTAAACGGCTCAAAGCTCTGGTGCCAATCAGAGAGTACATGGCAAAATTTCTCCCACCCACAGATAAGATGATCAGACCACTTTTTAAACACTTCCAGGAACTCCTGCAAGTGTATGCAGCTGATCAAGGGAAACAATCCACAGCCCTGTATGTTGAACGGCTGACCTCCAATTACACCAATGTTCCAAACATTATTGAAAATGGACTACACCCAGGGCATCCTGATCTAGCAGAGAGCATCTACTGTGCATCTCATTTTATCCAATTCAGTCTAGCTATTGGCAAAAATGCCATGCCTATGACGGACAAGGTGATCAACCTCCTCCCATACTCGGAGGATCATCGGGGGAAAGCATATTTTACCGTTAGATTATTTGGTCTCCATGAATCCCGTGCAATCAACCAACCTGAAACACTACTTGCTCAGACTTTCGAGTGGTTGAAAACTATTGATGATCCTGATTTGGAAGGTATGTCCGCTTTCTCTGTCAATGAAGTAAGCTGAGAAAGGACATTCTAGCCATTTTTTACAAAAATTTAAGCTTCTATTACGCAGGTGATGATATTCCCAAAGCTTTAGAATATTGTCAAATGGGCCTCTCATTAGCAAGGTCACATGGAAGTATTAAAGGACAATCTGCAGGCTTAGGTCGCCTTTCATGGATCAAATGGTTGACTGGTGACTATATTACCAGCCGGACCTATGCACAGGAGGTTCAGAGACTGGCAAATATCTCTACAACTTTACTACAAGAGGCCCAAGGACTATATACTGAGGCTGTGTGCTGCCAAGCTTTGGGTTGTTTTTCTGAATGCATATTTGTAGTTAAACAGGCCACTGCTCTCCTCGAGCTGTGCGGTCTGTCCCAGGGGCAAATAGGACATGGTCTTATGAACTGCCAGGCAGAAGTACATGCACTCAAATCTGAATATGACCAGGCTTGTAACCTGCACAAGCAACTCCTTCAGACCTCTCAGAAGGGTCACCTGTATTATGAAGGACTTTCCTTGATAAATATTGCTAGAATTGAGGTTCTCATGGGAGTTCCATACAACATAGTCAAAGAGAAAATTGATCAATCACACACAATCTTTCAAAAGAGTAGAAGCAACATGATGATGACTGCCTGTGAGATGATTCAAGCTGACTTGAATCTGCGTGAAGGAGACATGTCATGCTCAATGTTCTTCAAGTGCCTCAAGTGTTCATGGGGGCAGTATTCGGAAGTAGTGAGTTACTGCCTGGAGAGACTGGCAGATATCACTTGCTGGAGCCCACACCATGATTCTTCATGGAGTACAGTCCTCCTTGCATACTCTTTCAAAGCAAAAGAGAAGTTGGGGATCCACAAGGCCTTGCAATTCATTGGAGATGTCCACCTTATGGAGAACAATGAAGTGACTGCTGTCAGTCTGTTTACTGTTGCCTTGGAGGGATTTACCCACATGGATGTGCACTGCAGCAGAGCAGAATGCATGATCCGACTTGGAGACATAGCCAAGAAGAATGAGGATTTGCTCAAGGCACTGGAACTGTGGGAAACTGCAAGGCCACTCTTTGAGTGCTCGTCGCAAGCAAAGAGAGTCCAGGACATTGATGAGCGGGTTGTTGGTATCAGTGAAGAGGTGAAGGAGCAGCACCGAAAGAATTTGGCTCGGCTGGTGGAGCTTAATGTTCCTGCGGGGAAAGTAGAAGAAGTGGATAGCGATGCTGAAGAGGCTGAACTGGAAGGAGAACAGGTTGAATCAATTGCGGCCTGAGTGTTGAATCATCATATATGCAGTCCTAGCCCATTTTGTATTTATATGAACTTGCTGTGTTGTTTGTTGAAAATTTTATTTATTTAATGGAATAGTGAGACAAGATTTGAGTCCACCCGTAATCAAGTTATACATATTGATTAAGTGACGGTACACCTAGAGGCATGCACAATTGTCATCGACTTTGTGACTCATGGTGAAATCTCCAGAAGCCCATAAAGGGATTGAAGACCAAGTTACTAGAGACACGTACACACACTCAGTGTTGCGGGTAAAGGCTTTATAAGGGGTAAGATTCGTTTTAAAGGCTTTATACCTTTATTACACCTTTATAAAGGGGGCTTTAAAACACCTTTACATCAAATTTCCTAATGCAGCCAGAGTGCTTTTGGCTTACTTGTAAGTGAAAGTTGTTGCCCACACCTGCTGTCAAGACGTCGACATCCATTACAGTAGAACTGCATCAAGCAGGCCTGTCAGTCTTTATACACCCAAGACAGAATGGTTTGAAAGTTGTGCTATTCTGGTGCTCTCCTCGATAGAAAAAGGCCCAGAGCCCCAGTGTTGGTGCTTCGTGGAGCCAAGACAGAACCGTGGGAGAGCTAATGCGAACGCGGATAAGCTACACTTGGTGGAGCGAAACAAGAGTTCGATTGGGTCCACAACTGTGGGATAATCTTGCCGGCATCGAATGATTTCCAGCTGCGGTAACGAATGCCAGATTCAAGCAGGGAATGTGCACTGGCACCCAAGTATTAAAGATGCCGGCCAGGGCAATATTGCTCCAAATTGTAGGCCGCTTGTCATGTCGTGTGGCTAAAATGCGAAGGAGAAGGTGCACTGATATTACTGGTCAGCTCTAGCATCGCAGAAGAGGGCTCAAGAAGGATATAGCCATTCAACCGCACAACTCTCATAGCCAGTACAGAGAGTACGGTACCGACTCGACTCTGAGCTTCAACAAAGTGTTGTGCAATTAGCGTTGTCAGCGTTAAAACTCCAGGAGCAGACATACGTGCAAATGCCTCAGATGTAACCAGTGCAGCCCAGATAAATAATTCTCGTTCAAGCCGCAATTTGTGTGCAGACGGGACAGCCAGAAATGCGAGTACAGCCGTGGTTGATTCTTCGAACTGCTTCGCTTGGGAGCCTGAGGCAAAGCCAGAGCGTTCAGGAAAAAGCCGAGGGCGAAGTGATTCGGATGGAATTTTGAAGCTGTGGCATGGACGCGAGCGTTCGGCCATGACAAAACCAAAGCAGAGGGACTAAATGACCAATTTGTGGACGAGTTCACCAGCGCTTTGACAATCAATGGCAGTCTCCCGAACCAGGCAACTATTCCAGTGGAGACAAAGCTGTTTCGCCGAGCATGAGGCACGAGTTCCATGCATTGCTCCGCTTATTCAGTGCCAATATTTTATTGCTTTGATGATCGTGGTCCGACGGCGCGAGTTTCTTGAGCTATTGAACCTAAACAGCTCCACATCGTTCACGAAATAGTTTCTTCGCGCGTTGACTCTAGAGTCCGGTTGATCATGAATATTTCACTGAGGGTGCTGGACATTGCCTAACGTGCACGTGTCTCCACGCCAACCGCAAGTGTAAAATAAAATAAAAAACCTGCGCAGCAGAAAATAAGAGGGTGAATGAAGAGAAGGGCCGGACCTTCATCTACTGGGTATTATCTGCTAATGGGAGTATCAAATACTTAGTTGAAGCTTCTCTGTGTCCGTCGATCACACAACCACGAACGACGTGGGTAATCTTACTTATCCTGATTCCTCGGAAGAAAAGATTGATTTGGCGTTAGATGACTGCAGGAATCACTTGAATGAAATATCCACCTGGCCACGGAGCTGCGGACCGCCATCCGAATCAAGAGCGATCACATGTAGTATTAGGGTGTTTCATATATAGAAATTTGACCCCAACTCGTGCCCCAACTTCTGCCCCAACTTTGGACAAGTTGGGGCAGAAGTTGGGGCATGAAATCGGGGTTGGAGGTGGAATCGTGCATAAGACCACGACTTGCTACCCCGATTTCTGCCTCAACTTCGATCCTCAACTCGCTGCCACAACTTCGGTCAACTTCGGCTTTCGGTGTCCGCATCATCCCGCCTTCGTTATGTAAATGTAATTACGAATATAATAACTTTTGCCTCCTTCCCTTCTGTGTCGTCTACGCTCTTTTTCAACGGCACTACAATCCTTCCACACTACACTCCATGGCGAAGGAGGATACCACTAAACCAGCGGCCCAGCGCAAAAGTCGAGCCAAGCCAAAAGCAAAAAAACCCGACGACTCGTCTGATGTCGAAGTCGTGAACGGTCGTACTCAACGCTCGCAGGTTAACTGGGAAAAAACAGGGAGTGGACCGACAAGATGGTGGAGTACCTCACCATCAACTCCAGCTTTCGAAAGAAACTGTTTTCTGACTCCACCGCCGACGCCAAAAAGGATAAACGGGCCAAAGCCGTCGCAAAAGATGGAAAAAGTGTGCAGTACGGCGAGCTTGCAAAGTACACCTTCAAAGATGAGCCCAACGAGCAAGCGCGGTACGCCAACGACCCCGGAAAATATGCGACCGCCGTAGAGACCCGCCTTCGAAGGTACTGTACCATTTCCTCTGCATTTATTATGCTGCCCGCTCATTGCTTGCTTCAAACAAGGCTTAAAAAGCGTTATCAAACATGCTTGGGCCGCATCGGCGCGACGGGTGCTGGACTGGATCCAGAAAGTGTAGAGGCGGGCACTGCACTTGCAAGCTTGATCGGTGCGGTGTCTTGCGCCTTTTCTTATTGATTTGTCCTGACCTGCTTAGATGAGGTCCGCGACGGGTTTCCATGGTGGGACGAGCTGCATGGGTTCTGGCGTGAGCTGCCCAACTACAATCCCGTCGGCGTGCAGTCTTCGGAGCCGGGAACCGACCACGCCAGCGCCGCTGCTGACCTGTACAACACGCAAGAAGAACACAGCAGCCCAAACGGCCTCGACGATGACGACGACGGACGATCAGCAACATCACGAGCCAGAGATGAGGATGACGGACGTTCAGTGACTTCAAGGGCAAACGACGACAAGGAGGAGGATACCGGTGCCGATGCTCAGTCTGTGTCGTCGCAGTCGGAGTACAGCAGTGACGAGAGCTCAGTACGTCTGTCCTCTTCTTGTTTTCCCCTCATGCTGACGTGCATGGCAGTCCGAGAAGCGTCCCAAGCCCGCTGCCAAAAAAAGAAAGATGTTGAAGCCCAAGGCCTCGCAGTCGGACTACGGCGGTGACAACAGCTCAGTAAGTTTGCCCTTTCCTTGTTTTCCCTTCGCGTGCTAACGTGCTCAGCCCGAGGAGCATCCCAAGCCTGTCGCCAAAAAAGCGACGTCAAAGTACAAGCCCAAGGCTGCGCCTGCCGCCAGCGGTCGAGATTTTGGTCTTGCGAGGGCTAATTCATCGAAGACGACGGGCGTAATCAAGAAAAAAGGGCCGGTCACCGCGCTTGACCGACTGAACGACTTCCGTGACGGGGAATCAGCGCGCATGGCGGAGAAGAGGAAGTTCCAGCACAGGGAGGAGATGGAGCGCATCAGCGTTAAGAAAATGAAGTACGAGGTCAAGCTCCTCGCGGTGCGGAACGAGCAAGCACGTCTCAATCGCCTCGCCACGTCACAGTCCCCACGCCGTGGTACTCGGGTCCTTAACCTGACTTCCCCATCCCCTTCCAAGTCTCGCGTGCGCAACGATTCCGCGGCGTCTCCCAGGCCTGACAGGTCTCGCGCGCCGTCATACCCTCAGTACGGCGTCCCGTTTGGCAGCTCGATGGGCAATGGCAGTAGCGTGATGAGCGCGGGCGGTAGCATGATGGGCGACATGGGTGAGGGCAGTAGCATGATGGGTGAGCTGGGCGGTAGCATGATGGGCGACCGGGGGGAGGGCAGTAGCTCGATGGGTGATTTTGATTTGTCCGGCTTTGACCTACACTAGTACGAGCAAGTGGTAGTTTACTTAGTTAGGATACTTGTAGTGGATTTAGTACATCTATTCTTGTAATATGAGATGCTACTTTTATTCTCTCTCCTCCGCGACGCCGCTCGCAAACAGCTTTTCTTTTAACTCCGTCCGCTTCCGTTGCCCTCGAGCACTGCGGGTCGTGGCGGCCATCTCTGTCTCAGCAGGAGGTGGTGCAACGGGTCCCTGGTTTGCAAGCCCCTCCCGCACAAGCTCCTGGATGTACTCGTCGTCCTCGGTCCCATCCTCGATCATCCCCACCAACGTGTGAATAATAATGCACGCCTTCACCCATGCCAGTGCGCGCTCGTGGTCGTTACTGTCATCAATTTGCTGTCGGAGTCCTCGAAGACTGGCGAATCGGCCTTTGATATACCCCATCGCGTGCTCCGACTTCACTCGCACCTGGGCCAAAATTCAGATGTCTTCACGAGAACACATATAGAGTAGCACATACCCTCGACAGGTGATAATTGAAAGTCTTATTATTGGGCTGCTGAGATGCGGGCCGCTTGTACGGTGTAAGACACCACCAGTCTAAGCCATAGGCGGAGTCGGCCCACATCCACTCAGCATCATCCCCGTGCTTCTTGAATAGACGACTGTGTTCCTTGTGCGTCCGAGAGTCGGCGAACGCGGTGGAGTCATGCGCACTGCCGCAGTGGCCTATAACGTAGTCGATTACGCGGAGATTTGGAAGGGTGATCAACTGCCACTATGTGGTCAGAGATGTGTGCGAACGGTAGGCAAATGGAAGACGTACCTGCACGTTAAGCGAATAGTTGCTCTTGCGATCGAAATACACTTCTCCGTGGTGACCCGGCTTCTCAAAGAGGGGAACGAGAGTACCGTCAACCATGCAGAAGCCTCCGCGCCACTGTTCGCATGAGACAGACTCGACCCACGCCTTGGCTTCTTCCTTCTCAATGTCAGTTGGCCACCTGATGACGCTGTCGTGGAGGCTGAGGAATGCGATAATAACGCGCTGGGTGCACTTGACAACGAGGCCGACGCTCACACCAGCCCATTGCGCAATGCTCTCTACGGATGCCGCGTTTCCGTCATGGCCGAAGCGGAAGAGGACGATTGCAAGCTGGATATATGGTGCAGTTTGCGGTTTGGGGGAGTTGTTGAGGAAGATCGGGTGGCCCTCGATGCGCAAAACCAGCTCGTCGAAGGTGTCGGGGGATACACGAAGATTGCGGCGAAATCTCTTGGGATCGTCCGTTTTGAACTCCACCAGGACCAGGTGCAGCTGTGAGACCTTGGCTACCTTGCTGGGGTTCAAAACCCGCGTCTCTGAGATGACCTGTAGGAGCTCAGTGTGATTGCTCATCCTCGCCACATACGCCTCGTCTTCATCATCCTCCGATATGTGGCCCAGGGAACCCATAGATACATCAGAGTCCGAGCCCGAGGAGTCCGAAGAACTCGAGGAACTCGAAGAACTCGAAGAGCTGCTCGACGACGTGTCGGAGGTGTCGCTGTAGCCTGTCGGACGAATCACTCCCACCGCGTTCGTCGATGTCCATTTCGTCATCTTCTAGAGCCCATTGGCGAATAAGGTATTCGTCGACGTCGTTTTCCGCCTGGAGGAGCGCATTTTCAATCAAGAGCTGGCGGTCTGAGGTGGTGGGCATAGATCAAATTGCAGGAGAATTAGCCGACAAACGGCACCTGTATTCGACAAAATTTAGACCAGCTCTGGAATTTCATCTGCCTCTACATCCATCCTCTCCATGAGCCACGATTCCTCCGGGTCTTGAAATAAATTGGTGTCCAACGTCGACTTGTCCCCGTCCGGCTCGACCTGATGCAAGTAAATATTGATGCACAATTAGAAATGTATTGGACGCACCGTGAGTTCTTCAGCTGGTATGTATTCATCGCCCATAGTGTAGTCAAGGATGTGGTAGCCCTTTTTATTTGCGCCGTCCTCCGCAATATTGTAATAGTAGTGCCGCCGGAGGTTAAAGAAATGGGTCGGCGGTGCAGCACAAAGCCAGGTAATTGTTCCTTCAACTATCTGAGGTTGGTGGAGTGATATGCCAGGGGTGAGCCAGAGAGCAAAGGAGCGGAGCCAGTGGAATGAGGAATACATCATGGTAGAAGGAAGGAAGGACGGAGCGACTAAATTCCCAATCGGGGTTACGGTGTATCGGCCCGACTCAAGTTGGGGCAAAGTTAAAGTATATTCAAGCTCAGGTGTTTCACGACTGAGCCCCCAACTTCTGCCCCAACTTGAGGCAAGTTGAGGCAGAGTTGGGGCAGAAGTTGGGGCACGAGTTGGGGTCAAATTTCTATATATGAAACACCCTATTGAGGCAGATTGAATCACCCAACGCGCGCCGGTCGAGGTTGTCGGGTTGTTCAAACAAGAGGACCACCAGGAGGTGAGATGGAGGAGGATTATTACACCATTATGATGGGCCGGTTTTTTGATACTCCAACCCGCATAATCATTGGAGGCCGGGCGAACATTCTTGCTCTTGATGGTGGTCTTGGCAAGATGTCAATGGTGGCCGCCAGAATCTTTGCGCGTAAGTATTCCCGCAGTAGTCAGAATCAAAAGTACAGTAGTGAATAGTACTGGAGGTCCCGGGCTTGATTTCTCACGCACAGCGTCGTTCGCCCTGAAGACGTACTGAAGTATAATGTTCGACACCATACCGGGTCGGGTTTGCGCTTCTTGTGACAACCGAAAGTGGGCTCTGGAGAGGAGTAAGACGGACACCACTGGCGGTGAGCCGGAGAGTTCAAGCCGGAACGTTTGCGCTTATGTATTCCCCTAGCCAGGACTATTGACGCACAGAGTCGTTTCCGCTGAAGATGGACTGAGGCGTTGAGGTCAGAGGAACCGGGTGAAAGAGACAGAAATGGACTCGAGGAAAGAAACAATTACAAATTCGCCGGCACAGTAATTGTTTGGATTTCGTAGGCGGAAAGGAATTCACCAGATCCTGTAGCATCAAGTGAGGCGGATTCAAGTACACATTTACACCCAGGGCCAAGCGCGTTCGTGGTCGTCAGAATTTCTCGGAGTCCACGCGAGAGATAGAAGCACAGGAGATTAGTCCACCGCGCTGGTGTCGCTGATGAAGATTGCTTCGAGTTTATTGTGGGGGATTGACGAGAGCGGTATTCGAGACGCCAACAGGTGTTAGTGCAAGCCGGAAGCCGAAAGGGGCGAAAGGGAATGAGGTACCGTTTAAGGCAAGGTTTCGTGAAGTGCCGGCAGCCGATGCGCTGAATATTATTTACATGGCGGTCGTGCGTGCAGAAGTTGGTAAGATCCGTGACCCCGGGTTCGAATATCTGCCCATAGTTAGAGCACCGCGATGGCCGGAGGCA
Organism: Mycena metata; assembly: GCA_029378385.1. Classification (NCBI taxonomy): domain Eukaryota; kingdom Fungi; phylum Basidiomycota; class Agaricomycetes; order Agaricales; family Mycenaceae; genus Mycena; species Mycena metata. Next base: position 86,763 of record JARKIB010000098.1, read on the forward strand.
GGAGAAATTCGAAACAAGCGCAGGGAAGCATGTGAATTTTGAAGCGGCGGAATTTTACCTCAATAAGGACAAAAACCGAGGCCGAGTGGCACCAATTATTCCGACCCTGAGCCGCAAACGGAGGCTACTAGAGCAAGCGCTACAAGAGAAGAGAATACCCAGATCGCTGAGCCGCAGACTCGAGTCCTTCGAACGCGCAGATGAGGTAGACGCAGACAAAGCCTAGACAAGAGTATTCCGTGAATTTCCTGAGATGTTGAGGCCCGAAGACTCACATCGTTCGAAGAGCAACCAGAAGACCCAATAGGGGGTTTCACACTTGATTATTTGAGGCCCAACTTGGGTCCAACTTGATGCTAGCTTGTAATCTCTACAGGCAACTCCTACAACCCTATCAGGGGGGACAGCTACATTATGAGGGGATTTCCTTCATGAATATTGCTCAAGTAGAGGTCCTCATGGGAGTCTCTTATAATATGATCCAAGAGAAAATTGATGCATTACAAGTCATTTTCAACAAAATTGGACATAAAATGATGATGATTGCTTGTAACACGATCCAAGCTGATCTGAATCTCAGAGAAGGAGACATGTCATGCTCCCTGTTCTGCCAATGTCTTAAATCTGGGTTGGGGCGGTTTTCTGAGATAGTAACTCACTGCCTGGAAAGACTGGCAGATAACACTTGTTGGGGGGCACATCATGATCCCGCATGGAGTACAATCCTACTTGCACACACTCTCAAAGCAAAAGAGACTGGGAATCTACAAGGCTTTGCAATTCATTGGAGATGTCCACCTCATGGAGGATGATGAAGTCACTGCTGTCAGCCTGTTCACTGTTGCCTTGGAAGGATTCACTTACATGGATGTGCACCGTAGCAGAGCAGAGTGCATGATCCGCCTCGGTGACGTAGCCAAGAAGGATGGGGATTTGCTCAAGGCACTGGAACAAGAGGTGAGCGATCGGCCAGATCTAAACACAGACCTCGGTGACAGGCCCCCCAAATGGGGACCGCCACCGCCATCACCGATTTAACCGTTGCTGATTCCTGGATTTTTCACTGTGACTTCCCCTTCCTCCTGATGGGTCTGAAATTTGGCAAACCCTCCCATTCTCACCTATTTTGCATCGATCTGCCCATTCAAAATATTTTCTTTCTGGCAGTTGAGCATACAATAGATTTAACAACCATTTGATCGTGTGATTGTCTTCGGTGATGCCGGGCAGAAAAGAAAAGAAGATGATGCAATGAAGCTGACATCGTTCCCATCCGCCAAAACGAAAAGAAATTTTGGTGCACACAAAAAGGGCGAGACGTGGCCCAAAAAAATCGAGATAAAGCCACTCCTGGTATCTGTAATACGGGAGGAAACTTGGGTTGAAACAACGACAACGGTGACCATTAAAATTAAATGCCAAAATCAAAAGAGGTCGGTTCTCCGGACCGATCAGTGGCGGTACCCCCCCCCCCCCCCCCCTCTGACAGCTGTCAGGAAAAACCGAGGTCTGTGTCAGAGATTTTTATTCCGCTCACCTCTTGCACTGGAACTGTGGGAAACTGCAAGGCCACTCTTTGAGTGTTCACCACAAGCCAAGAGAGTTCAGGATATTGAAGAGAGGGTTGGTGGGATTAGTGAGGAAGTAAAAGAGCAGCACCAAAAGAACTTGGCTCTGTTAGCTGAGCTCAATGTTCATGCAGAGAAGGTGGAGGACGTGGATAGTCACGCTGAAGAGCTCGAGTTGGAAGAAGAACAAGTTGGATTGACCACAGCCTGAGTGTTGAGTTATCATATGTATACAGTCCTAACCCATTTTGTATTCATGTGTACTTGCTGTGTTGTTTGTTTGAAATTTTATTTATTTAATAAGATAGTAAGTTGAGATTTGAGGAATCCACCCCTAGTAAGCTTACGAGTCTTTGGGGCCACTGCTTCGCATGGCATTACGAGTCCTGTTGGGCTACTTCACGGCCTTCTGCAGCCTTCGCTGTGGGCAAATTTTGTGCTCTACAATTTTTAGTCGATGGGGTCGCGGATTCCTGTGGTGTTGCTGTGACGGATGCGCGAGGAGCGAGATCCGCCACACGAGAGGTTGAGTGAAGCAAAGACTACATGACTGTTCCAAGTTTAGGGTTCACCAAAGCATGGTAAATACGACAGAGGTTTTTATACTAGTAGGGGGTGGCAGTGCTAATTATGATCCCATCACTGATAGCACGGCACGGAACAGAAACAGAGTTGAATGAGTGTATGTACACCATTCACACGTCGAAGAGACCTAGAGAACAAAGGAACATGGTGAGTGAGCAAAATAACGGAAAAAAAGGAATAATGTGTGAGGCGGGGATGACAGATCCGTTACAGTTGCATACCGGCTTGGGATACTGGACAGGCTGAGTAAAAATGCCGCGACCACCGTGTATTGACGCGGTGGTGACTGTGTTCTTGACGTGCGAGTGCCGCGTGCCTCTAGCTACATAGCAATCAACTTAATACTTCCATACCGTAGTCTTGAGATCACATGTTGTGGAATGGTATGATAAGTTCAACATACCACTGCAGACGTTGGCCCAGATTCACAGGCATGTCTCTTCGACGCTCAGCTGAAATGCCGATGGGCAAGTCTTTGCTTATTCCTCGTGCGTTGAGTGTTTGAGTTGTGCGGCTAATTGCCTGATACTTCAAGACTTGAATTCAACGGGCGATTCACCTCCCGATTTAATTCCTGACGTTTTACGGAAACCTGCAAAAGTAAATGCACATTGAAGCTGCATGTGCCGTGTGTGCCGCGGCAATGCCGTGCAACCAAAGGAGTTAGACATGCTGTTTCCCAGCAGAAGGACTTGATGTGGGTATAGTACATGTAGGTGATGTTCACACTACATCCTGTGGAGAACGACAGTGGTGTCATCCAGGCAATAGGGATGGAGACACAAACGGGACTCCGAGCCACGAATGAGAGTCCCTCTCACACTGATTTGGCCCATTCGACTTACCAGAGTAAAAATATCCACCACGATCAATCCATCGACTCAACTTCCCACCCGTGACGATCGCCAATATTTTTCTGCCGTGAAACTAATACTTGTGGTATTGCACGCCGGCCACCAAAGTTGTACTCTCTGGGTTCAACCATATCCATCGCCGAGGCCTGCCGATCTCGCCTTACCGTAACTCCGTGCGTCGGCGCGCATTGCCATGACTCCGTGCCTCGGCATGCATTGCCATGACTCCGTGCCTCGGCATGCATTGTCGTGGCTCCGTGCCTCGGCGTGTATTGCTGTGACCCCGTGCTTCGGCCCGGATTGCTGCGACTCCGTGCCTCGGCCCGGATTGCCACCGCACTTCGGGAGCATCACCTACAGAGAGTACTGTACTATTTCGTTCAAATCGACAGGGGGGGTGACGCGTGACAGGTTCAATGATTTCGACATTTCGGCAGGGGTCGAACTTTTGCGTGACACCTCGAAAATTTCGGCATTTGAACTGAAAATTTTGTCTTTTTTTGCACCCTTTGGGCAGTTCGGGGACGTGTGTGACCGCTGGGAGGTTCGACAGAGGCCCGAGTGACGCATCACTGCAACCAAAATTCGGCATCGACAGTGGGGTGCGTGACACGTGACTGTCGATTTGAACGAAATAATACAGTATAGCCGTTGAGCCGCCACCAGACGGTTTAGGGGGTCCTCCCCTTCATTAAATGTTCTTTCACGCGGCGATCAGCCATCTGATGGCAGCAGTTTAGATTCAACTGGCCGTTATAACTGAACCCAAGGGGACGTCGGGATTCGAAAATCGGAAGGGGGGTCGAAAAGTTTTTTTCAGCCTTGGCTGGACTCCCCCCCCCTGCCATATCGGGAAGGTGTCTCCCACCCCTGGCTCCGGGCCGCTTCCTCCGGACTTTCCGCCACCTATTGAACCTCCGTCGGACAACTACTGCCGCTTAGTTTTAATGGCTGAAGTGCATGTCATTCTTCCTGAACTTGTCTAAGTGCCACAAAGACTATTATTGGACTTTCAAAAAATAATTTCAACCTGCTCCGGGACCGCCGACCAACCACTTTGGTTGAACTGGGCTGAAATTGTCATTTTAACACCTTCTGAGGTAAGTGGGAAGCAAAATTCGAGATTTTTCCCTCCCTAGAGCCTCTCACATGCCTCTATTAACATTTTTGCACCCTCTCAAAAGTTATAGTACAAAGTTTTTTTCGGCCTTGGCCAGACCCCCCCCCCCCCCCTCCCCCCATCCGAAATTTTAATCCCGACGTCCCCTTGACTGAACCGTCGCCAGGTGTCGCATTCAGTTCAGGCCATGGAGAATGATGAAGTGGGGACCACTAAATCCGAGGGGCAAAAAAGTGGCAGAAAGCACAACTCACCAAAAAGAGAATAGATGTGCCCTCTAGGAAACTTCAACTCCAAATTGACGCTATCAACACTCGAGGGTTCCTTTCTTGTCCTCATAGACCCTTACTCCCCGCCCGAATTCTGAATCTCGACTGGCGAATCCTTCGTCACAAACTTACTGTTGACAGAAATTGTTCCGCCCGCCTTAATCCCTCATGAGGACATTATATTTGACCTCTTCGTCGCCTCGTGATCGTGATTTTATCTTTGGTGGTTGGCCGCGGCGAGTGGTGCCCTCGACAAGCCGGAACGAGCCTTGGGCATTCCTTGATTCAATCTCGCTTTCCCGTTCTGGCGGTTCGCATGGATGCAAAACGTTGGCTCGAAACCTCCAACGGCGCGCCGAAGTGCGTTAAGATCTCTCGGACTCGGTTTGGTTTGACTTTTTCACGAGGCACATATCTGTGCCACTCCACCAGTGCCTTCAACACGCGAGGTACGAGTAATGTCGGGCGGTTCACCGGTCTGTTTCCGAGCACACTAGTGCGCCGCAGCGATATTAATTCGACATAACAGCTCAGTACGGATGACATTGTATCGCAGCGGCGCCGTCCGATATCATCCTTCCCTCGAATAAACAAAATCAGAAACAAAACCACATTGAACGAGCAAATCGATGACAATGAGTATCTAGTATGAGTATGAACCGTAAATAATAACGGGAATTCGACGTCCAACAGGTGGGACTAGACTTTTGCTACGGCAACCTGATCTATGAAAGACACACGCCGGGTGTCTGCGGGGCGGGTCAGAAAACAAGGGAAAGGTCGAAAGAACGAGCGTACCGGCGGTTTTGACAAATGGAGCAGGTCGGATGCTACACGAGAAGAATAAATTCATTGTCTGAAGATGAGCATCTTTGCACGCACATGAGGTTCATCGTCGAGTTGACGGGGGGCGTCCCGGAGACTGCATAGGTGAAGAAGAGGGAAACCAAGCCCGCCTGCGCAGCAAAGTGCAATGAATAAAACATCATCAGAGTAAGTTAGTGGGACCGCGCACCTGAGTCGAATTGGCGACCGTTGGCTGGTCAAAGGAGGCCGTAAACTGGATGGTTGAGGTGCCGTTAAAGCCCTGAGCCGAGAGTCTGTCGGAGTATTCCTTCATGGAGATGGCCACTCCGTTCAAGACGATAGACGTATCGTCAGCCCAGAAGAGCTCGAACGCGTCGTTGAGGGCCGCGGGGCTGGTCGCCGTGAAAACCGCGGTGACCGCTGTTTCTGCCCACTCGTGCAGCTTTGGGAGAGCGCCGGACTGCGCAGAGGCAGTTGCCACAAGCAGGGCACTGAGAAGGAAAGAGGTGGTGAAGAACTGCATTCTCGGTGTGAGGTTGTCAACTTGTGAGGTGAGGTTGGGTGCTTTCTACACCTTTTATACTCAGCCGGAGCCGACTTGTGCCAGTGCATCAAGTCACAGCGGCATAATCAATCTTACAATAACTGGGCCGGGAGTCCCGCTGCAGGACGGTAAGCAGGACGGTTGGGATTGACAATCTTACTATCACCGATCTGGGCGGGAGTCCCGCCGTATGGTAAGCAGAATGGTTAGGGCTGATCTTTAACATTCCTTCGATTACTCTGAGTTCAAGATCTACCGCCCCGCGACTTGCGCACCTTCTTGAGACCTGGTGGTTCTGCGGGAACTGAGTAAGAAAATAGATGGGTGGCCTCCGAACTGGCGATAATAAAGGCGAAATTGGGTACCCGCTCATCTTCCGAAATGGATGGCGGCCCATTGAGCCATGTTTGAATTGAAAAAGCGATACTCATAGTAGATTTCGCCGGTCGGTCACCGATTTCAGTCCGCCGAGCTTGAGTGGTTGGCACATTGCAGCGGAAATACATATCTCAATGCCGCTGCAACGACTCGCGAAGGAGCTGCCGCGAGATTTGCGCACTCCCGACTCCGGTGTTTGAAGCTATGACGTTATAGATGTTGCAAACAAAGCAGCAGTGTTTAGCCAAAAACGAGGCGCAAACGACGCGCAACTTGGGAAAATACTCGCGATCACGTGCACTTATCGAGCCCAGACGCGGCATCTTGGCTCCAACATGGAGGACTTCCACTGGAACAAGAAACTACATGTTTATTGCAGATTCCCTTTCATCGATTCATCGCCATGTTATGATGTGGTGCTTGGCGCAACTACGTCAGGAGAGAAAGGGTAGTTTGTTAAATGATCATTAACCGTTCTTTAACGAGATGCCTTGTATTCGTTTGGACTTCTTTGGTTCAATCTCCATGAAGGCTATCTCCCTTCGTCTTGCTCTCCTCTATCTTTACTGTTGGTTCCCCGCGCAAGGCTCAAAATCAATCAACGGATCTGTGCACTATTCAACAGAAATGAAATTATTCACACAATCCCCGAAACTTCGCCACGGCGCAGCTCAAAGCTCACCTCAGTTGAGATCTCACCTCCGTTTAAAGCTGTCGACTAGCAACTGAATTACCAAGCCAATGCCTCGCAGCCCAGAAGGCTGTTCAACTCAAAGATCTTTACCGCACCGCCCGCAGCCCGCACGATATAAATCCCTCATCCCGCACCCACTGTCCTGTTCTTGCCCCCATCTCTCTACGCTCCTGAATCAAAAAAAACCTCAATTCATCAATTGCAAGGCGTAACCGCATCTAGCACTCCGACTTTTGCTCCAACTCTTTATGCCTCCCTCTTCAACGATGTTGCCGCACTTCTAAATCGAGTTCATCAGTTGCACTTTTGGGCCGATTATTGTTTCACTCGATTCAGGCCTGCGTTCATCAATCCAAACATGCAAGTTTGCGGCTCAGACCAAGGGGAAATCGGGATTCGAAAACCGGATGTGGGGTCGATAATTTTTCCAACCTTGGCTGGACCCCCCCCCCTCCTTCCATATAGAGAAGGTGTTTCCCGCCCCTAGCGCCGGGCCGGTCTCTCCGGATTTTCCGCCGCCTACTAAACCCGCGTCGGCCGACTACTAGCCACTCAATTTCAATGTTAAGGCACTTATAATCGTCTCAAAAACTATCTTAGGTGCTAAGTACAAAGGCTTTAAGTAGACCTGCAAAATATTTCTGACCCCACCCACGGACCACTTTGGGTTGAACTTGGGTGGAACCGGTACTTCAACACCGTCTGAGGTGAGTGGGAAGTAGATTTATGTGCTTAATACTCACTAGTGGCTCTCCCATCCTTCTCCCAGCCTTTTTCCTCCTTCCCATACCTTACAGGGAGAAGTTTTTTTCGGCCCTCAGCCAGACACCCCCTCCCCACGTCCGAAATTTTAATACTGATTCCCCCTTGGCTCAAACTGCTGACCTCTGTGGTTCCCCCACACTACCCTGCCCCGCTAAGGCTCTCCCTCAGGATCTCCTTCTGGCGTCTCGTGAGCTCTTTTTTGCCTTCGCTGGGTGGTAAAATTTAGAAATACACAGTTTGCACTTCGGTGGTGTCGTCCGCCGACTCGGAAGTACCCTGAGCCGAAATATAGAAATATATCGCGGCGCGCAACGTTGTTCGTCAATGTTTTTCGCGTGAATTTATGATGCTTGCCATTCAGCGCCTACACCAAGTCATGTTATTTGAGTTGTGAGCATTCCAACCTTTTTCGGTCTCGACTCTCGATCATTGACTTTCCGTGCGATGTTATCGTTTACATGTATTGATGTGGAATAAATCTGTGTTCTCGCTGTTTTTATTTTCAAGTTGTCGCAAGCGGCTTCCACGTAACTCACCTGCCGGAGCGAAGCGGAGGGTACTCTTGTGTTTCTTTACACGCTCACGCTGCTGCGCTTCCATACATCACAGGACCACCAATGGAAGCTTGTATTTATCTAGTTTGACTTTGATAGTCCATCTCTACTCGTCGTTTTGTCTACGGATGCATCAAATTGCTCTGGAGGAAATTGAGCATAATCCTCAAATTCAGCGTGTTCTCTGTAGTGCCTCTTCACGGTGAATTGCACCACTTATTCGCACTCTGAGGACACAAACCGTCATCGTTGTTCTCTGCGGCATTGATTTCGACGTCTTGATATAACACAGCCATCGAAGACCAACAAAGATTAGGGTGTTTCACACATCACTTTTTGGGGCCCAACTTGGGCCCAACTTGACTCCCAACTTCGACCGCAACTTGGCCAAGTTGGACTCGAAGTTGGGTCGAGATGTGTGAACGCCCTTTTGGTCGTCCAACTCCGAAGTTGCCAACTTCGGCACTCGTTCACCAAAGATGCCATCAAGATGCCATCAGCCCCGCGAGGAAATCGCAACTTGACAAGTTGCGATCTCGAAGTTGGATGTCAGATCGTGGGGTTGAGCACGATCTGACATCCAACTTCGAAATCGGCCCAACTTGGGGCTCCCAACTTCGTCAGTGATGTGTGAAACACCCTATTTCCTGCTCCTGGCCGCGTTTTTTCAATCTCTGGGACGCGTTGGACGTGTCTATCCTCTACAGAGACCTGCCCAGCTGATTCCAATTTTCCTCTCGGAACAACTCGATGCGCGTGCGTTTGATTTTTGCAATGTAACATGGGACGTGGTTGGGAGAGCAATTTCAATTCAGGGTATGGCCGTTGTGGCTGGGCTCTTCTAGGGCGGAACTTGAACATAATGCGCAAAGACGGAGCTGGTTGTCTTTGCGACCAGACACAGAATCACATTGAACAAATACGATAAGGTATTCTAAGTACTCTAAACCGTGCCTCGGAAATGCGAACGGAAATTCTAGTCCAAAGAGGTGCAGAGAGACTAGAGACCCGCCGCGATCTGGTTAATGTTGTACACCCGCCTGGTGTCTGCGGGGCTGGTCAGAACAAAAAGGAGAAGGACGGCAGAGAAAGCGTACCGTTGCCCGTGAGATATGGGTCGGGTGCAATGCTACACAGGAAGAATATCAGAGAAGCCCCTTGGCCAAGGATGAGTATTTTTGAACGCACAGGAGGTTCATGATCGAGGTGACAGTAACGTTTCCAATCTGATTGGTGAAGTAGAGGGCCACCGCGCCTGCCTGCCCATCGAAGTTCATGTGAATAAAATGGTGCTCTAGTGAATGTAAAATCCCGCACCTGGCTCGAATTGGCCACCGTTGGCGCCGCAACGGTGGCGGCATACATAATGTCTAACGTGACAGTAAAGCCTTGAGTAATGCGTCTGGCGTGGTAATCCGCGGCAGAGGTGGCCACTCCGTTGAAGGTGATCCACACATCGTCCGACCAGAAGGCATCGAACGCGGCGGCCACCTCGTCGGGGTTCTTAGAGTGGACGACCGCCGAGAGGTGGGTCTCTGCCCAGATATCCAGGGGTGGGAGGGCGGCGGCGGCGTCCGTGCAGTTGCGGGCAGCGAGGCGGCCGCGCTGCGCAGATGCAGTTGTCATAAGCAGGGCACTGAGAACCAAAGAAGTGAAGAACTGCATGCTCGGTGTTGGGCTGGGTTGAGGGTGAGTGCTTTCTTCCAAGGCCAACGCCTTTTATACTCAGCGGAAGCTGACTGGTCAGTGGATCGGCGTGTTTACGAGTCGCAATCAATTTTACCATGATTGAATGGTGCGGAAGTCCCGCCGCAGGACAGTAAGCAGTACGTTGGGGATTAACAACCTTACTATCACCGAGCTGGGCGGGAGTCCCGCTGTGTGGTAAGCAGAATAGTTGGGGTTGATCTTTAACATTACCTCAATTACTCAGAGATCTACCGCCCCCGGCGCACCTTCTTGAGACATGGCGGTTCCGGGTGTAACTTAGTAACAGAATGAATGGGTGGCCTCCGAGGTGGTGATCTCTCGCGATGGTAAAGCCAAAATTGGGTATCCGCTCATCTTCCGAAATAGATGGTGGCCCGTTTAACCATGCAAAAAGTGATACTCATAGTAGATTTCAGTCATCGGTTCAGCGCGGCGGCGAGCTTGAGTAGGTCTAAAAGAATACCACATAAAACATTGAATCAATTTGGTAAATCTGCGAGCGGAAGTACATATCTTGATGCCGCTGCATTGAAGGTGTCGGGACTCAATTATTAGCGGAAGAGCTGCGGCCCCGCAGATTGATGAGCGGAAGTAAACAACTTGATGCCGCTGCGATGAAGTTCGTTGACTTGACATGATCAGTAAATGAACGCAAGCCAAGGAATTGCTACGGGACTGCGGCAACGGTCATCGAAAATGGGGGCAACCGTGTGCAAGGGCCACACCACGAAGTAAGACCCTCAATGCCGGAGAGCGCTCGAAAGCAACTCTCACCAACTCGGTGCTGAAGCACATCAGCAAAAGCGCAAATCACGCGCGAACTTTTGATCTTGTGATGTCGCGTATCTCGCGTCCACGAGTATACGCGAGCACAAGCGAGGCTCGAGATTTTTGTGTACGCTCTGTACTGGGTGCATCCTCACACCCAGCTCATTTGTGAGTGACATTAGGGTCATTCACAGTTCCCTTTTTCCGTCCCTTTTTTACTCCCTTTTTTACTCCCTTTTTCGCTGCCTCTTTGAATTTTCAACATTCCAATTTGGCTACATGATAGGTGTAGTTCTGAGTCTACAAGATATCCACTGCGGTATACAAGCCTCCTGGCATGCAAACCATGTACCTTCAAGCAAAAGGGAGCAAAAAGGGCCGGAAAAAGGGAGCACCGTCGGGGGGTTTCACAGTTGCCCTTTTTCTGGCCCTTTTACTCCACTGAATTGAAAAGGGAAAAAAAACCGGGTGGAAAACGGAAAAAATGGGAAAAAGGGAGAAAAAAGGGAGTGACAAAGGGCGGAAAAAGGGCAACTGTGAACGACCCTATTGTACTGGCCGTTGTCCACTCAATATTTTTGACAACTTCAACTATCCGGATTGGCCGGCATTTCAATCAGAATTGAGCTCGCGTCGCTCGCGTAGGCTCGCGTATGAGGCTCGCGTGGGATTTGGGACATAGCTCGTGATCGCGCGTGCTCGTGGACTTTGACGTCTTGTACAGTCTTGTACGCGCTCGTGCGCGCGCGTACGAGAGCCCACGCGAGCTCACGCGCAAAGTGTGAAAATCCCGATGCACGAAAAGGGCGTGGCGTGTCTTGTAGTGAAAATTCTGTGAATACCAGTACATGACGTGACCGCGTATACGCGGCCGCGTCAGCGCGATGCCCGAGTTGGGTTGTAGGCCACCCATGGTGCGACGCTCGGCCATTCGGCGTCAAAAGTTGCAATTGTGGCGCGGCAAAGACGGCGCAAACGAAATCGTGGGTCGATCCAAAAGAATAACTCTAAGGAACTTAAGAGAAGGGCAGAAAAACGCGCCGCACTATTCAAAAAAGCGGTCCAAGTCCAGCCATTTTCTTCCCCTGCTCCGTCTACTTCCGTGTCATTTTTGCCTTCACCATTCTACTGGGCCAGGAGAGGGTTGGGGCGGTGCCGATAAGGTTGGTGTGAACCGGCTGCAGAGGGCTGGCGAACGACATCGTGGTTTGTGGAGAAGACGGGGTGTGTGGCTGTGTTTTGGACAGCCACGTCAATCACCGCCCGGCCCGGGGCTTTGGCCCTCACATTGCCTCTGCCGGTCATCATCCAGAGAAAGAAGATCTTTAGCTGGCGCTGGATTCGTGATGCCTGGCCGCCAATCGCTTCTTCTTCTTGGGTTGATCTTGGTTACTGCGCTGCACTCTTCGACGGAATCTGGTCTAAGGTCTCATCTCTGCCTCCTTCAAGTTGTGTATCGACCCGTTCTGGTTTCCTGCGCCCGGGCCGCTTGCGGCTACAAACGTCGAAGGCTGCGACCAAGGGAACTATTGCGCTATAGAATGACTGAATAAACTCGACTCGGTCCAACGGGCTTTCCTTCGCCGACGCTTGTTCTGCCGACTGGCCTATAAACCCGTCATCTGCCCTCGACTCACTGGCGCAGTGCTCAAGGCAAATGCGAACCCGAAGTTCCCGAACCAATCGGTTCCCCTCCATCACATACAATTCCGAAGGTCGTCCTGCTCGGCGATATTCTAAGTGACGGCGACTCTGTCGCTGCATGAAGTTCGGCTTGATAAGAAGCTGATGATGTCGTTCGAGTCTCGACATCTCACCTTCCGGACGATCTTTTACTTTGAACGACGTTACAACCTTGCTTTCCGTTGGGTGTACCTACCTGAATTGAGCCTCACTCGATCTTACGGGCACTGCGATTGTGCTGGCGACATGGTTGCAAAAATTAGCTCAAAAAGCGTGCCGAAGTGCGTTGGGATAACGACTTGCAAATGCTTGGTGCACCGTTTCTGCCGGGCGGGTCAGGAAAGAGAGGGAGGCCAGGAGGCACGACAACTTTAGTAGCAATCAGAAATAGGTGTTCGAATTAAAAAGCCCGAACGCCTATTGATGGCAATGAATGCCTATCCATCAATAACACGGATCGTCCTCGGCAAATTGCCGAATGCGGCCGGCTAGGTTCGGGTTAGATAGCTTTGGTTAGTGGTTAGGGTTTTGGTTAGAGGTTAGAGGTTAGAGGTCAGTGGTTAGTGGTTAGGGTTCTGGTTAGGAGTTAGGGTTACTGGTTAGTGTCAGGGTGAGGGATATATGAAAAAAACACGAAGGGACTTGTGCAAATCTAGCAGGATTGATGGGCCAATTCCACGGTTGGGAATAGGTGTTCGCTCCCATCAATAGGCGTTCGGCCAGACCCCGAATGCCTAATGCTACTAATCTTGTATGTACTCCGAGGCCAGGGAGAAACTGCACCGGGGCCGGACGCAAACGGGTCGGGTCGGATGCTAGGGTAGGAAGAATTTCAGAGGAGCGTTTGCCTGGTAATCGGCGGCAGCAATGGCCGCTCCGTTCAGGGTGATGCTCACGTCGTTCGACAGAAGGCATTCAACGCCGTGGTGACCGTCGTGGCGCTGGTAGCCTCCACGACTGGGGTCAGATGGGACTCTGCTCAGTGCTGACGAAGGAGGGGTGGGCTAGCCGCTTGCAGCCATCCGCCGCGCTGCGCCGCACGGATGCAGTCCCCATGAACATGGCACTGAGACCGAAAGAGATAAGTCACGAAAGAGATGAGCCCCTTCTTTCGTTCTCAGCGCCATGCCCAGAGGAACTGCATTCTGAATGTTGTCAGGCGGTCGGGTACATTTCTGTAAAAGTTAACACTTTTTATGTATGCTTAACCAGCGCCGACTTGTCGGTGGTGGCAGGCGGGTATAACCAATCTTGCGATGGGGGCGTCCCGCCGCGGGACGATGGAGGCTGATTTTAACATTCAGGTTACCAGGCACCCGATCAGACCTGGTTGAAAAGGTCGGCAGCTGTCGTTGGCTCAGAAAAAGACCCCCTGCCGGGCACACAATCTTCTCCCCGATGCCACATCATGTTGAGTTTCAGATACCCCTGTTCTCCTTCTTAGGCGGCTCAGCGTCAATCGAAGTGGTGGGCTGCACCGCGCAGTATACCACATTGGTCTTAGACCAACTTGAATTTGGTATATTTGTGAACATCGTAATGCCGCTGCAATGAAGGTCATTGACTCCGGTGTTGGCGGCGGGAGTTGGAACTTGGGCGGGAGAATCCCGGGCTCAACTTTATGACATCGGAACCTTTCTGTCTTGCGTATCGCTCGGATGGCGCCACATAGTCGATTCCCTAAATTGGTGGTTCCTTTTTGTTCAATCATCCCTCCAAGCTATATAGATACGGGTACGACTTGGGAACGAAGAGGGAGCATCCACTGTCCAGTAACTACCTAGTTAAAGCACCAACAATATTAATCCCGGTTGCTCCATGTTCAATAATACATCAAAAATACCGAGGCCGACGAAAAACCGCGCAGTTCGCTTTTTAAACTCCGCAGCGCCGTGCCCACTTGATCCGCCTCCACCGCTTTCTATGCCTGATTGATCCGTCACGGGTGACCTTCATTCTCCGCTTATGCCGCTCGAGTCGGCGAGGCTGGGACGCGGTTGGTAGCCGCCAGATGTAAAATGTGGACGTCTAGATTAATTTTCGAGGTAAGAGCGCATGAGTGGTATCAAGACTAGGAGGCGGTCGTATTTTAGCGTACACGAGCGTGGGATTTGGGCTTCACGATGCGAGATGTCCAAGGTCGGGAATTTCGAGTTCAGAGACGGTTTGGGCTGAAGGGGAGCACAGGGAGAGGAGGTTTGAGGCATGACGAGCAGTGCAAGAGCTTGGGGGCAGAGGTGGAATTGGAATAGTGTTAGCGCAGAAGAAGCAATCCGGCCCGACCAAGGTGTAATCGGGCAGCGGGAGAACGAGGCGGGCCCTTCCATACGTACGTGGGTCCAAGAGCACAGGATCCCGGGTGGAGCTCACGATGCGGCGTTCCTGCGAGCAGTGAGTTGAAGTGTCGGCGCAAAGGGAGTGCGTAGCGCTCGAAGTACGTCACGGGATGGCGATGGCGGCGGAGTGGCGGTCCTCGAGGTGAATGGGACGAGTTTGAGAGCGATGAGAGAGGTATAGGAGGAGGGAGCATGAAGAGACCAAGTGGCTGGTTGTCACGTGACGAGATGATGCTGGGAAGAGTTCTCAGTGGCGAATGGGGAACGCCCAACAAGCGCGTAGGGTGGGGTCGAGAAGTCCGGGAGTGCTTTGGTGAGGGGCGACAAGAGCAGCTGGAATATTGGGGGCGGGAATTCGCGGCGGGAAGGGTGACTAATGACGATCGTTCGCGCCTGCGCGGTAATTGGGAACCGAAGACGACGCACCTATAGAGCGAATACACCGAATACCAGGGACATTGAATGCACGCATTGCCGTAGAATGCGGATAGAAGGCGCTTTAGTCGCAGTGGGTCTTGAGCCTGCACGCATGATGGACATGAGTACGAATGAAGGAACTCAAGTGAAGATATCGCACGTTCCGTCGGGAAAGGTCGCAGCAGCATCGCGTGTACACTGGACGACTCGTAGCGTCTTGAACCATCAGAGATTCACGAGGGAGACCGCGTACTGCGTGCCACTGCGCTGAGTAACGTTCGTCAATGAATGGCCCATCGCGAGTGCCGGCTGTCTGTGTGCCTTTTGTATACCTGCGTGGAAGCATGGCTCGCTCGAGGCGGCAGTAGACTGAGAACTCTGCTCGGACTCGCGCAGAAAAGACACGGAGAAAGACAAGGCGCACCCAAGTCCTCAAACCAAATTTACCCTCAGGGGCGCCCTCCGTCTGCGTCCATTATTGCTAACATACACCAGAAGGACTGTCGCAAGGGACGCGCTGCGAGGGATGGGTGTCGTCGTCGCGGGACGATGGCGGGAGGTTGGCGGGAGGAAAGAAAGAATGCGTGGCTGTGTTCCGGACAGCCACATCAACGCCGCTCAAGGGGGGTCAAAGATAAGAGATTACCATATGGGGTAGAGGGGGGGAGGGGTCGAGGCTCCGCCGGGAAAAAAAATTGTATGTGATTTTATTTTTGCCCAGGGAGGTCCGCTGGGGAGTTTAGCATCTACAGAGGACCTCAAACATGCTTTTAGATACTAAATACACTATTGCGGGCCCCTCACTCACCCCATTGACAAGGTGGGGTCACCGTGGTTCATTTTGAACCAAGTTTCAACCAAACAACCCGTGTAAATGTCAAGAGCAAGGACATCAATGGTCTAGTGAGAGCTTACTCTCACATATAGGGCTATTATTTTGCTATAAAATCACTGTTAAGGCCGCTTCCTACTGCCAGGATCTCGCAGCTCGATATTCCACCGCCTCGGATGTCCTTCTCTAAAAGGCAATTTGATGGCATCATATTACGTAGGGGAGGGGGGGTAAGGCCAAAATGCCTGAAAAAAAAAAGTTGTAGGTGATATCCTTTTTTCTTATCTTTGACTCCCCTTGACGCCGCTTGCTTCCCACCGTCATGCTCAAATGGACGAAATACTCCAATCGATTAGGCGGGTTCTGCTGGCATACACGCAAAATTTCCACAGACGGACGTCCGGTAAATAGGGATCGCAATCTTTCGCGTTTTTCAGTTCCAAAATGTGAGTGTCACTGTCACCGGGGCGAAAGTGTGCAGTTCAGACGCGTCACTTGAGTACTCAGTCGGAATGAAATAGTATATCTATCTCTGGCTCCTCATATATTTTCGGTACAAATGGTAGAATCTCCTCTGTCAATACCCAGGTTGTAACCTTCGTTCAACGTCGATTAATCACTCCCAAATTGCGTCGCCCGGGGACAAGAAATATGCTATTGCTTTTCGTATATAGCACAGATTGTAGTAATACAGTATGTTCAGTTTGAAACAGGACTTCCGCGAGTTTGCTCAATAAGCAACCTGGAAGTTGAGCCCGTCCAACTCGCGTTTATAGCAACGGTGCTGACTGATCTCGTATGCAAAATTCGACATGAAGCCGGCGTCACCTCCAGTCACGACCTCGAGCATGTCGGTCGCTGCCGAAGTGGCTTTATACTTGCCGGTAGTCACCACGCCGTATGAAGAGGTCACGGCGCTGTCGTCCAAGGAGGCGAAGGCGAGTTGTGTAACATCGAGCTTGAGTGCGCGGCGGACTGCTTCCACGCCTGGATAGATGAACGAATGAATGAGTGATTGGGAGGATAATCTCGGTTGTATGCATACGTACCCTCGCCAATCGCACCAATAGTCTTGAGGTGCCCAAACGCCTCGCGGATCCAGTGGATACAGCGCCCGCTCGCCATAAGCATGTCGGCGGACTCCTTCCCCGATGGAATGAGGAGCGCGTCAAACATAGTGCTGCGCTGTCCCTAAACAACCCAAGTCAGTGGCGGCGCGAAATAAGAGTCGCGTAATGTATGTACCTCGAAATGATGATCGACCAGCACGCCCCCATCGCCGCCTATCGCCTGCCCAGCGGGGTAGATCTTCCCCCGCCGCGGACCAATAAGGAACGGAACCGCACCAGCCGCCCCGAGCATCGCGCGTATCGCAGTCACCTCCGTCCCGTTAAACCCATCCGCAAGGAGGATCGCAATCCGACGCGACTTGATGGTCGGTTTCTTCGGCGCGTAGTGGAGCTGCGAGAGCGCCGCGCTTTTCTGTCCGTGCGGTCGCCGCGTGGAGGACTCGTCGATGTGACCGCCTACATTGGCGGCGACGGTCTTCGCGAGATCGAGATTAACGGTGGAAAGAAGCTTGGTGTAGGTTTCGTAGACCTGCGCGTCGTCGCAGTGGCTCAACTCGAAGGAGAAGGCGTTGATAAGGTGGTTCTGTGGACGTGAGGAGTTGGCGAGGGCTGGCTCGAGATAACGAACGGACATACCTTCTCATACTCGGTGAGCGAGTTCAAAAATAATTCCGCTTGATTATAATGCTCGTTGAACTTCGCCCCGCGGACTCGCGCCTTGATACCTTCGACTTTTTGGGCAAATCTGTTGATGTAGTCAAAGAGGTGTTCAACCAGAGGACATTCGGTACTCACTCCACGTAGCCGCCATGGTTCGGCGGAATTGGCGGCCCAGCTTCGAACCGATTCGGCCAGTAGTTCACGCGACCCTTGGTAATGCGCGTCTGGTGCTGTCCGTCGCGGTTATGATTCATGACCGGGCACACGGGGCGGTTGATGGGGAGTTGTTCCCAATTTATACCGAGGCGAGAAATTTGCGTGTCGAAGTAGCTGCAAGTCGGCAGTCGTCAGCCGCAGCGACGTTCGCATGACCAGTCGCAGTACATACCTGAAATTCCGTCCCTGGAGCAATGGGTCGTCGCTGAAGCCGATTCCGGGGACGATATGAGACGTGCAGAACGCGACCTGCTCTGTCTCGGGGAAGAATTCGTCGACGGGTCGATTCAAGACCATCTCTCCAATTTCTTCCAGCGGGACGAGTTCCTCGGGCCAGACTTTCGTCGCATCGAGAATGTCGAATTCGAAGTCGTGCTCGCGTTCCTCCGGGATCACTTGGATACCGAGGGTCCACTTGGGCGGGGCACCGTTGAGGATGGCTTCCTCGAGGTCTTTGCGGTGGAAATCTGACCAATTGTTGTTTGATAAGGGGGGACGCGATAGGGCATGGGTCAGGGAGACGTACCTGGATCCTGACCCGCGATTTTGAGAGCCTCGTCCCAGACCAGGGAGTGCACCCCTAGCTCAGGAATCCAATGGAACCTGAGTAACAAGTTAGTACATTTGTTTTTGCCACGTGACGCAGATAGACAAGAAAACGAACGCACTTGACAAAGAAGCGCTTTCCCTCGCCATTGAGGAGGGTGAAGGTGTTGACGCCGAAGCCTTGCATCATGCGGTAGGATCGCGGGATCGCACGGTCGCTCATGGCCCACATAACCATGTGCGACGCCTCGGGTTGAAGGCCTATAAATTCATAAGCAAGATGCGAGACCAGAACACCGGCAGAGACGCACCGACGAAATCCCAAAAATTGTTATGTGCGGACTGTCCTCCCGGAACCTCGTTTTGCGGCTCGGGCTTGACGGCATGCACAAAGTCGGGGAATTTGATCGCGTCCTGGATGAAGAACACGGGGATATTGTTGCCCACGAGATCCCAATTCTATGTATGCTCAGAGTGAGCTGACATGGCGATGCAGGGGAAATACGGACTTACCCCTTCTTTAGTGTAAAATTTCGTCGCGAACCCGCGGACATCGCGGACGGTGTCTGCGCTACCGCGCGAGCCCTGTACGGTGCTGAAGCGCACAAATGTCGGAGTGGTGCGGCTCGAGTCGGTCAGCACGGCTGCCGATGTGTATTTGGCGGCACGGTCGTCGAAGACTCGGAAGTATCCATGTGCGGCGGTGCCGCGCGCGTGAACCTGCGGTGTTCGAGAACATATTTAGACATGGGCATGGTAAAAACAGAAGACTGGACGCACCACTCGTTCTGGGATACGTTCATGATCGAAACGATGGATCTTCTCGCGAGCAATCTGGTCCTCGAGAAGGGAAGGACCAGAATTCTGTCCGTTGGTTACTTTCAACCTGTAATTACCACAGTTAATTAGATCGTCCACGAAGTAGTATCATGTGGGACCGACCAATTGTCGGTATCTGCAACGGGGACACCGTGGTCGGTCGTAAGACCGGTCTTTGCCGTCACTTCAACAGTGTTCTGAGCGAGATCCTTTATTTTCGCAGTCTGAAATATGTTCTGCATGGCGGAGGTCATGATGAGAGTGGCTAAACGGAGGCTGCTCCTTCAGTCGCAGTGGTTCTTGTAGTCTGAGGCCGCGTCGTAATGCATGACATCGCCAGGAAATTTGCAAAAATACTGTCGGCTTTTCCATCATAACGGCGTCACCTTATCTTCGTTTTATCACGGGTTGCCCACGGCGGCCATTGGGACTGAAGAATGAACATCCATAGAGTAAGCGGAAAATAAGTAAACGAACAGATTGCAGGAAGGGCCGCACCGGTTAGTACTGTCGTTACAAGGTGGAAGCGATTAAGTATGTCTGGGACGAGGGATCGTGGCCTGGGAGACCCCGTGCCACAAGAAGAACGAGCGACGCAGGTATGACGCGGAGGTCAAGTGGTGCGCGGATGCTCGCATGCGCACTGCACAGCACTGCACACCTGCTGCACCATGGCCGCCGTGTGGAAGGAACGCGTGGCGTGGCTGTGCACCAACGCAGCCACATCAACTCGGATCAACGTGGACTGCTTCCTGCCGTCATCGAGCCGTCATCATCCGCCGAAAAGAAAATCCAGCTGGCCCCAAGGATGCTCAAGTAACGACGGTCATCAAGCGCTTAAGACAGCCGCTGGATCAACGCTGGATGCTTCGGGGGATCATTAGAATGTTTCGTTCTGCGGGTTCATCTGGCTCGAGATCTCTTCATGCAACCGGAACGCCAACGCCGCAATTTAACCGCAACAACATCGTCCCTGCTTCGTTCAATCTGTCCCACAGATCTGTCCTCACTAGTTGTAGCCTCAATTCGGATGCTTCCACCGGCACTGAAGGCCATGGCCTTGATTTCACACCGCAAACTCAACGCTATTGTTACCGCTCCCTAGCGAAATGTTGCCCGTTCTCTCCGAGTTATCAATTTCTTGTTCCGGTCCACTCCGTTCAAACTTCGGCCGGTTGAGGTCAAAAACATCCTCAAATTTCAACGTGGAATACACATTGAATATAAACACACTTAGTACCATTGCAGGGTTCGATTGGTGTTCTCTTACGCAACCGTCGAGAACGAAAACCTGTGCGTTGCTCGCTTACAGTGGCGATTCGTCCCTCCAACCTCTACTGATCAAATAACTGGAATAGCAGTGCCCACAAGCTCCAACTAATCCTGCGCGCACCCATTCCTCGCTTTGACTGTTTCAAGGGCCTCCTGCCCATTCCGTCCCTTGACATTAGAATCGGACTCGAAATCCGCATTGGGACTCGCGCGAGAACTCGTTCAACCTACCCCGTTCTGTTCATTACTCCGCCGCCTCAACACCGACACTTTCACGCCGATTTACTTGCACCTTACACATGTAGACCTTCCCAATCTGGCAGTTGCGGCGACAGGACCTTAAACCATTCCCAGAAATGGAACATAGCTTTGAAATAATCAGGCGGGACTCCGTCGATGAGACTCGGCCAGATATTTTCGCAGAACCCTCTCTTCGACCGGCCCACCTGCCACCGTAATTTCTGAAGCTGTTAAACCCTGCTCCAACCAAATTCCAGAATCTCTCGTCGCCACGGTTTAATTCACCTATTCCTCTTTATCTTCACACGGATTCTCTCATTTACATTGGGGCTCCATGTGTGGATAAATGAAAACGCTCTGCGGGAACTCCACAAAATCAATTCGGATGGCACCGCGTCGTAATTTACTAAACCAGCGACTGGTAAAGCCCGTCAATCTCGATTACCGGAGCTCCACCTCGGCGCATCTAACCACAACTTCTTGGCACTCCCCGACATGACCTACCGACGTCAGTGGACCTCTCGCCCAGCGCAGTGAATTCCGGTATCGGATCCGGAGGAGCGGAGTCCAAGGCATGACCATGAATATTAATGGCGGGTACAGCTCCCAAGGCGATGGTGGAGTTTACCGCGCCAAGATTTGGCGCTCGGACAGCTACTAATGAGTGTTTTCTGGTCTTTGGGGGTCATAACCGATATCTGCAGTCGCACTTAGCTTGTTATAGATTGGCAAGTGTCAATATTGCTTGTGGAGTCGTGATCTGACGCTGCAGCATAGCGGCCGCCAGTATATTCCAGGCAAGTGAATGATGACCGCTGTTAAAACCCAGTGAAGGTTGGTAGTGTTGGTAAATTCACGATACATACATATTGCCGATCCCTGGGACGAGATGGGTGTTTTAATCCTTCTACCTCCCTCACACCATTTCCCTCTAACTATTCAGCCCCATTGCTGTTCGAAACCCTGCCATTGATCTGACTCTCTCAGGCCTAGTGTATGACATGGGTACGGCTAAACCCATGGTATTACAAGTACGGGTGCCCCGGGTGTGGGGGCGGTGTTGGATTTTTTAAACACCGCGAGTAGCGCGACCCACAATAACCGTACCCGTAAAACCCGTAACTCCAAAAAATGCTTTCCATGGGAATCAAACTCACTATCTTGCGGATTTGAAAGGAAAGAAAAGGAACCCGTGTCACTACAGCTGCCCTTCAAGCGATGTCAATGAGTGGGATCCGCAGTCGCTGTGGTCCCTCTATACCGGTGGCGGGCGCCTCCCGGCTCTTTTATGAAATAGCAGTTAGTAAGAATGGCCTGCGCTGTACCCTGCTATTGGTTTGACACCTGTGACTCAGTTTTCCAGTATAAATGCCAAAGATACCTTGACCGAGCCTTCGAAAATTCCTCATGAACCACTTCCTCAGAAACTCCACAGTGGTCGAAAACACTTGCCATGTCACCAGCAACTGTCGAACGCTCTCGGATATCCTTGCAGGGTGCTTCACGACCATATTTGCCGCGATTTGGGTCTCCGTTTACCCAAACGTCCTCGCCCCCAGGCAGAGCATGGTGAAACTTGTCTTCCGCAGACTAGGCCTGATGATGGTGGCCGTTATCGCTCCTGAGCTGATTGTTTACTTCGCCGTACGGCAATTTTATGCTGCGAAGGAACTTGTAAAAGAATTTGCAGGAGGTAAGTCCTATTTGTGCAGGGCACTTTGGCTGAAGTTGAACTGAACAATCTTTTCAGACATCGACATCACTTTACAGCCCTTTGCGGAACTTAGGGCGCGGACAGTTTTTTTTTTTTTTTCATGCTTTTCAACGAGAATCGTTATTTCGAGCTCAGTTCTTGTCCGTTTGCCTTATAAATATGCTCATTGTGTCCGCAATGAAGATGCGGAGGGCACCACGGTCTTCGTTTTCCCTGATGCGATCATAATTGCCTTATTGGGAAAATGTCGCTCTTTTTGTACAGAACTTGTCGCATCCTCTGTGCTGTGGTCAGATTGACCTATAAATTTGATATGACGTCTTTATGAGTATTACGAAGGGCTGGACGGACCGGTATTTCCTCATATTGTATCTATTTCTTGTATACAAGGTATTCAGATATCCCACATTATGAGAATGCAGAATACCGGTGAACTAAGACACACATTCAAAATCCCGGTCCATCCAGCCCTCAATGATACTCATAAAGACATCATATCAAATTTATAGGTCAATCTGACCACAGCACAGAGGATGCGACAAGTTCTGTACAAAAAGGGCGACATTTTCCCAATAAGGCAATTATGATCGCATCAGGGAAAACGAAGACCGTGGTGCCCTCCGCATCTTCATTGCGGACACAATGAGCATATTTATAAGGCAAACGGACAAGAACTGAGCTCGAAATAACGATTCTCGTTGAAAAGCATGAAAAAAAAAAAAAACTGTCCGCGCCCTAAGTTCCGCAAAGGGCTGTAACACATGGATTCTTTTTTTACATGGGAGGATTTGTGTCACGAGTGGATAGGCACCCGATAACCACCATCGCCCAGCTGAAAGAGGCGATAGTCAGAGTGCAATCCAAGTAGTGATGTTCATGGCTTGGCTTGAAGCCAAAAAGCCACAAAGCCAAGCCAAGCCAAATGTTTGGCTTACAGACGGCTTTGGCTTTGGCTTCAGGTCTAGTAAGCCAAAGCCAAGCCAGCAAGCCATGGCTTCGGAAGGGCAGAAGAACTCACCAAA
The DNA here is from genome assembly GCA_029378385.1 of Mycena metata. Classification (NCBI taxonomy): domain Eukaryota; kingdom Fungi; phylum Basidiomycota; class Agaricomycetes; order Agaricales; family Mycenaceae; genus Mycena; species Mycena metata. Next base: position 110,206 of record JARKIB010000098.1, read on the forward strand.
ATACAACCTTGCCTGATCAGAATTAGTACTTTTCGGTATTTGTGTCCGCAAAATAAATTCATCCTCCATGATTTGTGCTGAATTGGGGTGTAAATATGCACATGGAAGCTATATAGCATTACTGCGGCAAGAACAAGTTAAAAACAGTGCCTTTCCAGCGGTTTGGAATATTTCGAACCGTGGGAAAATCTCTAGCTGAAAGCCAGCGCTCAAGTCGAAGCCAGGCCAAGCCAAGCCAGCTCTTGTGGCTTTGGCTTTGGCTTGAGGAAGTGGAAGCCAAAGCCAGCGGAGGCCAAGCCAAAGCCAGGGTTTCAAAGCCAAGCCAAGCCAGAACATCACTAAATCCAAGAAGGACATCCGGCGGACCACCTATGATGAAATTGTGGACAAGAGCAAAAGTGATGCCTTAGGCAAGGGTTATGCCCTGCTTCAAGGTGGATGGTTCATTCTGCAAATCTTTGCCCGTTTTGCGGACCACCTGCCTATAAGTGAACTGGAGATTGCAACACCTGCATATGCTGTTGTGAATATCTTCACGTGGATAATCTGGTGGCACAAGCCATACAATGTACACCAGGCCATTCCAATGGACCACTCCCCGCCGAGTCAGACCAAAACCCTGAACCTCTCAGCATAGGCGCCAATATCGCAGGCGGGACCACAGCTGGGGCATCCAGTGCGGTCCACGAGGCAACAAACGGATCAATGGAGACTGCGGGGGTCAATGATGGGCCGATGGCACTGAGATTGAGGAAAATGCAGCTGGCGAACCAGCAAGTGATTCCAACCCTGGGTTGAGTATAGCTGAAAATGGGAGAGAGTCCCTACCCAAGGGCTGGGAGTCAATTGCAGGTTCGCTATTTGGGGCTAGCCCATTCCGAGTTCCTTCCTTTCCGGATTATGTGAATCTTGTGGCCGCCGACCCAGATGCATCACCGCAGGGAGGCGCAAACCTCGATATCTCAGTCTGGACCCGGCGCAAAAAAATTGTCCTTCGTGGTGCAATCCAAGGCACATACAGGGATTATGAGCCGCTGGAAACCGCTAGGGTCCCCACACTCTGGTCCTCGCGCGAATCTCCACATGAAACCCAGTTGGCCGGCATGCTTGTGGCCATTGTATTTGGCTCCATTCACTGCATTGCCTGGAAAGCATCATTTTCATCTACAGCGGAGCAGATGCTCTGGCTTGCATGCGCTGTCTCAATTGCAGTATATCCCTTTGTCATACTTATGCAGCACCTGGTACTTTTAGTATTGTTTCACAGTGGTCAGCGTGTACACGACCATATCCCCCTGGCCTACTAGATAGGGGGAATAGGGTTTTACTTTGTGGTTCGGCTTGTCCTCATTTGGTCCTCATTGTTCTGGCCCTCATCACCATGCGAACCTTGGAGTCGGCATCAGAGTTTTGACACGTTAGGTTGTGTACAACCTGACAACCCCCGCCAAAATCGACGCAACTTTGCACAACCTGGCAACCTTGCAACCCTATGTAATTCTCGTGCACAACCTCACGAGTTTGAGCCGATTGAAGGGCAATATCTTTTTTTTTGGAAAGTCGCACCGGAAAATTAAGTACACAGGAGATGTATTTGAGTCTCTAGCTTGCATCTCACCCTATTTCTGAAGCCATTCTCCATCGTGCAGAGCGGGAATTTTATGCACTTTGATATCTTGAGGTTGCGGCAACCTGACAACGGCAAACAACCGACAACCAAAATGTCAAAAAGCTGATGGGGGTGGTTTACAGACATTAGTTGGACAAAGTTGGTTTTCATTCTGTGTGACTCGTAGTGATGTATACACTGCAATATTTTTCTGTGTCAGAAATGAAGGAACGGACAACTGTATAAGACTCATGCAAAATTACTACAAGCTAATCAAACTGACCCCAATTGACACACCGTGATTTCATGCCCGGGATGCCCGAGGATCTCGCAATCAAGGAAGTCCTTGCAGGATCCTCGCCGGGGTTTGAGACTCTGCAATAAGATATGAGGTGTCTGGATCAAAGTCTCCTCCGGCAATCCCACCAAGCCTCCCTTCGACTTCTTGAATTTGTTTCAGCTGAGAAGAGTGTTCAAATAGTGCTCTTGCTGGTTCCCACAGGGTCCTAGCCTTCAAGGAGTTTCCCCGGGCCTTTTCAATATCACCGAGGCGGACCATGCACTCCCCTCTGCTGCGGTGTACATCCATATACGTGAATTCCTCCAAGGCCACAGTAAATAAAGTGAGTGCTGTGCTTGCATCATTGTAGCTCAGGAATACATCTCCCAGAAATTGAAGCGCCTGATTGATTCTGAGCCTGTCTCGATACTTGACTGCGTATGTGAGGAGCAGTACTGGCCATATGGGGGTACCTGAGTGGTCGAAGGCCCAACGATTTACATTACCAAGTCGCTCCAAACACCAGAGGCTAAGCTCAGATTCAGTTCCCAACGACTCCAGGAAGCACTTAATAAATATGCTCTTGGCAGCCACAGTAACTCCTTCAGAGAGGAGGAGATCAGCCTCTATTACATCACACCAGTTCATCAGCCTAAGTGCTGATGTGGTGGTGATGAGTGCTCTGGCCACTTTGAGATTCTTCCTAACCACATCAGGAGATGTGATAAATAGATTGATCTCAGTCATATTGAGAAGTGCAATGGTATGCATGTATGGCTCTCGTTGCAGAGATGCATCTTCCAAAATCTGTTTTTGGATGGTCTGAGCCTGGATGTACTCGGACTTGAACTTGTGGATCTCCGCCTCTGAGCTCCTGATACAGTGATCCAGATCACCCCCAACAATTCCACAAAGGGGCACCAGACCCTGTGCCCTGGCACATAGTACAAGGGCCTGCTGATAGTCTCCGAGCACAGTCAGGCACATGGCCTCCATGCGGAGTGCCTGTGCCTCTTGGGCTGCAGCCCCAGAAGTTCTCGCAAGTCGCTGTGCCTCAAAGGCATATTGTCGTGCAGCATGGTGGTTGCCCTTATACCACTGGATCCATGAAAAGCGGTCCAGTGCATCACACTGGCGTCGAACATTGCCAGCGGAAATGGCTAAGGCAAGACCACTTTCACAAAGGTCTGTTGCGGTGGGCATGTCATTCTTGTGCTCAAGGTAATAGCGTGCCAGTATGTCATAATATCTGCCTACAGAGGTTTCTCAGTGGGCTTCTAATAGAACAAGATGTAAGTGCACATACATTTAAGATCTGCATCATCAAAGTTGTCAAAATGTTGTAATGCTTCAAGATGCAGGCGGTCTGCGTTGGAGGCATCGTGATATTTGATTGAATTGAAGAACTCGGCTATAAAGTGGACCTCGAGTTGAGGGTTGCACGGCCTTGGAAGCAGACCAGAAACCTGGTCAATGAGAGTGTTCTTGCCACGACCACTGGCAGTGGTGTACGAGTTGAGATGACAGGCACAGTAAATGCTATCAACCAAGTCTGGATGGCCAGGATGGAGCCCATTGCGGATTACATTTTGAATGTTTGAATAGTTTGAAATAACTCGTGCCACGACTCCAGGACTATTATGATTTCCAGCATGTGCCATGTAAAGCTCCAGACTTTGTTGGAAATATTTGAGCATCGGGTGAACGGTTGCATCGCCAGGGGGTCGGATTTTCTGCATATATTCCCGGATCGGTACGAGTACCTTCAACCGCCTATGTTCATCACTGTAGGCCAAGGTGGTACGAATGAGGGCAATTTTACACCCAAGGATATCATCTAAAGGCAAGTTGCTCTGTCGAAGTTCGGCATCTGAAAGTCCATCTGGGAGGATTGACAAGAGACTAAGGAGATCCAATGCCTGGGGCAAGGACTTGAGTCTGGGACTTGATAGGGAAACTGAGATGGACAGATCCAGGTTGGACCGCCGGTCATGTCCATCGGAAATGAGTGATGTTTTTTCATCCTCCCAACGGAACAGCACACTTGAACAGCTCTCGGTGCTCACAAGGTGGGCAAGGAGATTGATAGCCAGAGGCATGTTGTCCGTCAGATTAAGGACACTGTTTATCTCCTCCATTTCATAATCATCATCCGTGATGTCAAGAAAAACCTGTTGAGCAGCAGTCTGTGAGAGCGGCTTCAACGGTGGGAGGAATGGTCGGGTCCATGCAACATTTGAAGGCCTTTCGGCCCCCCGCATTGTAATCTACAATCATGTTTAGTTGCACAAAGATAACCAATCATGATGGTAGCTTACCATCACTGCTACGTGAGCCACTTGGGTGACCAAAGATAAAAGGTTTTCAACCTCTTTCCGAGATTCGCTGGGTTCCCATCCTGTCTCAAGATTGTCCAGAATCAAAAGGCACGGGGGCCCTGTGGAAAGGTGTTGTATCAATGGTTGAATAGGGTCAGTTGCCGGCTTCAACCCCATATGAGCCCCAATCTGTGCAGCAAGTTCCACTGCATTGGTTACAGAGTCCGTTGTCACAAAGAACCGATATTGTCCATATCTGGTTGTGATTTCGGTGTGGTGCAAGATTGCTTTTGCTAAACTGGTCTTCCCCATACCACCTGCGCCCAAAATTGCTATCCGGGGAGTGCCTTGACTGAAATGTCCCAGAATATCGATGAGCTCGGATTCACGACCATAGAATATTTTGGGTTCTGAGGGAAGCATAGATATTGAAGTAGAGCTTTTACATGTGTCAAAACTGGAGCATTAAACACAATGAAGCAATTCACCTGGTGTAAGAGCCTGCATAAAGTACACCCGTCTGTTCCAGATGGCAAGGGGTCATTGTTCGTACTGTAAGAAATAAGTGTTCCGTACCTGAATGCTGGAAGTATCAGAGAGTGTCTCAATCAGCTGGAGAACCTCGTCTTGCTGCTTCCGGGCATTTTCCTCAAGTTCCTTGATGTCCGACATAATGTTCGAAGCCTTGATCTAAATTTCTTGAGCAGAGAGTCATAAATCACAATTGTCACAACCCACTTGAAAGAAGTCAAGGCCCTGCTGCAAGCCAGCCTTGCAATCCTGGAGCAGTGTGTTCATTTCGCCCTGCCTGAATAACATCTTGATTTTGCTCCCACTTTGCTGGGCTTCAACGAATGCATGGATCTTGTGGAGAGTCCTTGTTGACTATCATTAGAAGAACAAACCATAAACTCCCTCAGTTCGGAACGTACTCTGTGAACTTCCCGATTTCCATCAACACACCCGGGGACAGCTCGGTCCCAGTATCCGACTTGGTATAGACCAGGATAATAGCATTTATTAATTCATCGGTCTGCTCCATGAGCTGCGCACAGTCAGCCTTGTTTTGTTTAACCGTCTGGAATGGGTGTAGGTCAAAAGCAGTCTAGAATGTGCGAGCGGAAGCTGACCTGGATGAGTTGCAACAGTGACTGAGTTGTATTTGTGATGGCCACCAGAACGGGATTTTTGAAGCTGCTAGCCAGCATGTCAACAGTATTGGCGGCCGTGGCTAGACATGGGATGAGATTATTGAGGCGAACTTGCGCGGCGGAGGGTTTGGTAGGCATTGGGTAGGGGTGGGGCGAGTACGACTTCGTACTTCGCTTTATACTCGCTGTCGAAGAACCGGTAAGGATCCGCCGCCCTCTGTCCGCGATCGGTATCATTAGTATAGTGTTAGGCAAACCCCGTCTGTCGGGCTTGTGAACGGGGAACACCGAGCATCCAGAATGTACGCATATCCGCGGGCTTGATTTGGCATCTACCCAATGGTTTGGGTGCAAAATTGATGTTCACATTCAGCGTCAGTGGGAGGCAATTATATTATCTGCGCAATAAAAGCTCCGTTTGGCGCGATTCTTGGTTGCGGGGACCACGGGGCGATAGGAAGTAGTCAAGCATAAATAGCTCGGGAGTCCGGGAACTCGGACATAGGTCTTAGCTAATTAATATTAGAGGCAGTGGGCGGCGAAGTTGGTATCTCGGAGCCTCGAGCAGTCATGAGACTAGCACTTATCGTGAGATGGTACCAACAGCTTACCGGAAGCCGGAGAGGGAAGAGCCAAGGGCGGGGGGCAATTCATGTGGTAGGAGGCTACCAGTCGGAGCGGCGGCAAGAAAGATAGAGGGCGGCGAGATTAGAGAGCGGCCACGAGGTGTCTTTATTCGCAGACAGAAGGGCTGTAACAAGAGGACCGCAAGTGTGTTGGATGTGCCGTGAAGTACGGCCAATGGCGGGCAAAGCCAGGTGCCAAGCGGATAAACTTATCATGAGGGAACTTAGATTTGCCGGCGGACTTTAGACCAGCGACAGAGGCCGCCGAGAGGCGTCGTTACTGCGAGAGAAAGACATCGCAGAATGATAAATCAGTTGCCGGAAGGTCTTCGTAAGTGTGTCGACAGTCCCGAGGAAATGATTTTGAAATGATTTACTCGAAACGAGCACATTTTCTGAGCGGAATGACGAGCCAGCGAGAAATTGGCGTGAAAGAGTTGCGAAAGAGTGCAGGGGAAGTTGAGGGAAAGAGGAAGAAACGATTGATGGATGGCTGTGTCCCGACTGTGTCGCATCATCAGTGTTGGCCGATCAGTTCCTCTTGTCGCGCCGATGGCCGAGGCTTCCGGCTCGATGGGTGGGCGGATCCTGGCCGCTCAGAACAAGGGGAGCTCGCGAAAAGGTATCTAAGGCCGCCGAACATCGGTGGGAGACAAGCCCCCCCCCCCACCCCTGTTCTGCACTAACTCGCCGCTAAACGGACTTGTCAGTTTCGGAATGCAAAAAAGTAAGTGCTTACAATGGTTTTAGTACAGTACAATAATAATAATACACTCAACACCTCGATCTCTTCGTAGTCATGCCATCTCCGCTAAACCAAAAGCAATTACATGACTCGGACCGCCTTCCATAGCAATTCGGTCCTCAACCCCCGAACGCCTTCCTTCTACCACGCGAAGCTCTAGATCTGTGGCCTGCTCGGTGGCCGGCGCAACGGGATCCCCGCCGAAATAATCCACCGCCATCATCGCGGATATGCGCGAGGCTGCACCAAAGCCAACCCCAAGTTGCGTTCCATCTGCATCAACGCTCAAATTCGTCGCGCGCGCTTTGTTCCCGAACTGCTCCCGATCCCACTCGCGGAGAGAGAGGATGAAGCGAGCGGTGAGTGTACATGAGAGCCTGGGTGTGCGGGTGAGTTTTTTGTGTGAATTTTGAGAAGGAAGATAGAGGAAGAACGGGGAGGGAGGGACTGACGGGAGGGTGAAGGCGTTGGGCAGGCGCTGGAAGAATCCCGGCTAGATGCCAGTGGGTTAAAAGTTCGCTCACTTGAGAGGAGAGGTGCGTACCGGTGCACACTGTTGAATTCAAGCTGAGTGACGGTCCGGTGAGGGTAAACCTGAAGATGGGGACGTACATAATTTAGCACCACGGCTGCCGTGGTGAATATTGAGACGGAGCTGTAAAGCAGTGTTAGAGTTATTTATCATCCTGACTCGCCTTGGATTATATGTCCGACCACCCACAAAAAGTATAGCATCCCTACGGCGGTTAATGTTATGAAAAGCACGAACGGGCGGTTCTACCTTGTTCGAACAATATAAATATAAGCCCATGCCGCTGAGTTTTGAGACCCCCTGCGCGGAACGCAACGACGCATCTCGTTAGCGTCAGAAATGCCGCTGAGGTCTCGAATACGACCATTAGGATGGAAAGTAGCTCCGGCGCTAGGGACCTGTGTATCAGATTGTGGCGCGTTGCCGGAGATGGTTGGATAGTCATAGACACACCTCTGTAACCATGTGAGTAATTAAGCACGTAACATGAGCAAGTGGGACTGCGGACGCACATGGGGATTGTGGAGGATCCAACACAACGCATGCCGGGTACGTGAGTCTTGATTGAGTTAGCGTTGAAAATTAATTTGAGAGCGACGAACTCACGATGTCCAGAGCGACGCAAGCGAGACCGATGAAGCCCATGTAGCCTAAGATCCATTTGTTCTCGGCCCACACGACGTAGGTGCGCATGGTAAAAGTAACTGCACCACGACGACATGAGCGTGATTTTATTTAGATGCGGCGAAACAAACCAATCACCGCAGCACGCCCCAAGATGCTGAGGGCACCGACAATCTTGTACCCGCAGTCGCACCTATTGGACGGAATCCTCAGAATCAATGACCTTACCTGTCAGAATCAAACTCACTGCGTATCGAATGGGAATTCGCGACGGGGAAAGTAGACATCGGCTCACCCCGGAGCCTAGTGTTTTCGCAATCGCCAGAAGGTATAGGACGTTCGCGATGAGGGCGTAGCGGCACCCGATGTACAGCGCAGTAGAAAGGCGGAATTTCTCCCTCCAAATGTACATCACCTCCTTCGGAAAGGTCAGGGCGAAATCGTAGTAGACGAGGGCTGCAGAAGGATTATGAGCGGGGACGACAGGAAATCCGCGTCGCACACCGATGCTGGAATATTGTAGACGAAACTGGAGGAAACTGTGGCTCAGTGGTCATCATCAGTGGATGAAGGGGCTGGGTGCACACATACTGAGTGGCCGCAGCGTTGATCGTATTCGAGGTCATGGTCAATAACAGAGAGCGTCGTGAAAGAGACGTGATGGATGCCATTAATCACCCCGGACGGATCCGTTCCGTGGGCGCCGATGCAGAAAGCATCAGTCAGAGCCATCCAGGGCAAGTTGCGTAACGTTGCGACTTGAAGTTAGCCTGCCAAAGCGATTGACAGTAGCCCCTTCGTCCGACTGTACTGGCTGCGGTAGTACGTTGAGCATATCATTAGCCTTCAATACCATCGTGAAACGTGCATCTTCTAGCGTTAGCCGCCCGACGTCGCATTCCTGTCGTGTTAGCGCATTTGTTTTCCCGCCGATGCGCGGAAACTTCTCCGCCTGTGAAAGCCCGGGAACAGAGACGCGGATTACAAACGAGGTACGAGTTGAAAATTGTTGTAGCGTCTGTTTATAAGAGACTAGACGCGGATGGCAGCAAAACACAGCCCGAGGAAAGCCTGCACAGGAGATTGACCAAATATTGACAACGGTCTCGATGTGTTGGTCTGATGCGCGGAGGTTCGGGCGCTCGAGTACTGGTATCTTCAGGGTGAGCGTGTCGAGTTTACTTCGCGAAATCCAGGCTGAGGGGATTGCAGGTTTGATTGCGGGAGATGAAGAGAAAGTCAAATCGTGATCCACCCGAATCCGCCGAACGATCAACGCGTCATGGGGCCGAGAACCACCCAGGCCCACTGGCACCAACGAGCCGACATGGCCGCGGCCTGAGGCCTGAACTAGGATCAATGACGAGTTGGTTTCTTCTCCACAATAGGAAAGTCGTTTAAGAGAGCGCGGACAGAAACTCCTCTCCCCATCCCTACAAATATAATCATGACCGTATCCAAAACCCTATTCTAAACGCCCTCTTCTACTTTGGCCAGCCCTCCTTTGGATTCCCACTCTCGTTCTCCGTCTGCTTCACCCGAATCACAGATCGCCGAACCCGTCGAACATCTCGAGTCCTCACGGCATCGGAATGCCGGCCACAGGAATCATCCTGAAACCCAACCGGTGCCGCCAGACGGATGGCAACTGCAGCCAGTAAGTTACATTCAGCCTGCTCCCGTTCAAGCACGACTGCCTGTCGCCGCTAGCGGGGGCGGTGGTCACACCGCACTCCAGTTGCGCCTCGACCTCAATCTCGACGTGGAGGTGCAGATCAAGGCCAGGGTTCGTGGCAACGTTACGCTCACGCTTATGTGAGTTGTCTTTTTTGCCTTCCCGACTTTGATCACTTACGGCGAAATTCAGGCAGTGAATTGTCTGCTGGTTGTGTACCATCGCGGTCAGTTATCACCTTATTCTCGTCTTTGTTCATGGGACTGCGGTCAGTTATCATATAATCGTTGTAGGCCCGCGTGCCGCGGCAGAGCCCACTATCTTAAGTTTAGCAACACGACAAGCAATGTTTACTCTTGACCACCGACACATACGCAGGGCATTCGTGTCGCGCCTTTCCGGAAGAGATTTGGCCTAAATTATCAAGGAATGTCTTCCTGACAACATCTGAAGGCTTTTTAACTGCTAAAAATTCCATGGTTCCCTCCGCTAAGGTTGAAAACACACTTTCGAACCGTAACTGCTCACGTGCATCCCATCAGTTTTCTTTTTCAACCATGGTTGAAACCTCTACGGAAGCCAAAGTGAGTGGTTAAAGGCCTCTGACAAATTGCGGGATATGTATTGGATGATATGCACCTTCTGACATCTTTATTTCAGCCACAGAGTAGAGAATCGATCCCGCCGCCGCCGCCCCGTCAATTTGGGATTGAGGGCCGGCTTTTTGTTGGCTTTTTGCGGTACCGTCCCACATCTGTTTGAAAACAATCTAATAGACGGCCGTACCCGCTTACGGGCTACATTGCGGACCTGTCCTCTTGCCTAAGCCTGTTTCGAGGCATGAATGCGCGAAGTCACAGAGGTCGGGCAAAGATTCGGGGATGAATGAACAATGGAGTTGCTGTGTAACCAGCTCTACGTTGAGTCTCCGTAGTAGTACGGAATTTATGTGAAGTGAATCGGAGCAAAGTTGAAGGAGAAGAAAAAAGGTTACTCGAACATAAATTAGTAAACCTAGACCCAATTTTTCTCACACAATTTTCATCGGTTTGACTTCAAATAAATTATGTGCCTACACTGACTGTTACTCAATGTAGGGAGACAAATCTAAGCGAAACTGAGGCTCACAGGGAGGTATCCGCAACCCAAAAATAATACATTACACAATGGAACACATTGAGGGTTGCTGGGCCCGAGAAGCCCGAGTGCCACTAAATACTGAGTCCTGTTGGAGGGTGCAATGGGTCGAGGTCCGAGGAATTTTGGGCGACGCGACCTCGCCCGACCTGCGGTCGGCTCGGTCGCGCCGCAGGGGAGAATTTGGGGAGAATACCAGAAGAATACGACGGGGGGGGCAAATGGTGGCACTACACCGCCAGTTGGATGAAATGTTTTGTGCAGTTTCGGCGGAAATGTTGATGGACCGTTAATCAACCATCACCAAATGTCGCCGGAACATTGCCAGAACATAAATTGTCAAATCCCTCAAGCCTTCTGAAATATGCCATTAGGGGAACATCTCCCACAACATTCTCTCAACATTTTAAAGATACTGTACTATTTCGCTCAATTCGTAGGTCACGCGTCACAGGCCTCAAAATTTCAGAAAATTTTCGAACGTGTCACGGGTCACCGAGGGCATTTTCGAAAGTGCAAAAGAAGTCACGAAATCATTGAAAATGAGTCGAAAATCAAATCTTCTCCCCCACAATACCCTTTGGTTGAAAAAAACACCGTGCCGCTTACTCGAATGCTAAACCAGAGCTCAATAACATCGAATAACTGCTTCAGGGTCCTTGTTTCCTGGTTATCTGCGACTTTGTTGGGCAAATATTGGAACAGTGAGTAACACTGATTTAACTTTTGGTTCAACCATAGCAGATCAAGCTGAAATTGGTGTTTTCAGCAGTGTTTCAACCCTGTGCCAACAGGCCAGTCTCTGCCACATTTTCGAACTTTTTTTCCCGGTTACGGTGGGTTCGGTGGATTTTCGAAAACTGAAGTTCGAAGATTTTTGTCACGGGTCACAGCCGCGGAGAATTGAGCGAAATAGTACAGTATTGGATAAACCTCCAGTCAAATCATGCCAAAAGTTTCGTAAAAACAATTTTATATTCTAATTCTAGTACAACGTGGATCGTGTGGAGACTACGAAAAAAGAAAGAGAGACACTCAATGCGAGGGCAAGCCTGCGAGATGAGGGGGAAGACATGTAACGCACGGGCTTCACCTCACAGGCCACGGCGGGTGGACCGCGCATGGGTTCAATGTATGCAGTACACCGTTTTACTGCCCGAGGCACTCAACAGGGCTGCTGTGTGTCGAGCCGAGAAGTCGCGCGTCCTTGATGCACTGTTGAGCGTTGCATGGGTTTGAGTCACGTTGATTCGACCTTGAAAGTAAGACGACTTGGCGCAGGTACCTGAGATTGGGGGTGGTGCTTACGAGGAAGGTATATTGCGGAGTTTCGCATGGCTTGTGTGTTATGTTGGTTGACAACGGATGCATGGAACGAATGGTGGGACATGATTGGCGAGATTTGCGTCTTGGGATTGGACAGACATGAAGGAGCAGGGACTTGCTTTTGCGTCCATCCCACGGGCATTGAGCTTGCGCAACAAGTGTGTCAGGTCTGGAGTCTCCAGTCTCGACAACTTTGCGACGGTCTTTGCCATCAGCGACATTCTGCCGGTGCGAGTCTGCTCTAGGCGGTGTTGAGGGAGGACACCAAGCAAGCTGTGGGGTTGATGAAACAGCGTCGCTGAGCAGTGGGCCAGCAGGAGTCAGGCAGGGGAAGCCGAAGGGAAGAGACGAGAGCAGGAAGGAAAGAGGACGACGCTGTGCATGTGTGTCCACCAACATTGCTCTTGTTTGGTTTGATGCGCACAGACCTCTTCGGCTCTCGTGAAGCATGGAACGAGAAATCGGCCTTGTGGTGCTCATTCTACTCAAGATTTGCTTCTTGGACTAAATTTGTGCAAATCTAAACTGATTTTGGCCTTCCCCCCAAGCGGCTCGGACCCGTTGCTAATCACAGCTTCTTGCCGAGTGGGCCCCCTGAAGTGACAAGCTCTCTAGAGCTCTCCAGGCATAGTAGTAGGTACTCTAGAAGGAGGTTCCATGTTTTCCTTCTTTCACGATGCACAGGTCCACGAACCTCGCTTGATTTTCGATGTCATTTCGTCAAGCCCGGTGAATACGAGATGTTACTTTGACACTAAGCACTCTACCTCTTCCGTCAGTAAACCAGCCTTGAGGGCTGAAAAGCTCGGTCACTCAAGTGACAGAACAATTTAGTAGGATTGCGACATGTTGATTTAATCTTGGCAAGGACACACAGCTGGTGTTCACGCAGCATTCTCTTTTACCCGTCTTCCAAGTCCTATTGTGCGGTGTGTAGGTGCTATGGGTGCCTATGCTTCCTCAGCGATAGGGCCGTTGATGACTGTAGCATACATAGGACGCGTGTATGTAGGTACAGTGCCTGCTTGTTCCTTATAGGGACCTCTGCAGTAATACACCCTCCTCCTCCTCCTCCTCCTCCTCCTCCTCCTCTCAACATTGAGAGCATATTTTTTCAATATTTTACTCTGAACATTCAAGGAAGGTTCAATAAATGTATTATACATGTACATGTTTGGCCTCATGTTGCCGAAACATTCTACCCACAAGGTTTGAGGAACGCTGGACTCGATTGGCGGTGTAGAGTTGGGATGTGAGGTGGGAGAAGAACAGACAAAGATATGAGCAAGACGCAAGGGTTGAATCCTAGCGGCTATTCGTAATGAGCAAAAAAAGGATAAGAGCGAAAGAGTAACAACTCACAAGGACCGGCAGTAGAAATTACGGCTGAAAAAGCGACTCAGAAGTGGGATAAAGTGTAGGGGAAGGGCAAATACCTTGGGTGAAAAAGGCCCAGGGGTCAAAACTATTGTCCAGCCGATAATCGTTACGAAGGAGGTGCTCGCGGATCATGGAGACCCAGTCCAAGCCAAGGACGAAGTCGGTGGAATCAAGGGGAGAGATTTCGCATTGTAAGACCGTGGATAGGGAAGCATAGGGACCGGCGACGGAGGTGATTCCAAAATAAGAGGAATGGCGGGGGGGAAGTCGAGAGAGAAAGGTACGAGATATAGTGGATTGAGGGACTGCCGAGAACCCAACAGAGGATGCTAGAACACCGAAAAGCCAACAGAGCACGCTAGGACGCCGTCGACGTAGAGAAACATTGCGGGGAGAGGGAAAGCAAAGCAAAGCCTGCGGCGACCTTTTGAAGCTGTACATAGGAGAGTTGCCAAGAGTACAATCAAAGTCCGAGACATCGATTAATGAAACTGCGGACCCGGATCAAGGACGGCAAGCACTTATTTGACGGGGAAAGTAATTATTTGATGGCCAATTGTGCCGTAACCAGCCGCTGAAGCCAAAAAAAGCGGCGAAATCAGACATCATCAGACATCATCAAAAAACCACGTGATTACAAAAAATCCGCTTGAAAGGTTGTCCAAACCCTCACTACAAAACCCACTACTAAAGATAGCGGGAATCATTCCCGTCGTTGATCGGACCAGCAGGGTTAAAAATGTAGTAGTAAATGTAATGCCTATGGCGTGTAGTTAGTGTACACATCGTTGTGTTTCGCAACGAGTTAATAAACTAGAGGAGCGGTTTAATCTAGTAACTTAGGTATAGACCGGAAGCAAGGTACCCTGTATTAAGCGGCACGTAGGGGCGCGTAGGGTGTTAGACCGGTCGCGCGATAGCAGAACTATGGAACCACATAGAGCTATTTAGAGCACGCCGCACTCGACAAGCATCAGATCACGTCGGGTCGTTCTTATCAGTCGCGTGAATATCGGACGCGTTCAAGAAGTAGGTCAGACAAAAAAAATGAAATTGAATGCACTATTTACAAACTGGGCAGGAACTCCAGGGAGGGATAGTGCAATTAATCGGGATGACCTGGAGATGTTGATATCTCGGAACTAACGCCGTGTAAGCCCGGCGGCTTACGGACCGATCACGTACTTACATCAGTAGTTGTTCCCTTGTCTTTTACCGCTCGTGTATCGCTCGCCCGCTCGCTCGTCAATCCATACCGAGGTTCTGTTGACTCTGGTGTGAATTTGTCTTAGTGTTTCCTGGTTTGCCCACCAGGTTTCCACTTTCTTTTCAACTTCAATCTCGACCAAATCTCGTCGCCGTGCCACGCTGGCACACAATCCACCTCGCCGTGCTGCTACGCGCGTCTCTATCGCCTCCAGCTCGACCCCGCTATTGCCTCCACTCCCTCCACCGACCCGTCGCCCACGTACCACGTCGACCGATCCCGTCATCGCCGAGAACGCCATGTCATCAGCTCTCGCCGCTCACCCCGCTGCTCGACGATCCTATCCCCCACCACGACCCTCCACCACACTTGCCTGTACCTCCTCGGCGTCCGCCCCCTATGTCATCATCGAAGCTCGAATTCCCCAAGTTCACGGAGGAGCCCACGCCGACATCTGTCAACGGCTGGATTGGTCGATGCGAGGACACCTATGAAGCATGGCAGGGCATGCACCCCGAGCGGTCCGTGGCCCCGAAACTGCTCATCACACTCGCAGGGTTGCGGATGGAGGAGCCGTCTGCGAGAACGAGAACCGGGAGAATTTGAAGAAACTAGCATCGTTCGAGGAGTTCGCCGGGAAGGTCAAGGAACGTTTTGTCCCCGCGAACTGGAAACTTGCCGTGCTCGGTGAATTTTACGCCATAGGCCAGGGCACCACATCCTTCCGCCAATTCGCTAAAACGCTCGAACTTGCCCGCAACTCGCTTACCTCTGCCGGCGTCGCATACACCATCAACGACTCCATTCTTAAGAACCACCTCCTCTTCCAGTCGCACCCCATCCTTTGTCTCTGTGTAATCGGTCAGCCCGGATTTGAATATGCCAATATGAAGGTCGACGGTCTCATCGCCAATATGAGCACCGCATGGGAGAGCCTGGTCACAGAGCGTGTTGTACGCGAGTCGAGTGAGCCACTCGTTGTTTCCATCCCTTCCTCGGTGGCTCCCCTTCCATCGACCTCTTCCGCGCCATCGCTCCCTACCCCGCCCTCGTCCGCGCTTGCTCGCCCCTTCTCGTACTCGCTCACCTCCGCCGAAAAAGAGGCTCTCCGTGCGGCTGGTGGCTGCTATCACTGCAAGAAGACACCCCAGTCCCCAGGCTGGACGAAGCATCGTAGCGACAACTGCCCGGGCGACACTGCGCTCGGTATTCCTCCACGCTCGGTGTCTTCAGTTGTTGCCGCTGTAGGTCCGATTGGGTTTTCGTCGCTGTACGGGGAGATCCACGCCGTCGCCGCAGTTTTTCCAGCAGTCGAGGACGAGAATGACAGCCTTTCCGAAGGGACGGACGACAGTGACTACTGAATATTTCTCTCCCCTTTGGTACACTATGGCTCTTTAATATCGCTTCTTCGTTTCGGGCAATCTCTCGTTTCTTCCTTGGCGCGTTTGCGTGTGGTGTCCTCACTGTGCACCTGGCCTCGGCCCTGTTCCCACTGATGTGTCCCATCTCGACCGTGTTCTGGTGGAACGAACCTTGTGGTACTTCACTCTATTTTCTTGTTGTCGGATACTCAGTTGTTTAGAGTGGGGGAGGGTGTAAGCCCGGCGGCTTACGGACCGATCACGTACTTACATCAGTAGTTGTTCCCTTGTCTTTTACCGCTCGTGTATCGCTCGCCCGCTCGCTCATCAATCCATACCGAGGTTCTGTTGACTCTGGTGTGAATTCGTCTTAGTGTTTCCTGGTTTGCCCACCAGGTTTCCACGCCGTCGGAAATTCAAGAGCATCCTAGACGAGATGAGATGGTTTGATGATTTGCCATGGCGCTGATGATGGAACGGACGGTGTTGAAAATCCGGGTAGAGGATTATTTACGAAGGCACTTGGTTGGGCAGATGGAAGTGATGGGGGGCGAGGATTCCAGCACAGGACTGATTGCATGGATCAATAGCTTTTTGAGATTGATATCACCCCTTCAACAGAAGTGGTGGTGCACGAAGCACCTTGTTCTTGATTCCAATCCCCTTTCAACTCTGGTTTTACACAAGCTAGTTTAAAACAAAAAGATTCATGAAGTCACAGAAACGAATGGGATTCAATCAGTCTTTTGTTCACACTTGATTGTTTTTGAGTCTAGTCCCCTTTCAAATGTGAACGAAACAAGGTAATTTTAACTACAAAGTATTGGCATACTAACCCAAGTTATTGCGCTAGCTGTTTAATCTATCCTAAAAGAACCCTATGCTGGGTGTGTGCACCACTGTTCCCACGAGCAATAAAATTCCAGGGCATGCCGACAATGTGCCGAAGGTACACATGACATGTTTCTATTACTGCAACTCAGTGGCTTTGTTTCGAGCTGAACGGCTCCGAGATTTATGTCACCCTCGCGGTGCTCTTGCGACATATAAACTGTGGAAGGGTTCCCCTCGACAGGACCCTTTCCCAACATGCCCCATCAACAAAGCGTAACTAAAATCCGCTTGGAGAATATCTTGAGATCTGTTACCATCACAGTCAACACACTCAATGTCCTGGTAAACATCCTGAAGATCCATGGGCTAGAAGCCATGGTCAATACCACACAGTCGCTTTTGGGAATGGTTCAGGTATGGTTCCAAAAATGAAGTCACTGGGCCCTGTACGGCTCTGAAATAATATTCTAGACTATCAAGCAAGACAAAATTGAGTGTGCTGAGTTGATGGAGCAGACTCACAACATCCTCAATGCAATTATTGGTATCTATGTCAAGTCAGACACCGGTATCGAACTGCCACTCAGCACATTGAATGAAATTGGAAACTTTACCCAGTAACCTTCCACTCCCATACATATGCACATGGTTCACACAACACATTTAGAACCCTCCACAAAATTCTACATTTGTTGAGGCACAGCAAAGTGGCAGCAAAGTCAAGAAGTTTTTTCGGCAAGGGGAATTGAATGGGTTGCTGAAGGATTGCAAGGAAGGATTGCAGCAGGGAATCCAGTTCTTTCAGGTGAGAACCTTGCCATGCAAGCAAATAGACCCATCCACTGAAGGTGGTTTGCAGATCAAATCTTTGGATATCATGTCCACTGCGAGGGAAATGGAGGAGCAGGCCCAGATCAGACACCAGGAGGTGCTTGATACAATTGAGACCCTATCCAGCTCAGACTCAGCATCATCTGTATGTGGGGACATTTGTTGGTAAGAGCAATAATAATGGATGCACAGATTAGCAAGATAGATGTATTCCAATTCATATGCAAGGTGATCCCAGATAAGCCTGATCCTTTTGTGTGGCTGCTCATGGTCATTCATAGCTCCAACTCCCTCTCGATGTTACCAGCAGAGCCAAAGATATTTCACGGACGTGAATTGGAGCTTGCTGATATCCTCAAGCATTTTCGAGAAAGCACCCCTAGGATAGCCATTCTCGGAGCAGGTGGGATGGGAAAGACCAGTATGGCACAAACTGTCTTACATCATGACCAAATTGTGGACAAGTACCAAGGAAATCGGTTTTTTGTTGCCTGCGACACTGCAGCAAGTAAGCTGGAACTTGCAGGTCTCATTGGGGGTCATATGGGCATGAAACCTGGGAAAGACCTGACTCGAGCAGTACTCTATTGCCTTTCAGAGGCATCACCAACTTTGTTGATTCTTGACAACCTTGAGACTGTGTGGGAGCCAGCAGAATCTCGCAAAGAGGTTGAGGAATTCTTTTCGCTACTCACAGACATAGCCGGTCTAGCATTGATGGTGTGTACCCTCTTGTCTCCTTCTGCCATTTTACTCATCAGGTCCAAGATCACAATGCAAGGAGCAGAAAGACCCCACAAAGTACAGTGGACACAACCATTTCTGCCTCCTCTGCGGCCCTTGGCACAAGATGCTGCTCACAGGATGTTTATTGATATTGCGGAAGACAGACACTCGATAGAGGAGATGGACCAAATCCTTGAGCTTACCGACAATATGCCATTGTCAGTCAGCCTTCTTGCACATGCAGTAGATGTGGAGGGCACCACTGCAATCTTATCACGCTGGCAAAAGGAGCACACCTCAGTCATCTCAGAGGGTTATGATCAAAGATCCAATCTCGAATTATCCATCTCACTTTCACTTGCAAGTCCCAGAATCACATCAACACCTCACCCTCAGGAACTTTTGAGTCTGCTCTCCATGCTTCCAGATGGGCTCTCAGAGGTAGAACTGAAGCAAAGCAACTTTGCAATTCCGGGTATCCTTGATTGTAAAAGGGCCTTGGTCCGCACTGCTCTGGCCTACACTGATGACCACAAACAGCTGAAAGCTCTTGTACCAATCCGAGAATACATGGCCAAGTTTGTCCCGCCAACAGACGAAATAATCAGACCACTTTTCAAACATTTCCAGGAGCTCCTGCAAGTGTATGCAGTTTCTGCAGGGACACAATCGGGGGCCCTTTATGTTGAACAAATAACCTTAAATTACACCAATATTCTAAACATCATCCAGCACGGACTATATCGAGGACATCCTGATCTAACAGATAGCATCTCCTGCACATCTCATCTCATTGCGTTCAATGTAACTACTGGCAAAAGGGCAATACCCCTGATAGACAAGGTCATCACCCTCCTCCCACACTTTGAGGATAATTGGGCAAAAGCATCTTTCACTGTTAGGCTATTTAGTACCCGAATATCTAATTCAATCCCCTATCCGGAAACCCTCATTGCACAGACTTTCGAGTAGTTGGAGACTGTTGATGATCCTGATTTGAAGGGTATGTGCGCTTTCTCTCTAGATAAACTGAGCTAAAAAAATAATTGTAGCCAACTTTTACATTCATCTAAGCTACTATTACTTAGTTGTTGACATTTTCAGTGCTCTAAAATACTGTGAAATGGGCCTCTCCTTGGCAAAGTCATATGGAAATATCAAAAGACAATCTCAGGCCTTCTCGCCTTGCATGGATCAAATACTCTACTGGTGACTATATCACTGCCCAGAGCTATGGACGGGAGGCACAGAGACTTGCAACAATGTCTGGAGATTTGCATGGAGAGGCATTAGGACTATACATTGAGGCCTTGTGCTGCCAAGCTTTCGGTTGTTTTGATCAATGTATATTTATAGTTAGAAGGGCCAGTGCTCTCTTAGCGCTGTGTGGCCTGTCTCAGGGGGGCATAGGTTATTCACTTTTGCACTGCCAGGCGTAAATTCATACACTTAAATCAGAGCATGTCCATGCTTGTAACCTCTACAGGCAACTCCTACAGACCTATCAGGGGGACAGCTGTATCATGAGGGTCTTTCCTTGATGAGTATTGCTCAAGTCGAGATTCCCATGGGAGTTCCATATGAGGTGATTCAGGAGAAAATCTGTGCATCGCAAACCATTTTCAACAAAATTGGGGAAAAAATGATGGTGATTGCTTGCGATGCCATTCAAGCAGATCTGAATCTCAGAGAAGGAAACATGTCGTGCTCCCTGTTTTGCAAAACTCTCAAATATGGATTGGGACAGTTTTCTGAGGTAGTAAGTTACTGTCTAGAGAGACTGGCAGATATCACTTGCTGGGGTACAGACCATGATGCCTCATGGTGTACGGTCTTCCTTGTGCACTCCCTCAAAGTAAAAGAGAAACTGGGAATCCACAAGGCTCTCCAATTCATTGGAGATGTTCACCTCATGGGAAACAATGAAGTCACTGCTGTCAGCCTATTCACTGTTGCCTTGGACGGATTCACATACATGAATGTACACCGTAGCAGAGCAGAGTGTATGATTCGACTTGGTGACATTGCCAAGAAGAATGGGGATTTGCCCAAGGCACTGGAACTGTGGAAAACTGGAAGGCCACTCTTTGAGTGCTTGTCACAAGCCAAGAGAATTCAGGACATTGATGAAAGGATTGGTGGTATCAGTGAGGAGGTGAAGGAGCAGCACCAAAAGAATTTGGTTTGGTTGGCAGAACTCAATATTCCTGCAGGGTGGGTGGAGGAAGTCGATAGTGATACTGAAGACTTGAGTTGGAGGAAGAACATGTTGAATTGATACAGCTTGAGTCTTGAATCAACATTTGCAGTCCTAGCCCATTTTGTATTTATGTACCTGCTGTGTTTAGTGTTTGTTGGAAATTTTACTTTTACACACCCCCGCAAGCACGAAAGAGTTTCACCTCGGGGCGATGTCGATCGAGCGGTACGTTTTGAGTTCTCTGTCTTGTTCTTATGAGCCTTAAATTTCGAGTTCTTTGTCCTGTTCTTATGTGCCTTACCTAGTAACAGGTCTGACTATTTCCATTTGACTTGCAGCCGCCACTCGAGCTTGACAACTTTTCAACTCCGAGTGCCGCTGAACACGGCCCTCGTGATGCGCCACTCCGGCACCTCGGGATTTGATGCTGCCAAATTTGAGCCGACGCGGCTTGTCTCGTGGCATCTAGTTTTTGTTCAACTTCCTCCGACGCTATCGTCGATATATATGAAATTCGGATCACTAAGGAACTATTGAGCTAACGACCAATTCTCCAACGACTAATGTCGAGTTTTCGAAGCACCTTTCACTAGGCCAGGGTTTCCGACGCACATTGAGGTGGGAGGCCTCTGGCCGGACGTATGCCATGGTTTAGATGTTCTGCTTGTGTGTCCCTATGTTTTGAATGAAACCCACTCCTTGATTCTTTAGGTGAACAAAGTGTGTTCCCAACACCCGATCGATCCCTCAACGAACATGATGTCCATGTTTGTGTGCAAGAGAGATTTTGAAAGAGATACAGGGTTTGAGTGAGCCTGCCTGAAGCTGAGCCTCGCGGGATGCCGGACCTTGCAGGATGGATCCAGGGGTGAAGGCTCGAGTCTTCCGGAATTAAGCATCCTTTTTAGGAATCTTCTATAGCCGCCCTGATTGCCCAGACCGGACATTGCCGGAAAGTTTTGTACATACCGCCATGGGTAATTTAATCCGGAACCTATTGACCATGTATATAATGCAATTTCCATACAATGTCCCCTCTTTGGCCACAATATTCCCCCCGTGTTCTCTTCCCAATAACTCTCGATTCTAAAGTCCAAGGTACGAGGTAATTCCATTGAGTCTCTCCTGCTGATGTGACTTTTGGAGGTGTCCGATAAGAGGTTGTATAAGGTGCTGGCCAGGAGGGTGGAAATGCTGCATATATTCTCGGACCACCAGGAATGCACCGAGTTGATTTTTGTCGTCCATATATGCCAGCGAAAGTTCAAGCAGTATAGCCTTACATCCAATGATATCTCGGATGGGGAAATTGCATTGCAGAAGTTCACCTTCTGACAGACCCTCGGGGACAACCGAGATTAGGCTCAACAACTCCCGAGCACCAGGGATAATACTGAGTCGGGGGCTTGAGAGGGAGCCTGTGATGGAGGCATGTAGATTCGACCTTTTGTCGTTGCCTTGAGACAGCATGGAGGTTTTCTCGGTTTCCCAACGGCGCAAAACGTTAGCACAACCTTCAGAGTCCACCAGGTGGGCCATGAGATTGACAACAAGCGGCACATTGTCGGTCAAGGAGAGGAGGTGATTGATGTCAGCCTCGTCATGAAAGTCTTCTGCAATGTCTATGAATGTTTGTCGGGCCGCCCCAGGCGATAGTGGCTCAAGTGGAGGGAGCAGTGGGTCACTCCAGGCAACCTTCCCTGGCCGCCGACATCCTAGTAGTGTGATCTGAAAGCGGATCAAGATTACTCCGACGACATAGAGATTTTACTTACAATTAATGCAAGTTGTGGAATTTCACTCAGCATCGCGAGGAAATCTTCGACTCCGGCACGGGACTCCATGGGTTCCCATGCCGACTCCAAATTGTCCAAAACTAACAGAGTTGATGGTGCCCGCAAGAAATATTGGATCAGGGATCTGGTCATGTCCCTCCCAGGTCGCAGCCCCACATACGAACCAATGAGGGCCGAGAGTTCGATGCTGGTTGTCGCGGAATTGGCTGCGATGAAGAATCGTTGAACATGTATGGAAGAAATGTGCAGGGAGGCCTTTGCTAGACTTGTTTTCCCCATTCCACCTCCGCCAAGGATTGCAATCCGTGCTGGTCGTTCCGAGGTGGCAAGCAGTTTGAGGATCTTCTCGAGCTCAACTTCGCGACCATGAAATATCAGGGGCCTCGACGGCACTAAAGAAAATGATTCTGAGCTTGAAGTACATGTGAGCAGACTTTTGAGGCACGAGAAACAACGGCACACTACCTTTCGACCGCTATTCCGTCTGCTAACGTTGAAATCAGTTCGAGCAGCTCCTGGTGGATGCCCTCTGTCCGTGTTTGGATGTCAGAAGTTGTATTGTCGGGGTCGACCTAATTTTTCGTTTAGTGGTGCTAGTCAGTACACTTCAAGCCCGTACGCACGTTGAACGCCGTGATGGCTTGCTGTAGTCCAGCTTGACAATCTTTAAGAAGTGTGTTCATCTCATTTTGGCGAAAGAACTGTTTGAGTCTGTTTCCACCCTGCTGCATCTCGACAAATGTCTGAATTTTGTGGAGTGTTCTGAGCAAAAAAATTAGCTGTCTGTCTACCTAAGGTTGAATCAAGTACTCTGTGAATTTTCCAACCTGCATCAAGTCTGCGGGAGGTAGACTCCCAATAATTTCAGATTTCAGGTGGAGGCTGACGATGGCATGAAGTGGCCCATAGATGTCTTTTATGAGCCGTAAGCACTCTTCTTTATTCTGTTTGACTCTCTGCTACAAAAATCAGAGAGGTGGTGCCAAAATTAAAAGTTCTTGCCTGTAGTGCTGTAATGAGTGATAGGATTGTGTTCGAAATGACGGCCACAAAAGGGGGTCCCAAGGCATCATTGAGCTCGTTTAGAACTGAGACAATTGGGTTTAAGGAAGCAATAATTGTTCCCAATCCAATTTGATTTGACTTTGCAAGAGTGGATCGGTTACTGGTGATTGCAGACCTGAGAGGTGTCGGATAAGTGCGCAGAGCTGAAGTTGTCCTTTGTGGAATTTTCTGCTCAATCTCGAGGATGGATGGCAGCAATGGCCACTCTTGGACGGAGCGGCGAAATCTGGCACTGTATGCCTCATCCCAGTCAGGTTGGGAGCGCCGTATTTCAGCGCCAATTGATTGGCTGATGAGCCGTTCAATTATTTCGTTCATTGCCGGTCGCATGCCAGGAGAATGTTTCCAGCAGTCGTCCAAAAGGAACCAGAGGGAATCCAATAATATTCCTTCTGCCCTTGATGGGCGGACACCTTGGATGACTTTGAGGATGATCGCGACATCATTGCTGATTTCAAAAAATGGAACCCTTCCGGTTAGTATCTTCGGTAGGCCTTAAAATTAGTAACCATCTCGCGATAACAACCTAGACTAACCTCGTAGGTGAGACAACCGAACGCATACACATCCGAAGCAAAATGGTTCGAGCTTTCATTGGACAACAATTCCGGTGCTTGATATCGGACGGTGCCCGGGCGACCTGTATGGCTCGAACGCGTAAAGCTGAATGAAAGTCCATCGGTTATGGAGGACAACCCGAAATCAGTAATACAGGCCCTCCCGGAGGGAGTGATCAAGATATTTGCCTGGAATTGGATGAGTGTATTGACTTGACTTCATCGGGCTTTGAACTCACAGGTTTGAGATCCCCGTGCACGACGTGGCTGTTATGCAAATAACTAAGACCCGTCCCAACATCTATGATCTTTTCAATGTTGCAGCCACACGGTTTGACTCGCAGAATAGAACTACGAACTAAGGAGAGGCGATCTATGCCTGTTGAGGTGCTTCTCAGAAAGTGTTTGAGATCCCCATTATCCATCCACGGTGACACGAGACTCAACCTAGAATCAAGTGTATAGAGCCCAAAGAATGGGAGCAGGTTTGGATGCGATAGTTGGCGCCAAATCGCGGCCTCACGAGCAAACATCTGGAGATGAGTTAGTGGTACTTGATACTGGATCAACAAATCACACCTTCATCGAAGCCTTCACATCATCGTCCAGAAACTGTCGCATACTTTTGACCGCTACGGTTTGGCCACCGACTAGCCCTTTCCAAATGTCGCCGAAGCCGCCGCCCCCCACCTGCGGTCCAACTTTGGTTAATCCGGATAGTGCAAAACATGTGGGGTGAAGGCCGCATTCGCCGGAAAGCCTGAGCAAGGCCTTGAAAAGCAATGGTCTAGACGTTGATTCGTACGATGAATCGAGGAGCTAAGGGTGTTTTAGTTAGTACATCTCTAAGAGATCAATGTTTGCGAACTGGCGTCTCACATCCTGGAGAAGATCAAGTAATCTTTGCGCGGTGTCCCCTCGACAGCTGAGGAAACGTTTGTAGGTGTCCGAATTGCATAACGTCAGGATAAGCTGCTCGAAAACAGAGGAAATATCGCGCGAGAGGAGCTCCGATACCTCGATTGCGATGGTGCGATTTGAAGTCGTGGGTTCTTGATGTGCCCCTAGATATCGGAACAGGACTTGCACCACGGAATGATAATTCGCGAGGCTGGTTATTGTGTCCCATTCCGCCCACTGTTTCGATAGCTCGAAAAGTTCGTGCGGAGGGCTAGAGTTGACGTCGGCGCGGAGTTTGATACCAGCGAAAATATACAGTGCGAGGCTCTATTCAGCGTTCGCCACATAAAACACGTCAGTCAAAGAATTTAACGATGGCATCGACTTGCCTGATGTATTCTGAACCAATCACCGAGGTGAACATTCTCCAAGTCCGCAATACTCTCTGATAACGCCACCAAGCCCTGGTCATTCTGTACGACGGACCGCGGTGTCGCAGAGGCGACCGATAAATTTGCAGCAGCTATTGAGAATTCCATAGTACTAACCGATAGTCAAGGCGAAAGGTCGAAAGAGTGAGATGTCTTTCCAATCCAGAGAACTAGGCGAGGGCGGCAGCGAATGCGAAAAGAGGTCGGTCAAGGGCCTGCGAGGACACGTCACGGGAGAGGGATATTTCGGTCCGTGAGAATTGCCACCCCGTCGAACCACATCTCCTTACGGATCGAAAGGGATGGCACATGGCACGGTGTTCAGATCTGGGCCACCGGCCATGGGTGGTTCGGCTTGACCAAGAACAGATTGAACGACGATAATTACCGTGAAAGCTTTCTGACCTCCTGCAAGATCTATGAAGCCAATACTGTACTATTACGACCAATGGTTCAGGTGACGGGTGACGGGGGGTCGTGAACTGAACCAATTCGGCATGGGTGACGGTGACATTTCGATTTTTGGCGTGAAATAGGGGCGAAATTTGTCAAAAATTCTCGGCCGGCACTTGCCGGAGGCTGCCGTCCGTCCATTTATGCGAATTTCTGGTGATTGCCGATCAATGAGCCTTGATCCTAGTGAACCTTTGAGGTGTGACATGGTGTGAACCTTTGGTCGTAATAGTACAGTACCTCGAGACTCAATGGCCTAAAGGAACGCGCCGGATTAGCATCGGCATAGTGCCGATGAAACCTAGTGCCGGTGAAACCAATGCGCCCAACAGCTGGTGCCGACTCACCGGTTTGTGCCGAGGCGCACAGTAGTAGCTCACAGGGCGGCATCCCTCCTTCCTCCCTTGCGGTGCTTCCGGAACATTAAATTTGAGCTGTCGTCGTTCGTTATCCAAATATCATTTACCCAACAGGAAGAATTTGAATAACAGTTGAATCCTACGGGAATTGACTGGAGATCAAATGATCCACCGTCCGTTGTTGGTCTTGGTTCGTGTGTACAACGGTCAAGATCTACAGTTATCTGGAATCAAAGCCGAATGGTGTATGTACTGTGTGTTCATAGACTCCGGCCATGGACTGTGTGTTTAACCTGCGAAACGTGGACTCGTAGATCCGGGCTGCTGCTCAGCAACTCAGCAGGACAATACTACGCGCGGTGCAGAGATGCAACAATTCCAGTGCCGCTGGGTCCTCGCTGCCACTATACTTACTGCAGGAAGCACGCGAAGTGCGTAGCTCTGACCGAAAAATCCCGCAGAATGACGTGTATAGGCTGGCAAGCCTAGGGCGTGGGGTCTGAAACAGCGACCTACAGGACGCAAAAAAAAAAAAAAAAATTGTTCTAAACCAGGGCGGAGAGATTGTTTCAAACAAAACAATAACGAACATTCCTTAATTCCCACGAGTCACTATCACTGATCCCATCTTGATCTCATCAGCATCTTTTTTTCCCTTACCGTCACCACTCTAATAGCAACGTTGTACGGCGCCAGGAAATTGGATATGCATCCATCCCTTGACCTCCACCGTGGAAACCGACTCCGACTCAGGCCCTTGCGATTCGTGCTAGCCAGGGATCGCTCGAAGATTTGACGCACCTGATTTCTGCAGAGTATAATCCGGCGGATCTCTCGGCACACCTTTCGGTATTTCACGCGAACCTAAATCCGCCCCCGCTTATCCCGCACCACCGAGAGTTCTTATCGACCACAAATTCCAGGGCAATAGTCGCGTTACGCGGTCTTGGAAAGGTCAAATTCGCAATAATAAAGGAGGCGGTTCCCGAACTAGCTGGCCACACATCTAGAAGTGGGGCAGTTTCCTCCATACATACCGCGATTTCATCGCCGACTTGGACGCCAAATCTGAACTCGACATTATCGGTGACATGCTGCTACTCATTGCAGCAATCATCCACCACGGTCCCGAAGTAATTGCCTCAACCGATGGTGTTCGCACACTCATCGTTGGCGGGTGGAGGCTTATCTTCGACCAGCCAGGTGGTCCACATGCCACATCGGGCTATCTCATGTGCGTCATTGAAATTCTCACCAAGATGAAGCTGGCGAGCCTTATCCATCGCAACGAATTCATCCAGGGTGCGGGGGGTAGTATCGATGACGCGGCCACACTCCTAACACGCTCCCTTTATCACTACTTCCCGACGTCTTGCGAGTCCTTCATGCATGAAGGATTCTTGTGGATCCCGGCCATCTTCCATCCACTGCGCGATCTCAAAATTATGGATTTTCCGGAGACGAAAATGGCGGTTCTAGACGCAGGATTCGGGGGGTCCCTCATCAACATAATATGTGTTTTCACTGTCTCGCAGCTCCCGAAGGCAGACGGCATAACACTCGGCGCACTTCATCTGTTGCACGACATGTTGGAGTACTCGGAGGAGGAATGGGTCCTCCGACGTGCTGTTGCCGATGGTCTTTTGCGCGGCCGTGTGAGCTGTGGTGTCCTCGCGCTGGGAGACGGTTATGTGGTCCAGCTGCTCAGGACCTCGCTGTCTCGGGGGACTATCTACCGCTCCGTCCTTTCCGAGATCTCCAAATTGCTCCCAGAGCTTGACGGGTTTGCGAAGGACCCACTGTTCATTGGGTCGACCATCTTCGACGCCTGGACGACCTTCCGCGCCCTAGTCTAACAGCGGATAGAATTGACCAGAATTCGGGAACCCAGACGTCACACGCAAGACCTGCGGGAACATGAATGTGCGCCTCTTCCTCCGTTGTTGATAAGCCTAACCCTGATCGTCCCAGTGCCAGGCAATGTGGCGGAAGCCGCATTTCCGACGGTGTGGGTGTTGTCACTCGATCTATTATTTCGACGATTGCCAACGCGCGGATTGGACCGTTGGCGGACATCGTACACAATGTGAAGCGATACGCGCATCTATGTTTGGTATTCTTCCAAGTTTATTTCCGTGGACCAATCTCATAATTTGAACAGCACCCAGGGACGCCCTTACTTCGCGGAACACCTTTTTTGTCCGGGTCGTCCTCAATGACGAGTACGAGACAAAGAAGCTATACGTCCTCGCCCTCCAGCTTGAATGTGTGCGAACACATCCGTCCGCCGTGTTGGCCACTATCTTCGACTATTTGACCGGCCGCGCACGCATAGACGCGCAGCCCGTAGCTGTAATGCTGAAGGAATACCCTCACCTCAGTTGGCGCGACTCCCTTCCCCGCACGTTACGCAGCGGAGGACGAATGGAACTCCACCTTGCGCTCGTTCCCACAGGTGACTCAGCCATGCGAGCCTGGCTGTTTTCTCTGCACTCGAGTTCGTCCGGGCTGCCGGATGGAGCTCGTACACTGGCAGCGGTGACTGAACGGTCTTCAGATGTGTCTGTGGAGCTGCTTACTTTGGTGGAAAGTTGTCGGCGCGATGTAGTACAGATTCATCAATAAATTTCATTGCGGTACCGCAAAACTACTTACTTGGGAGGTTAACCGCACTGTCCGCGCTGCATTGTTATACGAGAAAGAATTGCATCTCCGCAGAGTGAAGGACCCATAAATCGGGTGTTACTCACATATAATGAAAAAGCCGTTGTGGCCCAAGTAAGAAAGGAGAAAAGGGATTCCTCGACATCGCAGATTGCCAGTCGGAAACCCAACACAGAACGATATCACGCGCAGTGCAGATACAATTCCATGAAACTGGAGGAGGACCACTTAAGTTGTACACGCTGTAGACCAACGTTCAACTTTTCGCACAACTTAAGTTGCACATTCAGCGCCCCAGAGGGCCCTCACTACGCCGTCTGTAGACCCCCCCTGAACAGGAACTTAAGTCCTCCCAGCACTTAAGTTGTGGGCGGTGACTTAAGTTCCTCCACCACTTAAGTGTTACAGGACTTAAGTTTCGTACAGACGACTGAAGTTCCTGAAAGACTTTCAAAACTTAGGTTAGTGTAATATATTGTTGTGGCTGTGCAACGACGGTCAGCGACGCGACCTGGCCGACGGGTGGGAGGAGGGGAGGGGGCAGTGGGGGCAGTTAAAGCGAAATGTATTAGAAGTCCTTGTATGCTCTATGTATGTCCTGTATGCAATGAGTATTCTTCCTAAGACAACATCCGCATTGGGCGTGGCCACATAAATGCACGCACCTGAGGGTATTGTTGATCGGAGTTCACTGGAGCTGAGGAGTGAGTTGGGTGAAAGGAATTAAGAGAGGGAAGGTGTACTGGTGAGGCAACACTCACAGATTTTCGGATTTCTGCACGACACCGTTGCCACCGGCCGGACCTGTGTGCTTTGGGAGAGCTGAGGGAAGGTTAAGTCGGTAGAAGGGGTTAGGAAAAGACAAGATATCACACACCGTTCCAGTCCTATGTGCCCCGCACCCCTTCTCACTCTTGCCACCCTAATAATTACCGTGACTGTAGAATGCGATACACGGTATTAGCTCTCCGCAACATGTCGGGTTGGCGTCCACAGAGAGTTTGGTGGGTGAGTGTAGAAGGCAAAGAAGAGAAGAGACTTAGCCACCACATATGCAGTTGGTGGTGGTGGTATGAAGGCAAGTGGCGACGGACGCCGAAGTCGAACAATGGGAAAAACAACAATGCAAATGATCCCATCAATTTACTTCACTTAAAAGGCTGCTGACGTGCTGACATCGTAAGGGCCACCTCTCCTTCAACCAAGTCCACCTCCCCTCTCTTCCCATCCTCTGCTGAGATATTTCCCCCAGCTACTTACCGCACGGTCCGCGTGTCCATTTATCGCCATCAAGTTGTTCATCACCTTGACGCCATCCAGACTTGAATCCTCAGTGGCACGTCGACCCTTCAATCGAGCGCCTCGCCGTCGGTGTTACATTGAACTCAAGTTGCGTCGAACTTGAGCTTCATCCGGAACTTAAGTTCAACACAACTTAAGGTTTCGCTGGAACTTAAGTTCGACGCACCATGTACAATTACTGTTATCTTTTTTATGACTGAACAAAGTTTTATATATCTTACGACTTGAGTTTGTGCTGAACTTAAGTACCTGCAAGGACTTAAGTACCTGTACAAACTTAAGTTCAGTGTAGTGCAACTTAAGTTTCATTTGGTTCGATCACTTCAATGCTTCCCTAATAGTAAAGCAGCCGCTTAATTAACCCTTACAAGAACTTAAGATGTACAGAAACTTCAGTTCTTTGACGGTCTACAGCGGCTACTACTTAAAGAGGGGCTAATACTTTACTTGCAATTCCAGTGCGACTGGGTCCTCGACACCAGTGAAATCATCGCGTGAGGATATAGGAAGCGTACGAAGGTTGCGTACCTGGCTGTGTAGACGACCTGCAGTTGGTGACACCTCTCATCGACATTAATCATTCGGGCGGAGGGCAGGGAGGGATAGGGATGGCCGAAAAGAGTAGAATGTGGGTTCAGAGGCTAGAGGTTTGTAATGCCATAATTGATATGCCGCGCTTCCACGGGTGTGATCGCAAGACGATGTTTCCACTATTCGCCGAAAAGAGCTGGAAACCTGAGATTTCACAAGCAGTAGGGTAAAATAGTACGGTCTAGTTTTGTACCTAAGTATTGGTTTGAATCATGAGCATTTATCCGGTCAACGGCCCCAAAACAGAGTGCCGTTTTACGCTTGGCCAGGTCGGCGTGTGTTCTAAGAAGAAAGAGGTCGACTTTAGTGAACCTGAACGTTCCAGAAAACGGACGGAATATCACACCCAAGATGATTCGAAGGCGGCTATGCTTATCCTTCCATCTCTACGAATTCGATCCGCCTTGTCGGATTCCCAGTCGACCAACTTGGTGTTGAAAGACACGGCACTGGTCGGAAACGCCCGGCGATATGCGGTCTTGGGTACTGTGCGCTGCCCGGTGATGCACAATTCTTGTATCGTGCACGCCGATCTTGAGACAAAGGACGCCAGGCAACCAATTGGGTCAAGTCCGAGATATGTGTCTGGGAGCTGGAGTCGGCGAAGTGCGGGAGTGGTGAAGGGGGCCAGGTAGTCTATGTCCCAAGGATAACCGACGAGTTCCAGGTGCACGAGGACTAATGTTTCGAGGCGGGGGAGACGCACGTCAGGGTAATCCGCCAAGTCACCCCAACTGACCAGCTCGCAGTACACGAGGTTGGGGACGTTTACGAGAACTTCCATGCATTCTCGTTGTCCCTTCCCGACCAATGTCAGGGAGGTGAGTTGCGACCAGGGCAAAAAGCCCATTGGAAACTTGAACTCCCACAACACTGCTGTACGGAGGTGAGGGGCGGGGGTCAGTGTATGAAGCGGGCCATCCTCATCATCGTCGACTCTAAGGTCTACCTCCCGGAGCAGGGGTAAGGGGGCCTTCAATGGGGGTTGAGAAAAGGTCCGAGGCGCACGCCATTAATTTGACGTGTTGCCACCGTGGTTTGTATTGAAAAATGAGAGTAAGCACTTCGCTCGAAATGCAGTCGCCTTTCTTTGTTTGTAAAGATAGGGGGCACTGGCCAGACCTCGACAGCCATGTCTCCAGCATCCGAAGTTGTCCCTGTGCGTTAGGGGCATAGTCCAGCGATATAGCCCTCCACAGGAGCGGGGAAGAGAGAGCTATGTATCGCCATTTTTGACAGATTGCGGCGAGGATGTTGGGAGAGCGCGTCCCGCGGAGCGGTGGACTGGAGGGGTAATCCGGCAGAAAATGGATGAAGATTTCGGAGACGAGCTCAGTGGGCAACGTCAGGACAGGGTATTGATAGCAGTCTAGTCGGTCAACGATGTCCTGTTTCTCCGTGCGCAGTGCGCGAATCGCGCGCTGGAGGTCGGCAATTTCGATTTCTGCAATTGAGCTCGATCCGAAGCGCGCTCGGCGGAAGTGGACATCTAGTTCGGGTAAGTGCGTTTTCCAAAGTTCATTGGCTCACTTACTGTTGTATTCTCGTTTGTCGTGGTGGTGGTTCGGAAGAAAGCCGCCCGTGTGACTAACAATCTGATCGATCTCGTCACGATCACAACGAACCTTGTCCTCATGCCGCATCGTTCTCTGGGGCTCGATAACCTCTCCAAGCTCCCCCTAACTTATCGCGTAAGATTTCTGTATATTTTCCTTTCTGACTGTCTCGAACCATCCTATAGAGACTCGCAAATGCCGCGGTGAATGGCACTGTTCTTGATCTCCAGAAGTTTCTCGGCCACTGTATCGCCTCGCCATTTTCCAAGCCAAAACTGTTCCTTCCCGTCTTTTTTGCAAACCTCGACCCTGCCGGCATTCCAAGCGTAGACCAATTGGACTTCGTATCCCGCGGAATCGATTCTCCGATTGCACGAGCACTACTCTCGCTGCGCGCCTTGGTCGTGGGGCGAAAATCGTTCGAGCTCCCGGAGGCGGCTTCTGTCGATCTCTGGCCACGAATCTGGCAGTGGATTTATTTTCTGGACACTTATCGAGAGCAATTTCCCGAAGCATCGGACAAGGAGAGCTATGCGCTCTATGTGGCTACTATCTTGGATCTCCAAACGGACCGGGAAACGAGCGACCTCATCGATGCGACACCAGGCGTCAGAGTTGTTGTCGGACGTGCTTGGGCACTCTTCGTTGGACTCGACAACTGCTTTGAAGAATTGGGGTTCCGCGACGTTTGCCGCTACCTGCACCAGAACCTGCGTCCATTCGACCCTCGTCACATCTCGGAGGTGACTGAGGGCATCGGAAGTACTACAGAACTTGCCTCAGTGATAGTACGCCATCTCAACCACCTCACTCCCTTGAAGGAAGTCCCTGCAGCCTACTACTCGGAAGGAATCCTCCTCATCCTCGACAAAACTGACAATAACCGGATCCTCAAAGACGCCTTGCTAGCCACAGGGATTGTGAGAGCACTTACCTCGATGTTGCGCCTTTTGGGAGGTACATCGCCACGGGACCCAACGGGAACCCTGAACAATTGCTTGACGATCATGTCGAGAATTTTTACGACGTACCCTGCCCCCATGTGCGTACCCGACGCGTTGCGAGCTGGAATCCTCCGTGCCATCATTACCTGCGCCCCAGCCCATCCGAGGCTTCGCGAACATATGGCACACCTTGTTCGGGAGATCCTGCCGCCCGCTCTCATCTACCACAGCGTCATATTGTGTGTGGATGAAGCCCTCGTCGGCGTGAGCGTGTGGGGGTACGATCCGTACTTCAAGCGTCTACCTCTGTTCGCAGATTGGACTAGACTTATCGACCTGGCTCAAGAACGTGCCAAGATTGTCCACGCTTACGACGGAGGGGAATACCCTTCGAAAGCGGCTTGGAACAACCCGAAGGTGTGTAACGCCTCTCACCCACTGGTTCGAACTGACCTGTACATCAGTGCGACAATATACACGATAAACGAGACATGAAGTGCTGCGCAGCGTGTCACAGACTGAATTACTGTTCTGTTGAATGCCAGAGCACTCACTGGCGGGGCGGACACCGTGACGTGTGCGCCCGACTCCGGGCCCTGCGACTCGGTGAGTTCCCAACTCGATCGTTCGTAACGAAACTGACGGTATCCAGCTCAACCCGAGGTCATCAGCACGCGGGATCGGTCATTTATGCGTGTGCTCGCCCGCCACGACTATATCGTGAGGCAGGGGCCCGTCCTCACCGAGCAAGTCGAAGTGCTGTACGAATGCCCCGACATGCCGTACTACCTGCTCTTCGACTACACTTCGGGATGGCTCAATCTCGAAATCCTCTCCATCGACGGAGTTGACGTGCCGACGATTCCCAATGACTATCAAGCGCAATGGCTTGAACACATCTCGCGCGCGGCGGAGAGTGAGGGTCGGATGCAGGTGGCCATTATGCGCTTCCTTCAAGACGCCAGGGCTCGATTCCGGATGATCTCGATGCATTCGCCGTCTGCAGACCTAGCCCGGGTATTAGGTCGCATTGCGGACAGTGTTCCAGCAGGCACAGACTTTGCGAAGACGAAACCGATCGTGAGGGAACAAGTCCGGGGTCTGCGCGGGTTGATCGATGCCATAGTGTAACAAGATACCTTCGCTTCAGTAGAACTCGACCGGTCGGTGCGCTCGTGGTATGATATTTTCCTCACGGCAGCAATGTCACATCGCAAGTACTTTCACCCGGAGTCAAGCTTCTCCCGCGATCTTAATCTCTGCGACTTGGATTGAACGAAGGACTTCTACTTCGAATTCGTCTTTCTGTCTGGCCTGGCCCTCAACAACTAAAACCACAAACTTGGATGATCCATCGAAGCCGCGGGGGAATTGTGTTCTTCTCACTCGCACGGAAACAACCAGAAAATGCGAAGGCAGAGTATAGTGTTGATGAATGAAGGAAACGCGGTAATTTATCATGAATTCGACGTAACTTTTCTTGCCTCACTCTTCTTCGGTGGTTTTGGGCGACGGGCGGAATTCACTGTTCATTTTACTGCGTTTCCATTTTCATCAGCTTCCGAGTCTCGGTCCTACCCTCATTCTTCCACGGCACGACTATTATTGGACCCTTCCATGTCGGCCCTCAACCACGGAGAGGACTGTTTCGTACGTGCCGAGGCAGACCGCGCGGCGACGTGTACAACGCATAACGAGAGAACGCATAGTGGTGAGTATTTTTGTACTTCTAGGCCACGCAAAAAGTATGTTGGGCGTCATTTCTGGATATAAATCCCACGGCTTGGAACTCGCGGAGAAGAGTGACGCCCGATTCAGACATTTCTTCCCCTTGAGCGTCAACCTTCCCCAGGAACTAACATAACTCGAGCCTCGAGGTGCAGCGTCCGACCATAATTCCACATATGTTCATATTTGACTGTTGCGTATGGAGACCTGCAGAAGCATAGATTGCGTGTCCACAGTGCCGCCAGGAAAGCTAGGTTCCAGAAGGGCGTCGCTGTTCTCAAGTGAGCGCTAGCCTGCGGAGATTTGGAAGGAAGGACTGTGAGTACATGTAATCTTCCGTGGTCCTGCCAGACGCCTTCATGGTTGATTTCGAAGCATAACCCGCTATTCACCTCCCCCAATCACTGCGTTAAGCCCCCGCGTCGGCAGGTGTTGCCAAGGGTGTTGCCGACGTCTGACGACCCTAAGGTAGGCATCGATCAAGGCTGTGCCGATCAGCGTCGGCAGACTATGTTTCCCATGATTGACAGAGGTCGTCAGACGTCGGCACCTGTGCCGACGCCGCCGCTTAACGCAGTGAATCAAGAACAACCGTGTCCTTTCGTGGATCCGAGGAAACTTTAGGCACGAGCGCCCCGAATGTCGAATCGTGAGTTTCCAAGACACACGGACCGTCCTGTGTCTCCGTGGGAGGTCCCGCTATTTCTACACGTAAGGACCCGGGGGCAGTCCAGCTACCGGTATACTATTCTACATTAATTACTGTGCCTTACAAACGAGAACCGATAACGGCCGCGCCGTTGAAGCCGTAGCGAGCCGCGTGATTGCAGGGAAGCCAGAGTGATTGCAGCGAGGCCGGGGTGATTGGCACCAAGGCCGGAATGATCGCCCTCCCGAAATGTGCAGAGCCGCGATGCCGATGAAGGAATCCCGAGCTTGTCAAAGCGGCATCTCGATTCTCGAGGCCCCTCCGTAAACTATTGACCTGAACTTCCTTATGTACAGACCTTGGGATGGTGGAAGACACTTCTTACCGTCGAGTCGTCTCTGGAACAGACGTCCATATGCAGAATCCGTGTCAATGTGCGACTGCGATTACTTGTTATCACCCAAGGGATTCAGGAAGCGGGAGTTAACTCTCATGACCCTAGGGACTCAGTTCGACATGCGAATGGCCTAGGCCCTAAAATGCGGAACACAGGGATATCGGATATCCACGATGACGGAAAATCTCGCGTCCGCACCCCACGGACATGTCCGATTCCTGCCGACCGACCAGTCATCAGCATGACTACCATACCACGCGGAATTCAAACTCATTCTCATTTGACCTTGATTCAAAATACGAGAAAAGAAACGTGGCAGTGGCGGCGGCCGCTCCCTACTTAGATGGTTGCAAGGAGGGGGGAAAAAAATTACTACATTAATATTGAAAAGGTTGGAATGCAGAAGGTGGGAAACAAGAAAAAAAGGTACGCACCGCCGAAATTGGATCCGCGGATGCAATTGGATTCGGCAATAGGCAATAGAACGGAAGTTTTTTTTTTCCGGAAAATGCCGGGAGCGGCGCTGGTGGGCGCCATACAGCTCGAATCTCGTCTCAAACTCTCGGGTTGAACGGCGAGACTGCGTACGGATGCCGTGTGGAGTCCTGGAGAACCATGTTGGTGCAGTTGTGCTCACGGGGTGTGGTGGAGTCGCAACCGCAACCTTTCTAATTTACAAGACAATTTAATGGTAATGGCGTGAACGCATCGTGACCCCGTGTTTCAATGCGCGATCTCGTTGAGCCTTCTTCCGGATTACGGAGTACTTATACTTGGGTCGCCATGCCATTGCCGGTGTGTCGTAAGTAGTTAGATCACTTAGATGTGCTATGACGGCGGGTACGTCGGGCGGCGTCGTCGCTGAGCCCGGTAGCGAGGAGTGAGGTGAGAATACCAGTTTGGGAAGCAATCGCGTGAAGCTTAAGCGACGAGAAGTTCAACTTGAAGCAACGCGAAACATCCAGATTTCATCTATTATCCATGGTAGGATAGGACATCTAAAGCATCATTCACCATTATTCGGACGTCTTCCGAGTAAAGTAAGTCTGCGCTTCATCTAGGGGCCGTCCATTCGTTCGTTCGTCCATTGCCACCGCCACCGCCTCCGTCTCCCCCTGTGCTATCTCCGCGTACTGAGGCTGCGACTTCGCCCGTGCCCACTTTGGCTTCCAAATATGCGATGCAGCAGCCCACCGCTGTTCTGCGTCTGCGTCGGATACGCCGCGGGCGGGTAGCCCACAGGTTGTGGGTACTGCATTAATGCGATGTCAGTTCAACATTCGCATAGGAATAACGGATCAACTCACCACAACCTGCACCCTGCGATCGCGGGGGTAGACGACATATGCCGCGGGCTGCTGTGGCTGGCCGTACCCCGCCATCTGCTGTGGCGGCTGTACATACTGCACAGTGTACGCCGGGGCCGACCGATGGTGGCTGCGGTCACGGTAGCGCGTGGGCGAATGCGAGCGCGAGCGGTAGGAGGGGCCGCTGCGGTGGGACGGCCGCTGCGAGCTGCGGTGCGAGGGCCCAGAGACCTGCGAGATGGAGTCGTTCGGCGAGACAACGTCGATGGTTTGCGAGCGGAGGGGCGAGCGGACGTGTTGAGAGCTGTGCGAGTGTGTGCGGTGCGTGCTTGGGCGGCCGTGGCTGTGGGACGGCGAGGGCGAGCCGTGGCTACGCGGCGGGGGGGACGGGGTGTGCGCGGGGGAGCGCGAGGATGAGCGGTAGAACGTGTTGCTCGGGACGTCCGAGCGCGGGACAAAGGGAGATTTATATTGTGGCGCGCACTGAGCGGTGTCGTCCGCCCAGTTGGATATTCGCTGCTGCGTGCGCTGGAACTTGGCCTGTGCGCCGGGGGAGTAGTCGTATTCGGTCATGAATAGGTGGTTGGGTTTCCGCTAGTGGAGGAATAAAGCTAAGGGCGGTTGGTGGGTCGTACGATGTACGCACCGAGCCAAAGATGGACTTATAAGTGGCTCGCAGCGCCCCAATGAAGCCGATTTGGTGGTGTGGGGCCGTGGGACGACGGGTCAACAAGGAAGGTCGGACTCTAGTCGGACTCGAAGGCTAAATAGTGCTGAGGCGAGCTATGCTCCGGGCGGCACCAGTGCTGCCTATTGACGGGGATGGTAGAATGGCTGACGGGCGGTCCAGGCAACAGCATCGCACGGATTGGCAGCGGTAATGATATCAATACAAACCGGCGGGAATCGCCGACAACAAGATGTGACGGAGATCGACAGTGTGACGGTGACAGACTCTCTTTGTTTCTCTTCTCCTCCATCATCAACCTCGTTGATCTCGCCGCGACCTGGAGCCTCGCACTATCCTTGCACCCGCCTCGAGGCTCTGCTTTACCTTTGTTACCTCTGCCTCGTTGTCGAAATCCGTGATAAATTCAAGTGGTCACGGCTGCCGGCAACGCGTGTTGACGCTCATCTGGCGCCGAATATCCTGGTTTATCGGTGGCGTGGGCAGCTCTGGCCTTCACTGTCGGACAACGAACCTCATCGATGACGCACCGGCCTCAAGCCTGACCTCAATACCCAAATTATTGAACAACAAGCTCTAACGTTCAGCATCCGTTCAACTTCACGTAAGAAGGCAACCAACAGCGGTCTCCTGATTCTTTTTCGCAATAATTCCGATTACCTCAGTTGCATTATCATCGACAATCCGCTGCAACCCCGCGATGTTCAATCTCACTCCGACCGCCACCGACGTCAGGTTATTTGTAACCCCTCAACGACCTCAAATTCTTTCACCAGGTCAGAGCTGACCGACGCGTAGTCTTGCTGGATGCTCATAGGCACAAGGACTCACACTCTCTCGCGCGCCGGACCACAACGACTCGGAAACTTGTTTTCGTCAAACAACAGACATATTTTTGTATTTCCGACACATAATAAAGCCCCGGTTTTTAAAGTCAACAACCCATGACCACTTCGTCATTTTCAAACTATTCCCTGGAGTCGCCCGCGCTCCCGTCTACTTCCCGTCGCAATTGTTTCTCGCGCAAAGAATGTATTCATATCCTGATTCCCCACTGCGGTCACCGACGTCAGTTTGCTCGCGGCCTGATGATTTCAAACAAGTATCCACAGGATCAGCAAAACACCTCTTCTCCTTGGCCTCTGTCGACGCCGTAACCTCTCTTGGTCGCCGGCTCTACCAACAAAACCCAATGCTTTTGTCAAACGATAGATATTATCATATTTTGGACTCGATGACGCGCTGAAACCTCACTGCGCAACTTAGAATAAACCTCTAATTTTCTCAGCGCTCGCTCACGTGAAGCAGCTGTGATTACTTCGTCATCTGAAGCCCTACGAATCTACTCGCGCAAAGGATCTATTCACAATCCGATTACTTTTAACTGCGGCTACCGACGTCAGCTTGTTTGCGGCCCAACGAGGTTAAATCCGCGGACAGCGTCAGAAATGCAGTGTTGTGGTTTCTGACGCACTCTCTCTCTTGGTCGCCGACTTTCACACCTCAACCTATGACATGTCTTCTAATTTGAACCCACTCAATCAACGATGCTTATGGACCTACATAGTGCGGCTTCCCGTGAACGCCGCTCCCTAAAAAAGCCTCGCCCACAATCTGCTGCGATCTCACTCCGGCCGCCATCGACGTCAGTTTGTTTGTAAACCCCTCAACGAAATCTCTTCGCAAAGTTAGTGGTCTATCTCGGCTGCTCGTGAACACAAATCTTAGTCTCTCTCGCAGCCTCGGAAACCCGATCTTTTTGGACGAACGAGAGAGAGATTTCCGACAGCTCCAAGACACTCCGGCCTCGATGCACAACTGGGGATATAGCTCTAATTTTTCAGCGGCCGCTCACGTGAAGCCGAAAACCCACTCGTCATTGTCGAACTCCTCCTCTTTCGATTCCATACTTCTGGATCCATGGAGTCGCCCGGTTTCTCGTTTCGTTCCCGCCGTATCGATATTACTATTTTTTACTCCGCAGTTTAATTGCGGTCATCCAAGGGAGAGATGGTCAATTTGTGCTCCACCTCGGATCCTCGTAAACACAAAGTCTTGGTTTGCGGGCAAAAGTGCAACCCGACCTTTTTGTCAGGAGAGATATTTTACCTCGAATCTGATGCGCAACTCATGATAAAGCTTCAATTCTTAAAGGGACCATGCTGTCATTCTCAGACCCCTCCTCTTTCGATTCCACCTGCCTAGGCTCCCCTGCTCTCTCTTACCTGTCACTGTACTTGTATCTCGCGCCAAGATTCCGGCTGTACTCCAACTGTGTCGGTTCGTTCTCTGCCCGATAAATTCAAATGTGCTCTGAGGAACTCTGTAGTTTCACACCCCCCCTCTCTTGGTTGTTGATTCACACCTCAACATTATCGGACACTTGGATTTGGAACTCACTCGGTCAACAGTTCAGCTTCCCAAGAGCACCACTCATCAGTGATAAGCTAACAACTAGGCCATGCGTGAAATTTGCGATTTTTTTCTTCATTTTATGCCACTACTAGTAGTCATTTTGTATTGGACTACATATCACTCAACAGGGGGTTAGTGTCAGTCTGGGCAGCTAGCTAGGGGATAGTGGTCTATATGTAACTGTAAGGTGTGGAAGGTCAATATTGGCTAGAAAGTCAAAATCATACTTGAAGCTTTTACTCAAACCTGCTCTTTTAACAAGTCCTCGGGATTCACAGGAGTTGGGTGCTCACCCTAGAAGGAAATATCATCCATCTGTTGAAACGGTGCACTGGGGTGTGGCTGTGAAATCACCAGATATGGATATGAAGCACTAACAAGCATAGCAAGTATAGCTCAAATTACAGCCATTTGCGAAACTTGGGGTGCCAGCCTTTTTTTTTCCCACACTTTTCAACGAGAATAGTTGTTTTGAGCTCAATTCTTGTCTGTTTACCTTAAGAATATACTCATTCTGCCTGCAATGAAAATGCGGAGGGCACCACGATCTTTATTCTTCTTGATGCGATCAGAATTGCCTTATTGCGAAAATATCGGCCTTTTTGTACAGAATGATGAGTGTGATAGCTATAGGTATCCAACTGACTTAAACATTTGAGAGGATGGTCTTGGGTGTATTACAGAGGGCTGGAAATACCAGTATTTTTCATATTTCTTATATACAAGGTATTCAGATATCCTTCGCCATGAGAATGCGGTAGGATAGCTTTATCTCACAAAGGTTGCCCCCATAGGACTTGAGCTTCAACTTATAGGTGACTCATTTGAGAATAGTTCCAGAATTAAACTGTGCAACACTACAATGAGTACTGTGGCCACAGAATAGTCTACCATTAGACCAAAAGGTCGAGGTTTTCCTTTATTCTCACTGACGGTACTTGTAGCGGTGGAGAGATATTCTCAACCAGCGGCTAGTTTCCAGTGGGCAACGGCGGCTTCCAAAGGGCAATTAAAGCTGGCTAAGCCTCTGCACCTAGGATGGTCATAAACGGTGGTTGTGTGGGGAGGTACACAGCTGGAACCAGCCTTAATTGCACATCTAAACTCTTTTCCTGTCTCTTTCTGAGTGCAGTATATTCCTTCCACAAAGTGGGAGAGTAGTCTATTGCGGTACATTTGTGAATCTAGCTAATATTTATGCAAACTGAGGGAGCAAGAAGGAGATAAATGGAACTCGAGTCGGAATGGCGTGATATGTCGTGATTGGTGTGCGGTCCTACAGTTAGCGGTCCAATGGTGGTTTGAGTATTCCCGACCGTGAGTAGTTTTGGCCGCCAATCGCTGGTCTGTGATTGTCTTGTCATGATCTAGGCCAGATCGCCGCACGGCAGCGGTTACACAGCCACTGATCGTTGGAGACCCTAACTGTTGGCACTAAATAATATATTTTCTGTATCTTATCTGGAGAGGACTTGTTTAATGGCTTACCACTGACATTATCATGTTTCTTGCCAGTAGAGACTCCTACCGCAAGTGTCTGTATAGTGGTAGAAACCCTTTTCTAGTTCTTACCGTAAGCAGGGTTCCAACCGTTAAGCCCTGCACAGCCACCAACGGCTAACTGCTAGATGACCAGGTATCAAGAACTCATACCAGCCTTACCGTTACAGAGATCTTCATGATATCTCATCTTACTCCCTTTGAATTTGGGGTCCAGCTATTACCCGATCCCTAACCCTAAAGTAGGGTTGGTGCAAATCCCTTATCTTTAATGAAGCTACTACTGGTAGCCCTCAGACCGTAGTAGTTCCCCTTGATCACCTCAGTACTCGAGGAATCTGGTGGTAGGCCAACTCCTGGTGGAAGGGGTGGATGACCTGCTTATTGCCTCTCCCTTATTTTATATTTCCATAGGTACTTTACGGTTCGTCGGTCCTCGGACCGAATATTTGTTTTCCCCGTACATAGGTACAAACAAGCTCACTTTGATCCCAAACCACCACCATCTCCGTGACCAGTGACTTGAGTGTTCCACTGTGAGCACATTGCCAATAATCTCGGCTCGGTTACGGTGTTTGTGGTGATGGGATACACCCCATTAGGTCTATTCTTTCCGAAAAAGGCGTATCTGTTTGATGCATCAACGAATACACCCGATTTGGTGTATCAGACAGATGTGCATCAAAGGATACACCCGATTTGGTCTATCAGGCAGATGTGGCTATGTAGATTAGATTGTCGCGTCCTACGTTCTTCACCAGAAACAGAAACTACCATCCAACTGAACTTGCTATGTGAACATATGACTACAGAATATTTACTAGCATCATTCCATGTACTCATGAGCACTAAGACATTGATTCAAACCATCCTCTGTTTACCTTTTGATCTCCCCGTTGGTTTCCCTCCTTTGTGGCAGTCCTTTGTTGGACGGGTACTGGTACGGCCTTGGCAGGTAAGGGGGTTGTAATCTGTGCACGGATTTGTGTAATAATCTTTGCTTCTGGCTCCGGCACAGTCAGAAAGGCCACAATGCTGCTTCCGTTCATGAGAGGTTGATATCCTCGCACAAAGATGTCTGATATATTTTCAAATTCAGTGATACCTGACATCTCTATGAGATTGGTTTCATCATAGGGTACCACGACCTCTCCGCCGGCAGGCTGAGTGATTTGTTGCAATCCAGTGAAGGTTGGAAGTGGCACAGGTACCATGATTGCCGCCACATTCACGGAGAACAATAGCAACCTCGGGGGTCATGGGCACCCCAATGCACATTCTCCCTGGCCTAACTGGTGCTGAAACCCCCACCGAAAACATTACAACATCTATGTGGCTGAGTGAAAAAGTGCTGAAACTGGGGGAAGTGCAGGAACTTCAGCGCAAAAC
Organism: Mycena metata; assembly: GCA_029378385.1. NCBI lineage: Eukaryota > Fungi > Basidiomycota > Agaricomycetes > Agaricales > Mycenaceae > Mycena > Mycena metata. Next base: position 153,462 of record JARKIB010000098.1, read on the forward strand.
TTGAAGTTGCCCGCGCAGGGCCAAAAGAAATACATAAGCATATTTATACAGTATTTTGCAAATTCTCAGTCCACCAACCGAGCCTAGGACGGAGACCACCCATTCAAAAGCATCGACATCACATGACAAAAATAGGCCCGTGCAATGTTCGAAAAAATTGTGCTGAATGCTCTACAAGTTGAAAAACAGGTACCCGAAAAGCTGATGCAGTTAGGCCCTGAAATCTCTCTTTTCTTCCCCTTCTCTTTCCTTTTTGGGTGTATTTGTTTTTACTTTTCGGGCCACCACAAACACCATAAGCGAGCCCAGAACTATAATCTCTGCCCCTAAGGTGGAGAGCGTGGGAACCCAGCACCCTTATATAAGCCGTGACACGTGTGACGTGACGTTCCAAATCTCAGGTCGGCGAAAAAAAAATTGAAAAAAATTGGCGCAAAAAATTGGATTTCATAGAGGAAAAAAAAACTATATATGTACAGACTGGTTCATCAATGGTACTGCATTATAAGGCAGTGTCCTATGGCTCTTGTATGTCTTCTGTAGATAACCTAAATCCTTCCCAGTACAGCCAAGATAATAAGCTGAGACAAATCGGGCTGCTCTATTGGAAAACCGAAGAATAAACAATTGAGGGACTTCATCCAGGCATCTTTTGACATTTGCTTCCATCTCCTCAATATTCTTGGTGCTGGGGGACTTTCGATACTTGAATTTTGCTGCACCTCAGTACATTTTAATAAAATTGAATTCACAGTGGTATTTAGGATAGAAGTCACAAATATGACCACAGCTTTCAACAAGTTCCTGAAGTGCAGATTTCTGATTGATAAAGTCTGGCTGATTGAATAGAGTTCTACGGCAGCAACAGCTGGTTGCTTCTGCATCACATTTGAAACCTGGAGTCCAATTCCGAAGAGATCTGAGCCAGGTCATCTGGAATAGGGGTACTAGTCTGTGATCTCTTCAAAGTGAGAGCTGCTGTGGCCTTGGAAAGATTGTTCTACCTAGCTTTCTTGCCTTTACTGGCTTTGGGCATGGTACAGATGGAGGGGAGAGGAGAGGACCAAAAATGCGACTTCAATGAGACTGCAACGAGGCTCGGGTGAGGCGCTGGGATGTCCGGACCGATCACGTGATTGATTGCATAATCGTTCCAAATATTCAGGTTTCGTTTTCCAAAACTGCGCCAAATGCACGAAAAAGGCCATAGGAACACAGTTTCCCAAAAAGGAAAAAAAAAAAAGTGCTTATAACTCTGGAATAAATGTCTTTTTGAAGATTCTGCTTCCTAGGAAGTGACAACATGGTCAATTAGCACATTTCCTAGCAACCATAATTTTTCTCAAAAAGTTCCTAATATAGTTATAACAGCGTGACCGAATAGCTTATGTAAGGGGTGCTGGGTTCCCACGCTCTCCACCTTAGCCCATTTCCTCACATCTACCGAGTCTTTCCGAGCTACAGCGACACTCTATGCTCACACGGCATTTTCCCATAACCACACCACATTCTCTTTCTACTGCTATACAACTTTTCTGGGACCTTTGATTTTCACCAGTACACTCCAGATTCCGGACTTCTGACCCACATCTTCTGTCTACAAGCAGACGGTCCTGTGCTTCCACACCAGAGCCCAGCGGTAGACCGTGAAGCTGAACTGAGACACCCACTTGGTAGTGTTCATGCATATGTAGGTACACACCCTATCACCCTCACCAGAGTTAAGGAATAGGAGGCTCAGGAGGGTGAGCCTAGTTGACTAGAACATTAGTCTACAGTGAAGTTGGCATTAACCTGTCAATCAAGTGGAAAGATCAACCAGAAAGGTCCGACGGCACAACCAGTATGGGGAGATTAGTAGCGGCTATGAGAGAGTAACAACAAGATTTATGGGGCTGGGACTCGGCTAAACCTCGCTTAAGGTCGACTAAGGTCGGCTAAGGTCTCACTTACACGGCAGGCAAGGACCCAGGCACACGATTGTCATGTGCCTTAAATGCACGTCCCGTGCACATGGCCCGGAATTAAGTGTGACTTGTCACAAAGGGGTTTGTTGGTTGGGTTTTAAAGCTCTTTGTGAGCATTGTGTTGCTGGTTGACCGAATAATAGCTATGATGTACCTAGTAGGTGGCAGAGCCACGATGGGATCTGTGGCCGAGTCACGGCTCAGCCAAAAAAAAACCCTGAGCCTAATTTACAAAGTTTACTCGCGCTCAAGGCTCAAGGCTGAAAATGAATTTTAGATTCCTACTAACTATGTACATTATAGCTACTACACAACACAAAGAGCTTTGAAACGACCAACAAAGCCCTTAGTGACATGTCATAGTTAAATCCGGGGCATGTGCGTGATATGTGCATTTAAGGCACACAACAATTGTGTGCCTGGGTCTTTGCCCCCCCGGATTATGGGGACTCGCCTGGTTGCAGCCATCACTGAATCAAAGATGCCATCCCAACTCAGAATAAGCAGAAAAAAGGGAATTAAATCATGTTAAAACCAGGACAAAGCCCCACATAGTGGCCCCTGCAGTGAGCAAAAGCACCACACAGTGGGCCCAGTGGCAAGTCTCAGGGGGGTCCACAGGGGTCTCCCCTGTGCCTCAAATAATTAAATAAACTCGGATTAAGCTGTATGAAAAAAAAAGATAAAAAAAAGGATCAAAGAGGCCTAAATTAAATTTCTCGTCAGGCAGAAGGAGGGGGTTTGGTAGGAGCCCCGTTCCCCCCAGCTTAACATCGCCAAGATCCTTCCTAAAACTCAAAGAACTTGAACCCGGGACAAAAAGACCAGAAAGTACTAAATATAATTTTTCGGGCATGTCATTAGACAAGCGGAGGGGTTTCTGGGGAGAATCCAGCTCAATATGGCCCAAACACTGTCCTTTTAGTTCAAACACTGTAAACCGGCACTTAGATACTGATATTAATCCTCTGATCACAGCTGATCGCATTCAGATCAATAGTGGGGCTCGCTTACTTAGCCGAGTTCCAGTCCCATAACTCCATATACTTCCCACGAGATCTCACAGTCGGCTACCAAATCGTGATGGTAAGCAGCTATTTTTGGGTCTTGACTCAAACAGACTCAAATGGCTTATTCACGAATGACTTGCACCCAACATCAATGCATAATCACTGTGAAGCGGTTTTATGTTCCCACTGGAAGCACTCACCAAGTGCTCACTTCCCACTCTCATCATTTATGTATCAACTGAGGTGGTGGGCTGCAAAGCACCCCACCGTGCTCTTTGTTATTTATTCAATTTGTACCAGCATTGATGTGTTTTATTTCCTCTCCTAGTCAGGATTCACATGTAAGGTAGTAGATTGTCCTCAGTAGGAGTCTGTGACATTGCGGGTTCAGTTTCTGGACCATTATGCACATTACTATATTGAGTTTCCATGTTTTGTAATATGTGGCATATATGAATTAATATATAAGTAGAGGTAGAACTCAGGTGGAAACCAGTGGACCGTACCCTCCTTGTTAGGAGCACAGCATAACACATGCCTCCATCCGGGAAGTTTTACAAGCTTATTCAGTGTACATTTGAGTGTCTGTTAATTAGATACTTTAGTGTCTACCATTATATTGGGAGTTTGATTGTATATTTGGTGCAGCATACAGCGACAGTGTTAGGGTTACACCAAACAGTGAACAGTGATACAGCATCAGCATCGGTGTTTAAGGGTCACAATGTTAGTGTACAGCGAATATTTACAGCGGAACCTGGTCAACCTTTGGGTTACAGTTCAGAACAACAACCATGGCCTCAAACTAAGTGTAGTTCAAAAACCACAACCTGGTGTACATCACCACAACACTTATTAGAAACCCAAAGCTCCTCTAAGAACTATAAAGGTTGCATTCAGTGTTGTACTTACATCTTACGGAAAGATTCTGTTTGTATTCCAAGTGCGTCGGGTTCGCTGCCCGACGAATTCAAATGAATGTGCTCCGACGAACTCTGTAGTTTCATACTCCCCCTCTCTTAATTCCCGATTCACACCTCAACCTTATCACACACGTCTATTTTGAACTCACTCGGTCAACAAACACCGCTCCTCATCGGAACGACCCAGCGGGAACGACAAATAATTATGTACTTTTATGATCTCAGCGCCACCGGCCTCGATGTAAGTTGCGTCAGCGCGTCGAAATAGCCCGGAGGCAAGTAAGCAGGTACCGCCGCCCACATCTTATCACTCACTGCAAACCTTCCGTCGCAGCTCACAATTCTTTGCAACCAACCAACGTAATTTTATTCAATTCAACTACATAGCGCCCATAGCCGAGGATATCCTCGTCACCGTATGTAAGTACCGCCAAATCTTCCCCCGCACGTCGCCCACCAGCCCGCCCCAACTGAATGATTAATGAAATACTTTTACCCACCCACTTGGTAAGCTTCCCCGATGCCGTATGGGCTCGGAATCCCGGTGGGTTCGGTTTATTCGTATCATTAGTAGTAACTTATTCCTAATTTATTCTGTGTGGACTGGGCAGCGGGCGGGGGGCGGCCGTTACTATATCCTCGTGTTCGGGGGCAGATTGTATTCGGTGCGACGCTCGGGCACTTTACACAGGTGAGTTGATATCATCACACAGGAAGAAATCCAATCAAAGTTGGAGAGTTGACCTCCGGCGGAACGCCAAGAGGAAGGAAGGTGTTCACACGCTGCTATACTTGGTTGCGAAAAATGTGCATCAGTCAACCTGCTTGCTAGGTTGAAAGGTTGAAAGTTGAACGAACACCAAATCTGACGTCTCGTACTAGAACGTCTGGCACCAAGTCAAATAGAAGCATCACGATTAATTCGAGGATGCCGAAGTTCGTTCTCAAGCACGAGGATGAGAAGCAAACACCGAACCTTCCACACTCAATCATCGGGATGAAAACATTCACGATGCGGGTACGGAGCCAAAGCTGGTCGAACTCACGGTTAAGCCTCCCTGGAGGACATAGATAGCTCACAAATGTATCAATCCGAGTCCACGCTCCGGAACGTCAACTCGTCACACCGTTTCCTCGACGCCGTCCATATACCGTAAAGGTACGGTCGGAACCCAAACTTTCAACCCGCAGATACTGTATTCTACATAAACACACTGTGGTGCCCATACCTACCATTGAAGCCGCGTGAGATGTTTAGTTAATATCGGAAGCAATTCCAATTCAAACCTATTCAAGCATGTGGTGTGGATTCGGGCGAGGAACGAGGCCTCGAATTGCGATGATCGTCCATAGCGATACATGTAAGTACATCGGAGGAGAAGGAAAATTATCTGGGCGGTCCCAAGTTGAACGACAGCAGCCGAGGAGGCGGAAGAGTTACATACACATCCTCGCAATTTACCTTTGATTGCTCGAAAAAGTGATTTGTATCAGAACCTAGAGTTCACCGACCGCAAAAAGCGAACGTACTTAGTGTATTGACACTGACCGTCGAACGTTGTATCCAGTGTTTGAAGCAGGAGATCTGGAATGTGAAGCGCGCCGGGATCGTGGGCGGACGTCTCGTCTGCCAAACAGATGGGAGAAACGCCTAGTACAATCTGCACAGCCCAGAAAAAAAAAATGTGGACGATTTCCGGGTGACATGGGAAGGCACAACACAGGAACTACGAAACGGCGTCGACCGTCGGCCTTTCGGGAATGTGTCGGGATTGTTCGGACGCTCCCACGCGATCCCCATCGGCGACGGTTCTTTTTCCCTTCGCGGTTAACGTCCACCAATCAGTGTCCGAGCCCCCGCGCCGTGTGGACGACAGATTTGTTGGTGGGCTCTTCTTGCCTCCTCATGCCACATACAGCTCTGCGATTTGCCATCCCTGGCCCATTTCCCGGGACTCGACTCCATCAAAGTTGTTCACGTCGTGCATAGAACACGTTTCGCTCAACGTTTTGTCCACCTCTTGTTCTACTGCATGCATGGCGCCGGGCGGTATTTGTACGACATTCTCTTTGTGCATGCCGACATCCAAGGCTATCTCGGCCTTGAACGTGTACGCCTTCCTCTCGCAGACCGACAAGCCGTTACGCCTTCTTCCTCGCAACGGGCTTCAACTTTCCGTTTTCACTCTGGCGCTCGTCCTCCGAGTCGACATGTGCCTGAATGCTGCCAGTCAATCTCCGCCGTCCAAGCCCTCCGTGTTTCCCACTCCCAAGTGCTGTATCTATCGATCCCCCTAGTATGCCCCGGCCAGTCTAGTCTACTCTGGCCAACTCTCAGCCAACGGCCTCCACTGGCACCAACTAATATTTTTCTCTCGAAATCTACGGAAAATCCATCGCAATCGGCAAATCGGGCCGCGGTCCGCGCACCACGAAGTCTCGCGCTAATAGGCGCCAATCAATCAGTCTCGTGGGCTACGCGACTACGCGACTTCCCCGCGTTCGGTTTGGGCCACAGGTGTTCAGTGTTAGTGTCATCCGCCTTGGGTATTTTGCAATTGAATGATCCACTGTGAATTCAGAGGAAAGGAAAGGATCCAAGACAGCGCTACGCGTACGGTAGCGCTACGGTAGAAGCAATTCCCCGCTATCCGAGTTGTACTTGTAAAGTTGTAAGCGAACGGAAGGTCGAAGAAGTCAACCTCGGCACATGATCATTCGCCCGAGCCATCATCGTCCTGCTTTAAATGCTTAGTCCTCTCCAACAACCACCAGTAAGCGTAAGCGAGGAAGCCTCCCCCTCTCTCCTTTTCTTCAAACTCTCAAATTCGAACACACTTTCAACTTCGCATCTAGCGCGAATCTCGGGGGGGGGGGGGCGATCCTCGGTAGCATGATCCCGGCCAGCGTTGAAATTCGTTTCCAACGGCATTTACCGTGCGCGAGCGCCGAGTTCAGTTGCCCACTTATTTCTGACTGAATCTCTTGTTCCTGTCAGTCACAATATATATCGCGGTGGCGTAGCGGCGACTTGGCGCGGCGCAGATGCATATTTAGCAGTGGCACACAACACATGGTTACCTCCTATTCTGTGTCATTCATTCCTCACTTTCACCCCAGTTTCAGAGCTACACATTGAATGAATTCAAAATCCTCTGTATTTCCGCAACACACCCCACGTGACCGCGTTTGCCATCGCGATGGCCCGTTGCCGACATAAAGCTCGTTGCAACGGGGCTAACTCAACGCGGACTAACGCTGCAAAATCAAATTTGGATCACCACACACATCTCAAGTATGCAAAGCAAGACGGTGTAGTTCATTGTTGAGATATAATACCGATCGTGGCGCGCTAAACTCAGATGAAACTCCAAGGTGAAGATCATGAAATTTGTGCCTGGCTGAATCTCATAATTCCGTCGAATGCTGTGTACTCGACGGGGCCGACTGTCGGTGTTGCAAGTTCGGACGGACATTGGCCATTGGTATCGTCGCAATGCTGATCTATCTGACAGAAATTGCCATCGCCATCTGAACTTCAGATTCTGTCACTCATGAAGCCAAGAGCCCGAACAGCAAGCAACATTGCAACAACACCGCAATTCCGCTCTCATTGGTCCCGTGCAAGGCGAATAAGATGAAGGTGGGGTAAATTCAAATTCGGAGAGTCGAGACCCGAGTTGGCGACACGTTTGCATCCGCTTTTGGCCCCGCCATCAATTACGGGCAGGTCAATCCCATTTGGGTCTGTCTAGTACGTGCCTGTCGGAGTCATGTCCTCTTCTCACTCACCCCGAATTTGTTGTCCACGTCGAGTGTAGAAAAATAGCTATAGCTGGGCTGTTGAGTCGTACTATCTGCGATTGTACCCATACCCACACGAAGGGCGATCAGCGCACGGGCGCGGTGGCGCTTCTGTGCTTTACTTGGCTTCGAATTCTCTTCTGTCTCTGATCGAGTTCCGAGAAGTTCGACACCTCCATTCTTGAGATGTTTGGCTGGTTCTTGACGAATGAACCTGTGGTTGATTGCATGCACACGCTTGAGATGTTGTGGGCGTGTAGATGATACGCGACCCACTTGACTTTCCGCCGCGTTCTTTCGAGTTGTGGATACAGGTTTCTCCACAGCGAGTTACAGCGTTTCCTTCAAAGCTTTCCGACCTTTCCTATCTTCGCTTTCCGCGATTTCCGGTTCACGAACGGATCGACAAACTGATTGCTCGGTTCCTTCGGTGCTGTAATGTCCCCCAATTCTCATTTTTGGGACGTCTTTGTTGCCAAACTAGTCGGTCGAGGTGAGGCAACGGCGTGTAGGGGCCACATTGTGATTTACTGCCACAGTTCCGACTCGCCTCGAGTTCTTTGTCCCCAGTTTCCGACATGACAGCCAAATACATAGCGAGAAGTCGAATTAGTTGGTTCGTTGTTGGCCGTGGGCGACGCCCGCTGGAAGCTTTTAATACCACGGTCGCAGAAAACATGTGCGACAATAACGACGAGAGTGGGGAGAAGATCATTCACGCCTGATGGCGCTAACCAAAACTCTAATCTCAACATCACTTGCAGCTAGATCTCAAATCGAGATCGATCGGCATAACATAATGCGCATGTCTTTTATTTCAAACCGCCGCCAGACCCGCTCTCCTTCTGTCCCCCTGTCCTTCCCGCCACCGTCTAGCCTTTAAGTAGACTTTGTCCAGCGAACGAGCCTCTTCTTTCTTCATCTTGCATGTCGTCGCCCGCCGTACTCTCGACCTCGACCCCAGCGACTACCAGGCGGTCAAGGACCACCTCCACAATATCGAACGCAAAAAAGCAGCACCACATCTGCCCAGTATGCCAACGCCCGTTCAGTACTACAGGCCATCTCGCCCGCCATTCGCGCGTGCACACGGGCGAGCGGAACCACAAATGCCCCTTCCCAGGGTGCGAGACTAGATGCTCGCGCGCAGACAACCTACAGCAGCAGTGAGTCCTCTATTACTCTCAACCTTCGTTGTCGTTCCCGTCTCTGGTTGTGGTAACCCACCCCTCATGTTTATCTTCACCTGCTTTGACCTGCGATGCTGATGCGCCTATGCAGCTACCGGATACATCTCTCCCCAGGTTCCCGTCGAAAATCCGGGCGAACGATCCTACGGAGCGAAAGCACGCCTGCCCCTAGTCCTCTAGCCACTTCTCCTTCGAGCTCGACTGACAATCTCCACGGCTACCGGGAGGACTCGCCGCCTCTGGAGCCTCCGCCACTCGAAGACTCTCGGCTCTATTTCTTCAATGTCGCGAACGGTGGCGCGATCGAATCTCCTCCGAACACGCCCCCGCCACTCGTTGAGGCGTTCCCTATGGCCTATCGCTCAGAGATACGGTCTTCAGTGGGGCACCCGTACCCGACGCCGACGCATAGGTCCTTACCGCAGATTGACACCTCTGCACGCGTGGACCCGGCTGGCGAGGAGTACTGGAGTACCTCTTCCATGTCGGACAGCCACGGGAATGCATCGAACTTCCCCTCCCCCTCTGCGTACCCGTCGTCCAATGCATCGACCTACCCTTCACCGAGCGCACAGTATTCCTCCGGCCTCCCCCAGTACGTCACTAGCCCGCAATCGCACCACCACCCGCACGTCTTCCGCCACGCGTCGCATTCGCCCGCCGCTGCCGCCGTCCCCGTCGCGCGCAGCCTCACCGCGCGGCACTCGATCGCGCACCTCGGCGCCCACGCCCAGCGGCAGCGTGCCGAGCCTCCGCGCATCCTTCAGATGGACGATGGTCGTGTCCTTCACCACCCAGTGGCGTCTCACCAACCGATGCCGCGGCAGCAGCAGGAGCAGGAGCAGTACCCTTCGGCTTCCCCTTCGACGACGTACACCGCGCCGCAGGTCGTCGCCGCCGCGCCTTACGCCGGGGAGTCGTACACGCAGGTGGTGGAGCAGCGACCGGAGAGTCCGAGCCCGCCGCCGTCCTCGCAGCACAGTCCCCAGACGCCCTATACGCCGTTCCACGAGCCCGTCGCCGTCTACGCACCCGTACCTTCGCAGTATCCGCCCGAGCAACAGCGGCAGTACGAGCCCATCCACCGCGATGTGCACGGGGCGTACGCCGCCCACACCTCCCAGCAGCAGCACCACTATGCGACCGGGTACCCAGAGGCGCCGCACCAGCAGCAGCCCGCGCCGTACGCCGACGTACGATGTGTACGATTCCGAGGGGCGTGTGGTTAACTTGACGTATGGTGCGGTGCTGCCGGTGATGCAGTATCACACGCAGGAGCAGCAGAAGGCAGCGTACGATAAGCAGCAGCAGCGACCGGGCGTGCCTGCGTACATGGACGAGCACAGGACTTACAGCCCGGCGGTGCTCCCCGCAGACCTGCCTGCGCTGCGGCGGGAGTCTGTCGGTGGGAACACGTACGTCGCGGGCGCGGAGACCCAGACGGTCGTGGCGTCGTCGTCCTTGGCGGGGGCGGGGTACATACCGCGGGAGGGCGCGGGGCAGTACATCCAGCATTCGGCGACGCCGCCCCCGCAGGTCAGACGCGACTATACGTCGTACGCGCCTGCGCCTGCGCCGTATCTGCATCAACCCCGGCCAGCAGCCGCCTCTTTCGGGAGAGTATCTAGCGCACTACGAGTGGCGCGTCGCGGAGGTGCAATAGTGTGTCGCCTTCTTCCTGCCTACCTCCTTCTCGTCGTCCCCATGCTTGCCCCGACTGCATATCGTACTCGCCATACCTTCCTCCACCGGTTACTTGCCGCACACCTAATCTCTAATCTCCATGTGCATCTCCCCTTACCACTGCCTCGCTCTCCTCCACCTCGCTTTGCTCTGTACTCGAAACTAACTCCATCGTGCTTCATGCTTCGTTCTCCTTGCTTTATCTTCTCGTACATAGATATATTTGCCCGCATCCTCCGCATCGCATGTTCCCATTAAATAACCCGTACCATCCATTCATTCGTTGTACATAGATAATACTTCACCCTGTCTATAATTCAGAGCATCATCGTATATACGTTACATAGCATTATATTAGTTGTACCATACATACGAATACATTGTAGAAGTTTTATCGTCGGTAGCTCGATGTGTAAAAATGAAATGTTAGTTCTCTCAGCACTAAAGTCATTGGAGATCCTGTCAGTCGGGGCGCATGAACCCGAGAGTAATGCACTGCGGTGGAATGGATCGAACTCGCGCGCAAGTTGCACACAATTCCATTATAAATCAACAATTCATGTGTCCGAATTCTCAGATCCTTCAAGAGGCCGTCCACCACCAACAGTTGCCCACGACCAGTTTAGAAAGAGAAAGAAGTCGCCATATCAATTGTTTCATTATGCACCGCAGCTGTACGCAATTGCGTCTCAAGCGGCGTCGATACTTCGGGAGGCGATTGGACGATCTGTATCCTGAAGGCTTCTGCGCGCTGGTAGGTAGGTGGGCACCGCGGGTTTCAATATAAACATTGGTAACTTGGCGAAAAATTAGAATTAGTAAGTGGGCCAAGATAAACGTTGGCAACTTGGCGAAAAAATTACTTTATCGACGGGGACTGTTTCTCAAGGCCGTCTGTTAGTTGAACAGCTCAGCGGTCACAATGGTGACGGCGATGTAACGGCGGCCAGTCGGGAGGGACAGAGGCCGCTACTAGGCCGCTGATGCTCCCGCGAAACGCCGCCTGAGGGATGGAGCTTGCTGGCGGTTCCGCAAATTTTCTTTTTCCGTACGGTGACATCCTCTATGGAAGGACCCACTCCATTCCGTACATCTTTGGACCGCGGGAATGATTGTTGGACATCGGAGGTCGAGTCTTATGGGTCCCTAGAGTGTATTGTAATTTGTGATACCGGATAAATAGTGCGCAGGCGGGAGGATACATGCAAGCCGTGAGTAAGCTCCGTATAGTCATGTAGCTGGCTTTTATCCGCCTGCTGTGCGTGCGACCAAGCGGTTACGTATGTACCGTAGTTTTGAACCTGTGGGAAGGACTGCGTTTCAAAATGTCACTGTCCGCAGGGGTCTACAGCCATTTGAGAAAAGCGCGAGTCTGAATGTCTGAATTAAGGAACTTGGAGTACACGTCTCGTCGGTCCACAAAGCCCCACAAAGACAGGACTGAACGGCAGGAACAGACACGTCGCGGTTTGGTTGCGGTGTGTTCAGTATGACATGTGGTAGAGATAGTTTTGTGTTCCGCGGTGGGATTAAAACCCAATTTAAATGCGACGGTATGCGAAGCGAAGCAGATACTGCCAGAGTAATATCACCGCCCACAGGACATGTGTTGACAAAGCTTCTTGCCGACGCTGAATGGATGGTGATCATTTGGGAAACTGAGATCCTAGCGAAGATCCCCCACCGAGCGTGACGAAGGCAGGAGACTTCTTATCGCGGGGCGGCAGCCGGACAGGTAGAGCTAGTACCTGTGCGAACGGATCTGGGCACTGATTTAGAACAGGAACGTGATTTAATTTGGATAAATTTTCAAATTCCGACGGAGCCCGAAAATTTGGCGTTTGGGGTCGCCGTGGTCTGCGTGAGGTCGCCGTCGAGTTTCTTGACGTGGAACGGCCGCAGTGAGCGAAGAAACGCGGAGCTCAAGAGGCAAGACGACGATTTGTGGGAGACAGTGTGAGATGGGCAATTCAATTTCTGACAGGTCTGTGGAGGAATAACGCGCCCAGTGTCGACATCGGGCACTTTATAAAGGCGGACCACCGACAGTTATATGGCAGCCAGGCGGTCATGCGGTCGAGGACAAGCGCCGATATTGTCTGTGGATTCGGTAGGAACCGGGACGAAAGTGCACAGGGCACCAGATGGCCGTGGCAGTAAAGTAATTCTTCTCCGTCCACGAGAGGCCATGTAGATTGAAGCAGAAAGGCCAACCGTCCGAGCTGCTTCGAGTCGCCAGTTACTTCAATGAGTTCTCTTGAAGTCCTCCAAATTTCTCGATTCATGCGTATCAAGTGTATCGCACAAGAGGGCTTGCAACTGGCGTCCAGCTTGAGACTTCAACGCTAACGGTAAGTTCCTCTGGGATGCGGTCAAGGTTTTGGACGAGGTTAAGGTGGAGAGAGAGAGGTATGACGCCGGATCTGCGCCTCGGCCGTCAAGGCGGGCCGTACGCGGCGCCGCGGACCAGTGGCGATTGTCGGTTGCTTCAACTTCAACCCATATCCATTATCCATCGATGCTCACTGGCGTAAAATATTTGGTTCACTATAACTCGTATCGGTGCAGCAAACTTTGGTCCCACCACAGTTCGTCGAACAAACAGCGAATTCAGGGATGACGGGACGGATTTGTTTGCCCTGGACTTATCGGGCGGATGAGCCATGGGCCGATCGGCAGGTGTACATTATTGATGATAATTCCGCTTTCTCAGTTATCAATCCACAGAAGAATCGAAGTTCGTCGTTGCCGAATATTTAGAACCGTGGGAAAGAAGTTCCCTAGGATCCAAAAACTATTTTTTTTGAACTCCGCTCCAGTACTACGATGCGTTAGACTGTTAGTACGCGTAAACATCCCTCCGGATGCTCGGGTACGCGTATAAGCCCTCTGAACGTAGTCTTCCCCAATAGAAAATCCACACGTTTAACACCAGTCATTTCTCGCCTCGATCTCCCGTTCCCGTAACTTCACCCGGCTGCCGAGGACCGCTTCCCCCCGACACCGTACTTGATAAGCATGCGTTACTGCAGCTTGCTCATCCTGGTCCAGCAGCGCCCAGTCAGTGTGTGTGATGCGCGTTTGCAATGTTTTGTACAGTTCCCAAAGGACGTCACCAACGCTGATCGGTGGGATGGAATCCGCCGCCATGCCTGGGGCTAGCTTCAAGTCCACTGGCCAGAAGGGTATGCGCGGATGCAGGATTCGAAGAGCCGTTAGGGGAGGATGGAACGCGGAATCAGTGAATTGTTCCGATGTACTCCGGATCCAGGTGTTCCCATGGCCAAGACGGAGTGGGGTGAATGTCTTTAAGGCGAAATCGACATGGAATATCGGTGATGGTGTATTTCCATCGAGCCAAGGGTGGAAATGCAAGGTTCTCGGGTCAGGGGAGCCAGGAGGCATCCACGGCGGAAGGAGAACAGCATGACGCATCAACGGCGCCGAGGGACGGGCACCGAGGGCAAGGGTAGAGGTGTCCCTTCGAGGTGTGTATGTATCCGATAGGGTTAGACCATCTAGATTTGGCATATCCTCATAAGTTAGTGGGTCGACGCTTGTAAGCGGTGCAGGAGGGTGAAGGTGCCGTGGGGGGTCCAAGTCAATACCCGAGAAAGAATCAGCCGGATCTGCCGTCCGGCGAAATATACTCCTCTCAATCGCCTGAACGGAAGGAAGTAAAGGCCAATCTTGGACCGAACGCCGAAATCTAGCACTATATGTCTCGTCCCAGTCCGGTTGAGATTCTTTTACTTGTGCCACAATCGGCTCCATGAGGAGGCGCTGGAGGATTGAGGTCATTGTAGGCCGATCCTCAGGGCGTCCACTCCAACCCTCGTCCAGCAACTGCCAAAGGCGAAGCGGGGATATTTTTTCTGACCGCGAGGGCCGGATCCCTTCCACGACCTTGAGAATGATGGCCACTTCATTGTGTATATCGAAGAACGGGGGGTTTCCGCTCAAGATCTGTCGAATATTATTATTTTAACAAAAGGAGAAACCGGTTCAGGTCGTCAGTGTTATTTACCTCATAGGTGAGACACGCAAACGCATAGACATCCGATCCAAAATGATTGGGTCGTTGATCCAAGAGTATTTCTGGGGCTTGGTATCTAACCGTGCCGGGGCGTCCACTGCGACTCGACAGAGTGGTGTTCAAGGACAGAACACCAACTATCGACGACAGGCCAAAATCAGCAATACACGCCCTTCTTGAAGGGGTAACGAGGATATTTGCCTGGACGGTGACTATGAGCGAGAGCGTTGAGATACATTACTACACACACCGTCTTGAGGTCGCCGTGGACGATGTTTTGGCTATGGAGATACTCGAGTCCCATAGCTATATCTACGACCTAAAGAAAAGACTTTAAGCGGAGCTTTTAGTTGGCAAAGAAATGCGGACCAGAGAAAGGTGATCTATCCCAGGAGGGGCTCGGCCCAAAAATGATTTGAGATCCCCGTTGTCCATCCACGGTGAAATAAGGCAAAGTCTACTATCAAGTGTATAAAGACCGAAGAACGGCAGCAAGTTTGGATGCGACAGTTGGCGCCAGATAAGGGCTTCACGGCCGAATTTCTAACGCGGAGTCAGTGCAGATCAATATTCGGTCTTGATTACAATCAACCTTCAACGAGGCCCTCACATCGTCGTCCTGGAACTGTCTCATGCTTTTGACGGCAACGATCTGGCCGCCAACGCGGCCTCTCCAAATGTCCCCATACCCACCACCCGCCACTTGTTGACCCAGCCTTTCTAACCCATCCAATGCAAAGCAAGTGGGATGAAGTCCGCATTCTCCGGAGAGCTTGAGAAGGGCCTTGGAAAGCAGAGGCCTCGAGGCTGGTTCATAGGATGAATCGAGAAGCTTGGAGCGGGGGATCAGGCTAATTGCGCCAGAGTTGACAGCAGCGGACTTACATCCTGGAGGAGATCCAATAGCTGTTGTGCCAGCGCCCCTCGACAACTCAAGAAGCGTTTTGAAGCCGCAGAGTCAGATAATATGGAAGTGATTTGCGCTGAAACGGAAGAGATATCACGGGTTAGCCGATCCGAGACCTCCTCGGGCATAAAATGCCTTGGAGACTCCTGGTGAACAACGGTTACAGGGAGACTTTTTGACGGTAAATTTAAATACTTACCTCGGTGGTTAAATATCGTAATAATATTTTGACCACAGAGTGGTAGTTTGCAAGAGCCGTCAACATGTCCCATTTTGCCCACTCCAGTGGATAGCTGGGAGAGGTGGATTGACGGGCTGAATATACGCGTCATTCCCCGGGGCTAGGGGAAGGAAGAGCACAACCCACCCATTGGAATTGAGTCGGTCCAAAACAAACGAAGCAAAACACTGTGTCTCGTTAATTGCAGAAGCTGCCAGGACAATTTCAGACGAACGCGATGGATCTCAAGCCAAGGGCCGCGAGCCATTGCATCTAATCCGACGAAATTGTCCATTGATGCGGGCGCTGATGGAACACCCGTATCTGAGGCTTCACTGGGGTGGGTTCGTCGTATGTCCTATGTCGTCTGGGCGGGAGGATAGACGCTCTTGCTAAGGCGGGGATGGATCATTGGATGACAAGACTGAGGCGGTGCCGCAACAGTGCCGCCTTTATCGGCGAAGTGTCAGAAGATCGTGGGACGGTTTCGTACATTGATGCGACTCGAGTTTCATTACCTTTCTGAAAAAAAAGAAAAGCGCTCATGCATGCCGACAAGGATTTGACGCCCGGGGTCGCATCGACGAGCTTGCTTATCTGCTGGTACCGGTGCGTCTGGCGATCCAAAAGAGTGGCCATGGAGAGAACGCATAACTCCTCATGTTCCGATGCTTTCGGAAACTTTGGCCTCCGAGGTGTTTAGGAATTGGATCCCCTGCTAGTTTCCGGGCGAGAGGTCCAGATCGCTGGGAATGGTGTTTGTACCTTTTTTCGTTCCTTCAGCCTTTGCTTTCCGATATCTTCAACTTAGGATTTTTTTCCTTCTCTTTTTTTTCCTTGCAAGCCAAGAGAACTGCGGCGGCCAAGGGCGGGGCGTTTCCCCAATTTCATTTCCATTTTTTTTTGATGTTGAATTCCGCGCGTGTGGTCGTACTGATGACTGGTCGGCCGGAGTCGGGTTGATTTGGCCGGAGATCCGAGTCCTTCCGGCACTGCGGCTTTATGCAGATTTTCTGGTGTTCACCGTTTTCGGAGCATTCGTACCCAGGATCATCGATTTTTACGACGCCTCGAGAATCGAAATGCCGTCTTGCCAAACTCGGGATCCACGCGCAGTGACGCACTGAACGTGTTGAAATAGCTTATATTCACCGCTGGGTGGTTCGAGTGCTGGGTGGGCGTACCTCGCTAAATTTTCTTAGAATTTGCTCTGGTGCTCTCGAGGCGATGGGGCGAAATTTAGGTGATTATGTGACGATGATCTAGAGCGAGTTGTGTTTCGAGAGGAATATTGTTGGCACCATCCCTGTAGTCACGGTCGGTCCATCCACAGTTTAAACCAGGCTAATGCTCACCTTGAGAGAAAAGAAAGTCTGGAAGTTGTCTTTCTTCGCAGCCCTGTGAAGAAAGTCCAACATGCAGCTTCCACAGGTCTCCATGTACGGCGTTCAATCTGAACATATGTGGAGTTATGCACCTCGAGGCTCAAGGCATGTCCGTTCCTGGGGAAGGTTGATGCTCATTGGCAGAAACGTCTACATCAGGCGTCAACTGGGTGCTTTTTCCGCCAGTTCCAAGCCGTGAGATTTACATCCAAAGATAACCAGGCTGAACATCCTGTTACGTGACCTGAAGGCCAAATACCCGCCATTGGGCATCCTCTCGTTATGTGCCGTAGATGTCGTGGCTCGGCCTGCCTGGACAGTCCTTCTCGTGGTTGAGGGCCGACATGGAAGCGTCTAACAATAGTCGTGCCGTGGAAGAATGTCAGTGAGGGTGGGATGCAGATTCGGAAGCTGATGAAAATGGAGGCGCAGTAAAATGAACAGCGAATTCCGCCCGCCAGTGAAAAACCGCCGAGAAAGAGTGAGGCAACTTGAAAAAGATTGCGTCGAATTCGTGATAAATTACCGAGTTTAAATTTCTCTCTCATTTATCAACACTGTACGTGTACCTTCGCATCTTCTAATTCTTTCCGTGCGATTGAGAAGAGGGAAATTACACGAGGCCTTGCTGGATCACCGACACCCTGCTGGACTTTTAGTTCTCCCTCGCCAGGCCATACATAAAGATCTTACAGAACGGCTTGGATTCCAGGTGCGAGTATGATGTGGTATTTCTGCCGAGGGGTAAATGCCATACCATGAGCACCACGACGGGTCGAGTTCGACTGAAGTGAAGATATCTCGAGGTAAGACATGCTACACCGGAGCCTCAACCAACCGTCGCAGACCCCGGACCGTCTTCGCGAAGTCTGTGCCTGCTGGAACACTGTCCGCAATGCGGCCTAATATGTACTTGAGCCAGGTCTGCAGAAGGCGAATACATCGAGATCGTACGGAAGCGAGCCCTGGCATCTTGAAGGAAGCGCATGATGGCCACCTGCATCCGACCCTCACTCTCCGGCGCGCGCGAGATGTGTTCAAGCCATTGAGCTTGGTAGTCGTCAACTGCGTCGATAGAGAGGATCTCGAGATTGAGCCATCCCGAAGTGTACTCGAAGAGCAGGTAGTAAGGCATGTCGGGGCATTCGTACAGTACTTTAACCTGCTCGGTGATTACGGGCCCCTGCCGCACGAGATAGTCGTGGCGGGCGAGCACACGCATAAATGTAAATGAACGATCCCGCGTGCTGATGAGGTCAAGCTGAGCGGCATACCGTCAGTTTCGTTACGAACAATCGAGTTGGGAACTCACCAAGTCCCAGGGCCTGGAGTCGCGCGCACACGTCACGGTGTCCGCCTCGCCAGTGAGTGCTCTGGCAGTCAACGGAACAGTAATTCAGTCTCTGACACGCCGCGCAGCACTTCATGTCTCGTTCGTCGTGGATATTGTTGCACTGAGGTACAGGTCAGTTCGAACCAGTCGGTGAGAGGCGTTACACACCTTCGGGCTATTGCAAGCTGCTTTCGATGGGTATTCCCCCGCGTCGTAAGCGTGGACAATCTTCGCACGTTCTTGAGCCAGGTCGATAAGTCTAGTCCAGTCTGCGAACAGGGGTAGACGCTTGAAGCGTGGACCGTACCCCCACACGCTCACACCGAGGAGGGCTTCATCCACACACGATATGCCGGTGTGGTAGATTAGAGCGGGCGGCAGAATCTCTCGTACAAGAGGTGCCATATGTTCGCGGAGCCTCCTTGTCCGACGCTTCGGGAAATTGCTCTCGATAAGTGTCCAGAAAATGAATCCACTGCCAGGGTCGTGGCCAGAGATCGACAGAAGCCGCCTGCGGGAGCTCGAACGATTTTCGCCCCACGATCAGCGCGCAGCGAGAGTAGTGCTCGTGCAGTCGGAGAATCGATTCCGCGGGATACGGAGTCCAATTCGTCCACGCTTGGAATACCTACACGGTCGAGGTTTGCAAAAAAGACGGGAAGGAAGAGTTTTGGCTTGGAAAATGGCGAGGCGATACGCAGTGGCCGAGAAACTTTCTGGAGATCAAGAACAGTGCCATTCACCGCGGCATTTGCGAGTCTCTATAGGCATGGTTCGAGACAGTCAGAAAGGGAAATATACACAATCTTACGCGGTAAGTTAGGGGGAGCTTGGAGAGGTTATCGAGCCCCAGAGAACGATGCGGCATAAGGACAAGGTTCGTTGTGATCGTGACGAGATCGATCAGATTGTTAGTCACACGGGCGGCTTTCTTCCGAACCACCACCACGACAAACGAGAATACAACAGTAAGTGAGCCAATGAACTTTGGAAAACGCACTTGCCCGAACTAGATATCCACTTCCGCCGAGCGCGCTTCGGATCGAGCTCAATTGCAGAAATCGAGGTTCAAATTGCCGACCTCCAGCGCGCGATTCGCGCACTGCGCACCGAGAAACAGGACATCGTTGACCGACTGGACTGCTATCAATATCCCTGTCCTGACGTTGCCCACTGAGCTTGTCTCCGAAATCTTCATTCATTTTCTGCCGGATTACCCCTCCAGCCCACCGCTCCGCGGGACGCGCTCCCCAAACATCCTCGCGGCAATCTGTCAAAAATGGCGATACATAGCTCTCTCTACCCCACTCATGTGGAGGGCTATATTGCTGGAAGACGCCGTTGACACGCAGGGACACCTTCGGATGCTGGAAACCTGGCTGTCGAGGTCTGGCCTGTGCCCCTCTCTTTACAAACAAAGAAAGGCGACTGCATTTCGAGCGAAGTGCTCGCTCTCATCTTGCAGCACAAAACACGATGGCAACACGTCAAATTACTGGCGTGGACCGCAGACCTTCTCTCAACCCCCGTCGAAGGCCCCTTACCCCTGCTCCGGGAGGTAGAAATTCCAGTCCAGGGCGATGAGGATGGCCCGCTTCATACACTGGCTCCCGCCCCACACCTCCGCACGGCAGTGTTGTGGGACTTCGAGTTCCCAATGGGCTTTCTGCCCTGGTCGCAACTCACCTCCTTGACATTGGTCGGAAAGGGACAACGCGACTGCATGGAAGTTCTCGCAAACACCGCGAATCTCGTCTACTGCGAGCTGGTCACTTGGGGTCACTTGGCGGATTACCCTGACGCGCGTCTCCCCGCCTCGAAACATTAATCCTCGTGCACCTGGAACTCGTTGGCTATCCTCGGGACGTAAACTACCTGGCCCCCTTCACCACTCCCGCACTCCGCCGACTCCAGCTCCCAGACACATACCTCGGACCTGACCCGATTGGTTGCCTGGCGTCCTTTGTCTCAACATCGGGGTGCACAATACAAGAATTGTGCATCACCGGGCAGCGCACGGTACCCAAGACCGCATATCGCCAGGCGTTTCCAACCAGTGCCGTGTCTTTCAACACCCAGTTGGTCGACTGGTATTCCGAGGAGGCGGACGAAACTCGTATAGATGGAAGGTTGAGCCTAGCCGCCTTCGAACAATTCTAGGTGCGATATTCCGCTCGTTTGAGCGAACATTCAACCCGATTGAAAACGATGTCTTTGTGCGTAGAACAAAACCCTTTGGTCTAACGTTGTATCATTAAAGTCAGTATCTCTCTAGGTGCGATATTCCATTCAACCCGATTGAAAACGATGTCTTTGTGCGTAGAACAACACCCTTTGGTCTAACGTTGTATCATTAAAGTCAGTATCTCTCAAGTCGAAAGCGATGAATGCTCATGATTGAAAACATACTTCGGTACAAAGTTACCCCGTATTTTGCCCTCCTCCTTGTAAAGTCTCATTCTCCCAGCTGTCCTCGGTGAAGAAGCGGAAAGGTACAGCGATTCGTCGCCAGCTCATCTCGGCGCCTTGCGATCACAGCCGTGAGAACGCGGCATATCAACCACGGCATCAGAAACCTCGATGTACTGCCCGCCTCTGGACCCATGTTCTGATCCTTTCACCATCCCTCTCCCTCTCCTCCCCTCGCCGCCGCTGGAATGAATGTTCATGAGAGCTATCACGAACTGCTTCGAGACTCGGAGTTGAAGCAAACCAGAGGCAAAGCGCCTTCGCGTGCTTGTCCTCGCACACGATGATTTCGGTGGTGTCGAGGTCTCGGTCGCACTGTAGTTGTTTAGTATCTGCACCGCGCGTGGTATTATCCTGCGGTGGGATTCTGAGCAGCGATCCACGACGTTGACGGATCCCTTTGCTCCACGTTTCGCACTTTAAACACGTAGTCAATGGCCATTCTACGGACACCTACACCAGCGTTTTTGATTCGAACCAACTTAACATACCGATGCAGTCGCCAAACCTGTGGCCTACTGTCCGACCCGGACGAAAATTGACCCATCCTTGAAGTTTTGTGCTCCGCACGCAGGTGCACGTGGAGAGGGAAACGCATCGCTGAGTTTCGTCGACTGGGATGCGTGCCTGCGCCTAAATTTACTCCCGCCAATAAACTGCTGACGAGCTCATTTGTAGCCAGGCTGGAGCTCAAGAGGCCAACAAAACCTCGAATCGTGGGATGTGATTTCCCACGGTTGGGTTCTTCCCGGCCGCCGTCGGACTTTATCCAATGTTCCTGATCATCTTGTGCCCGATTCTACATACTCAAGTAACCTCTGTTATTCCTATATGTAGTACCTTTTGGATCATATCCTCTGAGTATACAAGCTTTCTTTTGATCTTGAACCGAAGTGGTGGGGCGCGCCCAGCCATAATTAACACGTCACTCCTCGAAATCGTCTTCACAATAGGTAGTAAGCATTTTGGCAGGAACTCCGCCAATAAACAAAGACCTAAGGAGTTGCTAGGCAGTGACCACCTGCAAACAGCCGTCCGGATCCTCCGGCGCTTTGAAAAGCTCTATGAATACGGTCTTTCCTAGTAGGAAATCGACCCGCTTGACACCTTTATTCCTCTCCTGTTCCTCCCTGTCTCTGAGTGGCAGCACTCCAGCCCGAGCGGCCTCCATCCCACACCGGTGTGTGAACGCCTTCGTTATCGCCCGCACGTCTCCGTTCAAACTCTGCCAATCCGCATGTGAGATGGGTTCATGCATCACGCGATGCAGAGATTTCAACACATCGTAGACGGAAATCGCCGGCATCGGCCCCCCCGCGGTGAGCTCCGCCGGCGATGTGAGCCGCGCCGGCCAGTATGGGATCCGGGGGTGCACAATTTGAAGGAACGTCAACGGCGGGTAGAAGCCGGATGGAGACAACTCCTGTCTCCCGGGTGGCTCTAACTCTAACGCAAATCTGGTCGAAGACAGATCGAGCTGAAACGTGGGTGATGGTGCCTCGCAGCTGAGAGAAGGACGGATGTGTAACGTTGTTGGATCAGGCCAAACTCCGGGGGGCAGCCAGCTGGGAAGAGGAACGGTATGGGAGATCGAAGGAGCGGGGGGGCGAGCGTCGATGGCAAGAGTAGACAAAGGGCCCGAAAACACTTCCGCAGGAGAATCCTTGAATGGCGCGGGGGGTCGTGGCAGAAGGTATGGGCCGAGATCCCGCAGAGAAGTGGTAGGTTGCCTCGCATTGTAGCGAGTAATTCTCCGCTCTATTTCCGGAACGGATGGGACTAAGGGCCACTGTTGAATAGAACGACGGAATCTAGCACTATACGTTTCGTCCCAGTCTGGTCGAGATTCTTTTACCGGCGCTGCAATGGGCTCGCTTTGAAGGAGCTGGACTGTTGAGATCATTATAGGCCGGTCCTCGGGGTTCTCTGCCCAACAGCTTTCCAACAGTGGCCACAGGGGAGCTGGGGACATTGTTTCTAGTCGAGAGGGACGAACCCCTTGCATGACTTTGAGGATTATGGAGCCCTCGTTTCGGGTTTCAAAAAATGGCACCTTCCCGGTTGAGACCTGAGCCCATTGGTGAGCTTTCAGAAAATAAGGATAACTTGCATCAACCTCGTAGCACAAACAAGCGAAAGCATAGACATCTGACCCAAAATGATTGGGGCGTTAGTTTGATAATAATTCCGGGGCTTGATATCTGACCGTGCCGGGCCTTCCACCGCGGGTCGACAACGTAGTGTTCAAGGACAGCACATCAACGATCGAGGATAGGCCGAAGTCGGCAATACATGCTCTCCTTGACGGCGTAACGAGGACATTGCCTAAAAGGGTTGTACAGTCCATGCCTGGCAGCGAAATCGCAGATCCACATACAGTTTTGAGATCGCCGTGCACGATATTCTCGCTGTGCAGATACTGGAGCCCTATGGCTCTATCCAAAATCTAGAGTCTATTGTGAAACGCATTTTTGGTCGGGACGGGGATACGGACCAAAGAAAGACGATTCGTTCTAACGGGGGTATTTCTCAGAAAGGAATTTAGGTCCCCGTTGTTCATCCACGGCGAAACGAGAGAGGGTCTACCCTCAAGAGTATACAGACCGAGGAAGGGCAGTAGATTTGGATGAGATAATTGGCGCCAGATAAGAGCTTCTCGACCAAGCTTCTGGGGAAAAAATCAGCGCGCTGATCAACAACTTTCACCAATAAACCAACTTTTAGCGATACGCTGATATCGTCATCCTGGAACTGCCTCATGCTCTTGACGGCCACAATTTGACCCCCAATTCGGCCTCTCCAAATGTCACCGTACCCACCACCTGCCACTTGCTGCCCTAGTTTAATCCTTCAACGTAAAACACATTGGAAGTAATCCGCATTTCCCTGAAAGCTTAAGAAGGGCCTTGGAAAGGAGAGATCTCGACCTTGGTTCATGCGGTGAGTCGAGAAGCTTGATATGTGGTTCAGAATGATCATACAGATCCATAGTGGCCTGCTTACATCTTGAAGGAGACCTAAAAGTTGCTGCGCCAGATGCCCCCGACAACTGAAGAGCCGTTCGCGAGCCACAGAGTCACATAACATGGTGGTCATTTGGTCAGACACAGACAAAGCGTCATGGCTTAGCTGCTGTGATGCCTCCGTGGCGACTGAGGTTGCATTTGATGAGTCCTGGTGAATCTTAAACATAATGCCCAGCAATGGAGATCGAGATCGCACCTTGACCGTTAGATGTTGCGATAATATTTTGACGACTGGCTGGTAATTCGCAAGCGCGCTCAACATGTCCCATTCAGCCCACTCTCTTGACAATCGGAGAAGTTCCAGTGCGGCACTGAACGTGATGGTCAGCTTCCAGCTTGCTCGACCAAAGGTTACTCACGCAGGTGAAGATTCGGGCATGCTCAAAATGAATGACACAAAGCCCTGCTCATGGTTTGAGAGAAGGTATTCTAAAGAACAAGTCGGGACTGACCTGATGTATCTCGAGCCATGGTGGTGCTAAACCATTCGGTAAAACGATCTGTGAGCGGATTGTCGGATGGCCAGGACTCTGCGACGATGGAGGCGGTAAATTCTGTGTAAGGACATCCTGACCAGGGAGCGGGGAAGAAGGGCGAGTGGAAGGAAGCCACGGGTTGGCGAGGGAAGGCGCCGGTATTTGAGCAGTAGCGTCCGCCCAATTGAAGATCTGCCGCTGAATTCACTGGAGTCGATCCGCGGCGCGAGGGGAATTCTCATCGTCGCTGAGGTCTATAGCGAAGTCGTAGCCTTCGTTGACCATGCGCCTGTTGTGGCTCAAGGGAAGTTCTGCTTGTAGAGGAGATTTAGACGCTGGGTGAGTGAGCGCACGGCTCGAGGCGGTGAATGGGCAGTGAGTCACGGGACAATGTCAAAGGCTGTTCCTACCGCACTGTATAATTACATGATTGGTAGAGGCCGGCAAGCGGCGGGGCAAAAACAGAACTCGGAATTGGTTGCACTCAGAATACGGGGATTAGCACGGCCAATTATGCCAATAAATCCCGCTAGCTTTCTTCGTTTGGCAGGGGTGGGTTAGTTTCGGCAGATGCGGCATTGCGGCTATGAACAAAAGACTTAAGGTAGTATCCTCCTGGAGTATCATGTGCAGCTATTTACTCAAAGCATAAGAAAGAGCGGCCAGGGACTCGTTTTTAGATCCACTTGCCCATGATGCCGAGTGTGCCGAATGCCCGAGCAATGATTTTTGTCGAAACAAGTGAAGAAAATGTGTAGGGAACCCTCGGACCACACCAGTTTATCCTCGAGACTCTCGCCCGACCTAGTTCCTCGGTCGACTCCAGTCCCTCGTGTGGATGCCCAAGCGGGTGCCTTTAGAGAATGATTTCCTGCGAATGGTCAGCATAAATGCAAGGGGACGTCGGGATTCGAAAATCGGAAGGGGGGTTGAAAAGTTTTTTTCAGCCTTCGCTGGACTCCCCCCCCCCCCCCCCCCCCGCCCTTACCATATCGGGAAGGTGTCTCCCACCCCTGGCGCCGGGCCGCTCCCTCCGGACTTTCCGCCACCTACTGGACATCCCTCGGACAACTACCGCCACTTGATTTTGATGCCTCAGGTATGTAATATCCTTCCTGACCCTATCTAAAGTGCTATAAAGGCTTTGATTAGACCTCAATTAGACCTGCAGAATTTTTTCCAACCTGCTTTGGCACCGCCGACCAAGCACTTTCAATTGAAATTATCATTTCAACACCTTCTCAGGCGAGTGGGAAGCAAAATTTGAGGTTTCTTACTTGTTGGGACCTTCATATGCCTCTACTAACGGTTTTACACCCTCCCATGGCCCTCCCAAAACTTATACTACAAAGTTTTTTTCGGCCTTCTCCAGACCCCCCCCCCCTCCCCCTACCCCCATCCGAAATTTTAATCCCGACGTCCCCTTGCATAAATGACTCGCAAATTGATGGAATCAGTCACGTGAAAGCGGACATTCTCGGAGGAACAAGGGGAAAAACCAGAACTACGCTCTGTTTTTGAACCTGCCTGATTAAGCAGAAATTCGGAGTATAATCATCTCCGCTGTAGTATGCTTCGACAGCCCGCCGGGCGGGACTTCCTGGGAGGAGGTCGTGTGCTGAGGGTCATTCGTAGTTCTTGACAATAAAACTCGAGAATCAATATCTTCTTACGTCTATTGTCCAAATTCCTGAGACTGCCGATAGGCCTCACCTTGATCATGGAAGTTTAGTTCTTAGACTCATATAACAGTGCAGCGCAGTCAGCTCACAGTAGACCTCCCAACGCTCCCGAGATCTCTGTGGTTCCGGTGGAATTTATTGATGAATCTGTACCACATCGCGTCTACAATCTTCGACCAAGCGAAGCAGCTCCGCAGACGGACCTGAAAACCGTTCAGTCGCCGCCGCCAGTGCACGAACTCCATCCTCCAGCGCCGACGAACTCGAGTGCAGAGAGAACAGCCAGGCCCACATCCCTGATTCGCCCGTCGGAACCAGCACCAGGTGGAGTTCCATTCGTCCTCCGCTGCGTAACGCGCGGGGAAGGGAGTCGCGCCAATTGAGGTGGGGATATTCCTTCAGCATCGCAGAGACAGGCTGCACGTCTATGCGCGCGCAGCCGGTCGAATAGTCGAAGTTGGTGACCAACGCGGCAGACGAATGGGTTCGCACACATTCAAGCTGGCGGGCGAGGACATGTTGCATATTTGTCTTGTACTCCTCATGTAACACGACCCGGACGAAGAAGTTGTTCCGCGAAGTAAGGGCGTCTCTCGGTGCTGTCCGAATCATGAGGTAGGTGGACAGAAATAAGCTAGGACGCATACCAAACATGGACAGTGTGCGTATCGCTTCACATTGTGTACGATGTCCCCCCACGGGCCAATCCGCGCGTTGGCAATCTGTGTCGCAATAGTAGATTGCGTGGCAGCGCCCGCAGCGTCGAAAAACCGACTTTCGCTGCATTTCCTGGCACTGGGATGGTTCGGGTTCATTAACAAGAGGCGGAGGAGCCGGAAAAGAGACGCACATTCATGTTCCCGCAGCTCTTGCACGTGACGCCTGGGTCTCGGATTAAGTCTATCCGCTGTTGGACCAGGGCCCGAAAATCCCTCCAGCCGTCGAAGACGGCCGACCTGATGAACAATGGGCTCTTCGCGAACGCGTCGAGTTCCGGGAGCGTTTTGGAGATCTCGGAAAGTACGGAGCGGTAGATAGTCCCCCGAGACAGTGAGGTCCTGAACAGCTGGACTACAAGACCGTCTCCGAACGCCAGGACGCTACAGCTCATAAGACCGCGCAAAAGACCATCGGCAACAGCATGCCGGAGGACCGATTCCGCTGAGGAGTACTCCAACATGTCGTGTAGCAGATGCAGCGCGCCGAGGGTTATGCCGTCCGTGTTACGGAACTGTGAGACGCTAAAAACACAGATTATGTTAATGAGAGACCCCACGAATCCCGCATCCAGAAACACCTTTTTCATCTGCGGAGAATCCATGATTTTGAGATCGCGCAGGGGATGGAATACGCCCTCGATCCACGAGAATCCTTCATACATGAAGGAATCGCGAGACGTCGGGAAGTAGTGATAAAGGGAGCGTGTTAGGAGTGTGGCCACATCCTCGATACTACCCCCCGCACCCTGGATGAATTCATCGCGCTGGATAAAGTTCGCTGCCTTCATATTGGTGAGGATTTTCATGAGGCCGCCATGATAACCAGCTGTGGCAGGTGGACCACCTGGCTGGTCGAAGATAAGCCTCCACCCGCGAACGATGAGTGCGCGAACACCATCGGTTGGAGAAATCACTTCGGAACTGTGGTGGATGACGGCCGAAATCAATAAAAAGAGGTCACCGATGATATAGAGTTCAGATTTGGCGTCCAAGTCAGCGATGGAATCCCTGTACTTGTGGAGGAAACTGTTCCACTTCCAGATGCGCGGCCAGAGTTCGGGAACCGCCTCCTTTGTTATTGCGAATTTCGCATTGTTAAGGCCGCGTAATGCCACTATTGCCCTGGAATTTGTCGTCGAGCGGAATCCCCGGTGGGAAGGGACATCCGGCGAGGGGTTGAGATTCGCGTGAAATACGGGGAGGTGCGCCGGGATATCGGTTGGAGATTTTGAGGTCTGGAGCACAGAAACCAGGTCCTCCAAATCCTCAAGTGATCCCTGGCTGGCACGAGTTGCAACGGCCTGAGTCGGAGGCGATTTTCAGCGACTCCGGATACGACAGGGTAAATCACGCTTCACTCACGCGTACCGGGGGAGGAAAACGGGACAGATTATGGAGATCGAGGGATGGATGCATATTGGTCTTCCTCGACGCCCCACAGCGTTGCTGCTATTCCAGACTGGAGATGGCAAGAAACAAAGAAACCTCGAGGATTGATGGGATCATTGATGCACAAAGGTTTGACAGTGTGAGAATCAAACATTCCACATTCGTTCAACTTTCTCAATCTTGCGACTGCATGTCCCGCAGCTCGAGACTGCATCCGCGCCCATATGTTTTCCTAGCCTACCGTTTATCTCGGGCGATACACGACTGAACCGGAGCGTCGGGGGGCGTCGGGACCACGGATACGAATTTTAAAATCGGTGAATTTGTTAAATCTGGCAAGAGGGCACATGTTATGCGCTCGTCGAGGCAGTCGTCACCATTTATAAGCCCTTGCTCGTAATTTGATGCAATCGCTTGCGTTGATATCGGGGAGTGGGATTTGTCGACTAGAGATGTAGGTTAGACGGATTCAAGTACTGAGAAGTGAACAGCGCGTACCGACTCCAGAGTTGTTCGGGGCGCCATGAATCTCGACCAGTTCGAGCCGGGCGGCGTTGGACCGGCGGAGATTGAGGTCAGAAAGCGGCACAGCCGCGGTGGAGGGCGGGGAGGGCGGGAACGGCGCAGTTCCGCGGGAATCCTTAACTCGCCTTCGTAATGGATGTGAATATTAATATTTTTGACCCTCACTTGCACTTGCAGATTGTTGATAATTTTGGCGACCAGTCAGCCCATTATCAGTCCCATATGCCTGACTGCACCTGCTGGAATTTGCCCAGTGGAATATATTAGATCCTCAAACGCCGGCTCTGGTGTGCGTGGCCGCCCTCGCCCCCTCAGTCAAGACGGGACGGACGCTTGAACGTCGGGCTGCAGATGTACATATCAACATTAAATTCCTGGTACCATATACCGGGTCTAAAACACGAATTGTCATCAAGAAAACTGGCACCGATCGTACATCGAAAATAAAATAAATGTGAAATTAAATAATTAATGTAAATGGCCGCCGAGTGGCCGAGATCGCCGGATGTACGATCAACGCAAGTTCTCCTAACCGCGTTGACGACACCACTCTTTCTCCTATACCACCACTGTGACCCAACTCCCTGAGGTGCAGGCAGTTTCCTCTGCAAGCATTGGCTAGAACCTAAGACTGTTACTCCGCCCCTCGAAGTCATCTTTCCCATCCGAATTTCCGGATCCTTTGCCGCATATCAATGTCAGGAGACACAGCAGACTTTGGTGGATTTCGTGGCATCAGTAGAGCCAATGGTAAGGCTCTTCACGATGCTAGCTTCCACAAAACTGATAGGAATTGCTCAATTTTCAGTTCAAAATGGCCCGAGCCTCAGTTCACCGTCCACTGTTCATAGTTCAATGTTCACTGTTCAAAGATCAGAAATACCGCCTGTCCACCAACCTGACTTAGTAGCTGTTCAACGACATAACTTGGCTGCGGTCCAAGGACTTGAAGTGTTCACTGTACAACCAGACCCGTCACGTCAACTGGAGAGATCTTTGACTGTTCAACCACTGTCTGACCTGGCAGGATCTCGGACCGAAAACACGGCCGTTCAGTCGTCACACTGTGTCTCTTCTAAGGAACTTGAACTCTGGTATCAATTTGTGGGGCTTTGTGGTATCTCAGAGGCCTCCTCTTCCGGCATGCTGGTTGTATCTTGCCACGATGTCTCTGCCTTTGTCACATCCTACAGGTTCTTGAGTGCTAAGGACACTAGAGCTTTGGCAGAACGACATGCATTGGGTACACGAGGTTCATCCCGCCAAGATCTGCATCGTGATGCTCTTAGGAATCACAAATGCAATGTCGCCTGCCCCGGTGCGCAAGTCTACATGTTATTTCGACGACTTGGTCAGAAACGGCGTCTAAATTCCAATCCTGTTCATCTACTATCCCCCTCTTCAGCACTGGAGATCTTATACATCAATGAGGACGGGCTTCCGGAACCAGGGGCAATCAGATCATTCGAGCTCAACCAGTATTTCCAGTTCCTCCGCTGCGGCCCACGAGATGACTTGAGCAGATTTAGCCATCGAAACTATATTATCTGTCACACAGATACTGTCTCTCGTTTTGTTTCTATGTATAATCCCCTCACGGTCAAACATTTGCGGGCATTGACTGTGTGCCACTTACCATTGCTCGACCATAAGCAATTTCTTCTGAGAGCGTTGATAAGCCACTCGTGTGATTCAACTTGCAGTAACAACTATTTACTCCTCAAACCATTGTCGAAACCTCGTCCAGGGTCGTTTAATGTGCACCCAATACCGCACCGTACAATAACAAAATACTGTGAGCAATGTATGGAGAACTGTACATCCATCACCCATGTGAGACTCACTGAAGAAGGGATGGAGGTTCGATGCCCCCACTATGAAGATGATCTGTGAGAAATCTTTTGTTGTCGCGAGTGGAAGTCGGAATCGAACTGGCTGGTGAGTCTATCTGGCACTGCCACACAATTCTGGAGTTCAAACGACATGTGAAACATCTTTAGTTCGGGACGAGGGCCGGAGGCCCACCGTCTGCTCAATTCTGAAAACTGGAGAAAGTTATGGAACACTGGGACCCTCCGGACACGCTATTAAATAGTGTCAGTTCCAAAACAGCGGGTGCGTGTTGGTCATTGAGTTCCTATAGAGCAAGTACTGGCAAGAGGTACCAGGGATGCCCGGAGGGCCTTTATATCGAACTTGGTTAATATTATCGGAGGAAACCGTGACGATCGTACTTAAGTACTTACTATATTCGAGTTGAATGTTAATTGTCGTCCTGGCTCCCCTTGCGATCGTCAGGGGATCACAAGTCATAACCGTATGCCAGTGTGCGCTGTGCAGACCTAAATTCGAATTCGGACCCACCCAAAGTGTCTCGCTCGAACTTGCCGCCATTGGTTATCGTCTACGATGGGATTTTAAGACCACGAGACTCACTTTCCGAGATTGCAGAGCTTTGGGAAGACTTTGGGAGATGCACCGACGTCACCCGTGGTAGTCTTCCGTCTTGGTTGGTCTTTGTGTCCTCGTCAATTGCTGTATATGGACCGAACAAACCGCGTGAAATTTAAAGAATTGTTACAGTAATCTTGGCACCTCAATAACGACGAACGAAGGCTTATGTCTTCAATCACGCTACTGTAATGACCAATCGTAGTTAGCGTGATAGAATGAGTTAGATAAAAGGGATCGAATCGCGACACGAGGAAGGCCGTCACATCCATCGCAAATAAAAAGTAGATACGAGTATCATGCCGAGCTGGGACCGCCGACAAAGTCGTATCCAGACGAGCACATAGAATGTTAAGAATTCGGACGCGAGGTCCGACGACGACAACTGTTCAACGTTCAACGCCGACGTGAATTTGTGCTTCCGAGTCGTTGGCCTTCGGGGGTCATCCGACCCTTAAGGGCAGTCAAGTTCTGTCGTCGGCCTCGCATCCAAGTGTCGTAAATGCATGTAACAATAGATAGAAGCTCGAAACCAAGAAGTTGGCAGAAACGGACGTCGGTGATGGCCGAGTGGTTCGTCCCGAG
Source organism: Mycena metata (assembly GCA_029378385.1). Lineage (NCBI taxonomy): Eukaryota > Fungi > Basidiomycota > Agaricomycetes > Agaricales > Mycenaceae > Mycena > Mycena metata. Next base: position 185,242 of record JARKIB010000098.1, read on the forward strand.
GTTGGATTTTGGGGTTTAACGGATGCAGATGGGTGATTTTTTAAGCACCCCACGACTTCTGACCCTGGGGCTAACTTGGAAAACGAGTGGAAGCCGCGCAAGGCGCAACGAGGTATGATTTTGCATCGGATTTCGCCGGGGGTTGGGCGTTGACGGTGGAACAAGCCACAGGGCGGGAGATTCGTTTCATACTAATTTTGCTGGTTCAACGATTGGCCATGGCGAGCGCGAGCTCTGCGAATGAGGAGTTGGCGTTAAATGGGCGATCCAATTATAGAGTTGATTTGTGCTATCGCCGTAATTTTTTTGGCAAATGGCGGAAGATTCCGGTCCCCCAGCGAAATCTGTGGAGCCCTTGCGCGCTCGGAGGGGAGAAGGGAGGACAAGCGTTTACGGCCCATGGGTGTCGGCGGTAAGGAGAGTGTGACGAAAACATAACGACCACAGCCACACGGCAAAAAAACCCCTCCACCCAAATGCCACCACCGCCAGGAATGCCCATGCTTCTCTCGCCGTCTGCCTCCTCCACCGAATCCGACGATGCAGACACGGACGTCGACGACCCGACCCTCCTCCTCGCCGCCGGCACCCAGTCACGTTTACGCCGCCGCCCCGCCGTCGCCGTTCATGCGCGCCAATTACTCCCGGACACCAGCGCGCCAGGAACCGCGCTTTTCTGCGGCGCCGAGCGATGTGTGGCGGACCCCGCGGCGGACGACTGGTGGGACGCAAGGCGGCCTGCTGTGCCCCAAATCCTCCCCGACGACGGGGCGCCCCCGCAGCCACAATTTACGCGCTCACCGCGCACGTCTACCGGGTGCGGGGAGCTCGTGCATAAGTCCGCCCACTCTGCGCGAGCAGGGGGACGTTGGATGGCTACTGTCGAGGGCGTACAGAGCAATGTGGTGCGGCTGGAGAGCGGATATTTTTCGGAGAAGGATCGCGCGGGCTTGGGGCTCGCCGAAGCGGGGTGTGGATGCATCGTCGAGGGTGTCGGATGTGCGATGTGGTGAGTTCCCTGGCTCTCCTCCCTCGTTGCCCCCGCCGTCGCTGTTGCTATTTTTTGAACATTGCGTATATTTTACGTCAATGTGCTGCGGGCGTTGTCGTTGCGTTCATTCCTGCTGTCTCTTTACTCTGCGTCCGAAATTATTTCATTTCAGGCCAGCCGTACTGACCTCCCTTCTCTCCAGCGGCAACGCCCTCGGCGCGCTACATACGCCATGTCGGGTCCACCAACCACGCAAGGGCCCCGCGCACTATGTCTTCCTCCCAGAATCGGTCTCGCCCCCAATAAAGAATGCAGCAGAGTCGTCTCAGTGCGTATCTCTTGCTGTCTACACCTATCTCTTGCGCTAAAAACAATCTAGTCCCGCGCCCGACCGCACACCGCGTCCGACCGACGAGAACATCCCGCCTCCACGACCGCGCGGCGAGGAGAGTCCCTGGGAGCGCAGCGCCACCGCGTGGTTCGACCGCACCTGGCAGACGATGTATCCCGCTGTGGTGCAAGAGCTCCCGCGTCCACGCACCCCGCCGCCGCCGCTCCCGCGTACCCCTCCACCGGCGCGGGCGCGCACTCCCCCCGACGCCGCGGAGGTGGCGCGGATCGACGCGCAGCTTGTGGCCATATTTTCGGGGCGTGATGGGCGTACGCCGACGGACGCGCCGACGACGCAGGAGCAAGCAGTGACGGTTAGGTTCGTATCTGCAAATTTTTATCATCGATGTCTTGCTAACGTTAGCGTTTTAGCTCGCCCCCACCGCCGGCGCCGACAGCTGTAGAAGCTCCAGCGGTAGATTCAACGACACCCGAGCAAGGGAGCGAAGCCGTCGAGCGGTTCGTGATTTTCGTCTTTCGCCCCAAGCGCCGCTCACTTAGAGACACAGGATGGAGGTCGACGAAGCCGCGCCTGCGCCATCACCACAACCCGTCCCGGACACAGTCGACACTGCGCAGCCTGCTGCGACAACCTCGACTCCTCCTTTGAGCGACGCAGTTCCTCCTCCGCCCACCCCGCATACCCTGCCCCCCGCGGTGAGCGAAAACGCCGACACGATTTCCGACGACGGGTATGTGCTATCTGGTCCCATGCAGACACCAGATGCTGACGATGCGTAGGATCGAGCGTGAATCCCACAGCGCGACGATGGCTGCTGTGATGGAGGCCATGGAGCTCGAGCCGCTCGTATTCTCCACACCGCCGTACCTTTCCTTTCCTTCCCTTCAGCACCAAGTACTTACCAGGCCGAATTTCCTTTTTAGGTTAATGCAGATGCGGCTGCCCGAGGTTGCGACGACGCCGCCGCCGGTGGTGGATGCACCTGTGGGGCACGACGCGGCGGTGGATGAGCGTACACGGGCGCGGATTATGGCGTTGTTCGCGCAGCGATGGGAACGGTGCGTTTTTTCCTCGGTATCTACACACCCCTATCTGCGTTTAACGACATCCATCATCTTTTTTTGCAGGCCCAGCATCGACCACTCGCACCTGCTTGGGGTCTCGTCCCCCTCCGCCTCCACTTCCATTCTACCGCCCGTACAATCGTTATCGCGCTCGGCGTCGACGTCCGCGAGTACCAGTACCAATGCCAGCACTAGCACCAGTACCCTCCCCACGAGGAGCCTGCGCCGCACGTCCGGGCGCCCGGATCTTCATGCGGCAGCAACGTCGCGTGCGCAGCTCGTCGGGCGCCGGCGGACGTCGACGCCGGGGACGCCTGGGGGCGGCGCGGGGGCACAGCAGCAGCAGCAGCCGACGGTGCGCTTCCCGAGCGTGCGCGAGCAGGAGGCGTGGCTAGAGGCGGAGACGGGGCGAAGGCCGTTGCGGCGCGCGTCGGTGCCGGATTTGCGGAGGCGCGCGGGAGCGGGGGAAGAGAGGGAGAGGGAGAGGGATGGGGCGGCGGCGGCGGCGGCGCGGGTGGTGAGGTTGGGGCGGCTGAGGGAGCCGAGGGCGGAGGGGTCTTTGGGGATGGGGACGGGGACGGGGGCGTCTGCGGGAACGGGAGGGAGGGCGGTGGCGATGGATGTCGACGGGGAGGACTCGGACGGGGAGACGGTGCGCGCGGTGGAGGAGGCACCGCAGGGGGCTGCGTCGTCGACGGTGCTAGCCGGCTTGGGGACGGGGGTCGTGGAGCCACCGCATATCACGCGGGCGCGGGAGAGGATTTTGACGAGGGAGCGGAATCGACTGGAGATGCTGCGGCTGATGCGGGAGCAGAGGCAGAATACCATCGAGTATACGGATGTGTCGCGTCCGCCGCAGAACGGGACGGGGGGCACTGCTGTGCAGTCCGTTATGCAGCCGGTGGTGCGTGCGAGGACGTGGTTTGAGCGTTGAGGGCTGAGGCGCGGGTCGAATGAAAAAAGTATCATGAATCGTGAATGGATGTGCGGATGGATGGATGGATGGATAGAGGGCAGGCTCCGGAATCGAATTCAAGCCTCCACTACATACATGCTACTTGCTTTGAATTCTCCGTCAAATTATGTACCCATTCTCGTTCCGTTACTTATTGTATTGGTGTCATGTATCGTACAAGTCGCTTTGACCTTGATGTAATATTCCCGTACTTCTTTCTTCAATGAAGACTTTGCGCCTGTCTTCAGTGCTCGCATCTGAAAATCAGACTGGGGCCCTGGGCAGCTGCTGCAGCCCCGGACTCATTTGCTCATGTCGGCGAATATCGCCAAAATATCGCCAAAATATCGCCCAATCTCTCAAGGAGAACTCAGGTCTATTACTCCTCTGGAATTGACTACGATGCTATGTCTTCCAACAACAATCCATTAACGGAGTTATACAAATATTCTACACCAATTATGCTACAGTAGTACGTCTCAGAATCCCAAAATCTACAAGAGAACAGATAAGAACCCCAGTCTATTAGGTGGACGGCCAACCCTCAACTCCGAGTTCATGAGCAACACCAATTTATTTGGACTGTGTGTTTTGTGCCGCGGCCTGAATAAGGAGAGGGGTTTGTGTCAAGGACAGGGACGGGGAGGGAAGGAAGGAAGGAAGGAAGGAAGGACGACGTACAGAGGAGGACGTCGAGCTAGCCTCAGTGCTCTTGTTAGCCTGCGTCACAGTGTTCTTGGCCTATGTATTGACGATAAGCGCGAGCCGCTGAATGGGCAGGAGAGGAGGAATCTTACATTGCTATTGTTGTTGTTGCTCTTGCTCGACTGCGTAGCCTGGGCTTTCACGGTGACGGTGGCCTTCGCCTCAGTCTTCGCGGTCTCGGTGTTGGAGGCTTGCGTGTTCTTCCCGACGCTCGCCGTCTTCTGTAAGTGATCACATTTAGTGGATTGCGGGGAAGAGCCTGATGGTATGGGATCGCACATTGTTCTGCGCAGTGTTGTTCTAAAATTCGGGTCAGCTCAAAAGTTGAATGTGAGAGAGGGCGTGTCTCATACGTTGCTGTTCTTATTAGCCGCCGTTGTGGTAGAGGAGTTCTATGCCGGTTTTGATTAGCCCGCGGGAGGAAGGGCGCGTCTGACTAAACAAATCGCACCTTGTTCTGGTTCTGGTTCTGGTTTGCGTTACTGGCATTCTTGTTGTTGTTGTTGGCGTTTCCGTCATTGGCATTGTTGCTACTGCCGCTGCCGAGCCCAGCCTTGTCGCACTCGGCGCCGACAGCCCCTCCAGCAGTTGCCACCGAGTTCATGAGATCCTGCACAGAACAACTCAGTAACGCATATTCTGGAGACTGGCTTGCATACCGTCAAAGATTTAAGTTGGTTCGCAGCGTTTGCATCATTGCTAAGGACGAACAATGGGAAGTAAGCAAGGGACAAGAGAGGGAGAAGCAAGGTCCGTACGTCTTGATGGTCGCGAGCAGCGCAACGGCTTGGCCCGTGAGGGTGCCTGCGACGCCCGCAGCGCCACACTGCGCACAACGCATAAATATGGGTGAACGAGCATGGCACGAAATAGGGCGTACAGCGGTAGCAAATTGACTCTCCAACTTTGCGTTCCCGTTCTTCTTCGCGCGAGCCTCGATGGGCGCCGCCAAGACCGACGTGGCAAGGATCGCGAGCAAGAAGGAGGTCGAGATGTTGAGCATGTTTGCGATGGAGTTGGGTGCGAAAGAAATTAAAAAATTGAGGTAAAATCAGACCAAGCTGAAAGGTGGTGAAGAACTAGAAGAGGAAAAAGTGAAGGGAGAAGAACGAAAATGGGGACCAAGCCTGACGAAGAACAAAATATATGCGCCTTTTATTAGGACCCGAGAGGGATCTGCTGCCGCGTAACATTGACAACTTAACACTCGGAAGTTGCGAAAATCCCTGATATCGGCCGGTGGCTGAACGACAGGATAAACGGCGCCGAAACTAGCGAAGCTTTGCAACGCCATGACACTGCGTCCAGATGGTTCGTTGACGGTGTGTGGTTGCAACGCCAGAGAAGGGATGCGCGCACAGGTTTTTCGCTTCAGTGAGGCCAGTGGACCCGAGACTGCTAGGCCCCCGGTCACTCACCCAAAACCAGCTCCGCCAAAAGTTCAAAATTCTGGTTGATTTACCTTACGATTTTTGGGCTCCTGGTCGTTGATTTACCTTACAGCGGAGCGAGTTTGGCCGCCAAAATTAGCCGAAAAAAAAGATTTTTTACCCAGGCGCGGATTTAGCGCATTTCCAGGCCGTTTCGGTGCGCCCGGCTGTTTTCAACCCGTTTTCAGCTCTACAAGTGAAGTGATGAAAGAAAAATCACAGTTCCATCCGCTCTTGTGGGATATCTTGGTCAAAAAAAATCTCCCGCGCGGAGCGCGATTTACCTTACAATGGAGCGAACCTCCTAGATTCCTGGGTGATTTACCTTACGGGAGGGAGCGAAAAACAGCAATTTTGGGGCGTTGATTTACCTTATGGCGGAGGGTCCTAGTGCCGAGTGACCGGGGGCCTAGACTGCTGCATCGACAAGGAGGCGAGAAGAGGTTGATGGTGGTCGCAGACAAGCAGATACGGATCAAAGGGGATCATCTGATGCAAAAGATCACTGATTGTGTGTGCTGTTGTTGTCCAGTTGTTGTTCAGCCTCCTCCACAACCGCAACATACGCCGAGCGTTCAAGCTAAGGCCGGCCTTTTGCGGAGTCCAAACATTATTCTACTTTGGGGAGAACACTGGATTTCTGCAGGAAGCCGCCGAAATGCACCAATGATCTTGAACAAATATTATCTTCGGTTAGCGGTCTTTTGTTCCTCGCTATGGTTTGGCCCTCCTCGTCTCGATGGGAAACAATTGTGGCCCGCGAAGGTCAGCGGTAGTGGAGACAAAAAGGCTTTTGTTCACTGTCGCGGATGACGTCCCTTCTCCACGTCCTTAAAGTCTGGACGGGGTTCTTTTGAACAGGATATTCAACGGTCCCGCAACCAACCCGCAACTGACATGTCCGCGTCAGTCTCACTGCTGGATTTACCCCTTGAGCTTCTCGCCCTGGTGCTGGCCGAGGTCTGCGACCGGACATCTCTTGAAACCCTTTCGTTGACTTGCCGCGCCATCTCGGATTTGAGCCGACCTATACTCTTTCGCCGGGTCACAATCCACCGGTCCTCGGCCTCCGTTACCGACGGCCTCAGCATCAAGCAGGTATGGCAACGCCTCACTCGCACTACTCCCGGAATGCGCACGCTTGGCAACTCTGTGCGGGCTCTGACGTCCGAAATTCCTAGCCTTGACGCACCGGAGGAGCACGGGATGCTCGCTCAGATTAGTCTCTCATAGCCAGACACTTCAACGGGATCACTCGTACCTCGTTTGTTGAACGCTCAGATTCTCAACACCATGTTGAAGTTGAAGCAGTTGACGATCGTCGGACAAGGCCCAAGGTGGGAGCACGCCAGCCCAGCCCTCGGACAGTCTTCGACCTCCTCTCCCGTTGCTCGTTGACGGCGTTGAAGCTGCACGAGGTTTGGGGTGTGTCGAACCAGGAATTGTCGCGGTTTGAATCCGGATGCCGGACGTTGATTTTGGTCGGCGTCAGGCCCGAGAATTCCGCCGCCGGAGTCGGCATTCCCGCACCGACTGCTATCATGCATCTGAGCCTACCCTTTCACGCTGATGCCTGGGACCCTATCATGAAGAATCCGCGTCTCCGTAAATTCTTCATGGGGAATCTCCAATCATTCGTGTGGGGACATTTTCCCGGCCAGAGTCTCGCCGTGTTGGGGTCCGCGGTGCACACATTAGACAGGATGGCGTCTCACTTACGCCCTGCGCGAGGTGAGCGACGTATATGTTTCAATATTTTCCTAGGCCGCTGATTAACCTCAATCAACCTATCTACAGGCCACGGCTATGCAGACCTGATATCCTTCCCGTCCGTGCGCACCTTTTGCATCGTGGTCAACTTCGACTACGACTGGATGAACCACTTCATCTCGCCCAGCCTCCTCGGCATTATACGTCAAATTCCAGCCTGCATGCCTGCTCTGGAGGACCTCCAGGTCCGCCTGTACACCGACGACCCACCGCTTGATGTGTTCCCGGCACCGGCGGCAATGTCGGCTTGGGGCATTGATGGTATACTCGACGAGATCGGCGAACTTATGTCGGACCGTGCGGCACTGCCGGCTCTTAGACACGTACGATGGTTCCTGCGCCCTGCGAACCTCCCGCGGGATTCCCTGCCACGGTACTGCAATTATTTCATCCCCCGGTTCCGCCAGTTGGCCCAAGAGACCCCGCCGAGAGTCCGTGTGGGCTATCTGAAATTTAATCCCTAGACGCGGGGAGTCAGTCACTGCATTCAAGGACCACCTAGACTCAGCCTGAGTTCAGGGGCCTACATAAACCTACATGGACCTACGCTCAGACCCACCTACGTAGAGTCTGCGTAGGTTTATGCAGGTCTGTGCAGGTCTGCGTAGGTCGGTTAAGGTCAGCTAAGGTGAATGTAGGTGAATGTAGGTCAACGTAGTGACCTATGCAAGGTGAATGTAGGTGAACGTAGGTCTACATAGTGACCTATGCCGAGGGCAGTGTACTAGCAGTATATCCAATTACCATCTCCAATGAACTCGTTGTGCTATTTTGCTTGAGGTCAATAAAGGTCGACGTAGGTGATCCAGATCGCCTACGCCGACCTACGTCGATCTAGATATACTCAGTTCAGATCAGTTACGTACACCTACGCAGAGCTACGTGCGCCTTTATTGATCTCCATCAAGGTGGACGTAGGTGATCTACGCTGACCTATTGTAGCCGACTACGCCGACCTACCTACACCTACGTGCACCTTTATTGACTCAGCGTAGGTGCCCCTTGAATGCAGTGAGTGTGTGCTTCTCTTTCACAAGACCAAAAAAACGGGCTGATATCATCCGAGGTAGTTCTTTAAAATGCCCACCGAGGGTTCGTAACTTCAAGAACTTGAGTTCCCCAGGCCCTTTTAGTCTCTTATAAACAGACGCTAGTAACCAAAAAACTCGTCCCTCGTTTGTTGTAGTCGCCAATGTAGCCGGTGTAGACGTTATGCCGTTCTGGAACGAATCGGTTGAGATTCAGTTCTCCTGGTAACTTCGTGGCGTAGTAAGTTACTTGCAAAAAGGACACGGACCGACCTCGGCTATCTCGCCGCTTCCTGATTTGCATCAAGTACCATCCGGTCAACTCATATGACTTGGTGGGGATTTCAGGCGCCCTCGGGAAGACGCACATGAAAAGTACGGAAGAACAGGGAGAAACCCACAAGTGCTATCTACTGCTTGAAATCCTGTCAAGCTAATCTGAGCGGCGGCACGTCGACGGCCGATTCCCACGGTGATTGCCGAATGACCCGTGCTGCCGGCACACGGCGCCAAATCTCGGCTAGCTCAAACAGCTTGGCCGTTGCGAACGCGACGAAAGTATTCGCACACTGGGACAACACTGACAAGCGGAAACAGCTTAGAAACCGTTGTTATGATAAACGGGAGATGATTGAACCATTCATTGTTGACAGGGAGATCCCAGGACCCCGGAATATACACTTAGACGCCAGGTACCCCGTCCCGACAAAATTTGACCAAATTTTGGACTCCCCAAAAAACCGAAAATACTCGGCCGCTGAAAAGAACGATTTCTGCATACTCAAAAAGCGTGGGAACTTTTTATTGTCCCGACAAATCCACTCCGGCCGGGACCTGGCCTCCAAGTGTATATTCCGGGGTCCTGAGATCCCCTTTCATGCCTATTATTCAACCTAGCAATTGAGCCGTTGGCATGTTTGATAAGAAATTCGGAGCTCAAGGGAATCAAGGTACCTGGAAAAGACGAAGACCTTGTAGTCTCGCTCAAGGGGGAACCGGCATTCTAGAAAAATATATAGGGCCGTTTTTCTTTTTTCCGACTCGACCGCTGGACTAACTAACTAACGTAACGTTCCCACGCACCATTTATGGTAATTTATTACGTGTTCAAGTCGCCGGTGAGCTGGAAAATCGATGCAGACCATTCATATTGAGCTCTTTTCGATGTAGGACACCAATTGCAGTCTTCAAACCTCCAAAATAACTCTCAAGACAATTTTTGATCTTTTATGGAATCATCATCTTCTCTTACCATATATGGACTTCAACTCAGGCAACAGGTGCAGATGGGTAAGCAGGGCAGTTTGAAGGCACATAACACTCAGAGACCGAAATCAACGGCCCGAGGACTGGTCAACCGGCCAAAAAGTGGCGGTTGAATTTTTTTTTCCGTCCTGACGGCCGGACTAACTAACCGGCCCTTAGTCGCCGGTTTGAATGCCGGTGCCCCCTTGGTCTCGCTATTTGCAGATGATACAACAATATCTTTGACATCGAAAAATCATCTTGCAACGCTGTGGCGGATCTTGGATCTATGGTGCGCAGCGTCAACTGCAAAATTCAATGAACACAAGACAATTCTCTTCACACCGCAAAAAGGGAAATTCCGGCCCGGCTGAATTGATTCCTGAAACTATTAGATTAGGCTACAAACAAAATGCAGCTGATTTTGGGTACGAAACTGTAGGATTCAGCTCGGTGAAAAGGTTGCTGAAACCTCTAGAATCAGCAACATTTTCGGCCGCGCTCAAACTGCGGCTGAAATCCTTGCATTCGGCCGAGCTGGAAGTGTTGCCGAAACTAATGGATTCAGCATCGGGTTTCGGCCAAGACGAAACCAACGCTTTCGGCCCGGCCGAAAGTGCGGCCTGAATCAGTATTTTCGGCAACGCTTTTAGCCTCGCTGAAAGCCCTGGTTTCGGCCCGGCCCAAACCGCAGGCGAAAACAATAGTTTCAGCTACAATTTGGGGCAGGCTGAAATTACGGCCTAATCTTATTGTTTCGGCCAGAGTTTCGGCCGAGGCCGAAACCGGTGGTTTCAGCTTGCCTGAAACTAATCTGCAGCTGAGCGGCAGCTCGGTGGCCGCTCAGCGGCATCGGCGGTACCCCTCAGCGGCAGGCACTTTTTCATTTCGCCAATTCTGATGCCGCAACATCCTTCAGCTCTGTCCCTGTCACATTGTCAAGCATTGGAATGTGATTTAATATATGCTGGGCTTCCATTAAAGACGCGTTCTTTGATCCTGCTTGGTTCGACGCGGTCATGTGCACGTGGCGGTGCAGTCTTTTGTTCACCTTGTCCTACCGCCCCTTATTGTTCCTATTGTTCTGCAGTTAATTGTTTTACCTGGTAATCAAATATGCTCCTAGCAATCACGGCAATTTTATCTGGGGGGGCAGGCGGCACTTGCCGGCGGTAGGAAGTCTACCGCCGACTCATGTCCTGGACCTTAGATTTTGATGATGAGCGGTGGGGGTATTGTTTGAGAGCCAAGACCCGGATAACTGCCAACTCAGCATTATGAGTTGTAGGCAGCGGTGATGTACCGCTGATCGCCATGACTGGATATTCTCTGCGCCGAGTAGGCCACGGCTGTCGCAGTTACTCCTTCCCGTTTGTGAGGGGTGGGCGGCAGGCAGCATCTTCAGCACCACTATTACCTGAAACGTACTACCTGGCCGTCTGTCCGCGCGTTGAAGGATCTAGTCGGGCCGTCCCGCGGTCTCTTGGCTTGTATCTCTTGCCTTCCTTCCTATTGTCTTGCACAGTACATAATAGTTTGGCTCGTTGTTCTGCCGCCGATGCGTGCCGCTGCCGCGAAAATCTTGTTTCTGACATTGTGGTAGACAATTCGGGGGATTTTCTTAAGCTCAGGAATCGGCTGCAGTACCACGGCCTAGACGCGGTACTGCACAATATTAAGGTGACAAAAAATGAGCCACCGCCCAAGCGCACATCCGATGGAAATCGTTGCTGCCGCTCATAAGCGGCAGTCGTCGATCGATAGCATACTGTACAGTGGCGCTAGCGCGGTGTGGAAATATTTATTATTGTAGCTGCCGCTCATAAGCGGCAGTCATGGATCCATAGCATAAGGAGAAAAGACTCGGAGGAGATAGAAGGACATGGCGAGGGAGAGAGGCGGCAGCCGTTCGGCGTTCGACGACAAGGGGGAAGGCCATGTGGAGCTCGGGGAGGAGCAACAACGATTAGGAGGTGGGCTGGATGGATCGCCGCGCGCGGGACCGCTCACTTTTTCTTTCTTTCCTCGTGGATTTCGCCATATTTATGTGGAATTTGCTCCCGTTGGGCAAGTTGAGCGCGGGAGCTGTGAGTTGCATGTACGGACAACGACACATCTTGAAGATGTGTTCGTGGTATTTGTCGGTGCCGCCTTTTCAATTTTGTGTCCGAGTCTTTCTGTTCTTTTTAGAATCGATAGGCGGTAGGAAGTACTAAGTAGACAGCAATGAGAAAATAAAATGGTGGCGGCCACAGCGAGAAGAACGGCAGGCCTGTGCGGAAGTTAAGAAATTTAAAGTCATACCCAGCATGGCAAAACTTGAACCGGGAATCAGCAGATGCATGGCAACTGGTGGCAAAACAAAATGCCTACCGCGGGCAAATCAGGACGCCTAAGCCTACAGAATATTCTGGGCGGCAGGCGTCAGCAGCCTCATCGCACGGCACTGAGTATAAGAACGGTCAGATGAGCTGCAGTTTTGTTTAACTACCCGCCGATTACCCGAGGAATTTTGCTGCAAAATCCTCGAGAAACTTTCAAAGAAAATGGTGAGCGATTAAAAGTCTATATCCAGGTTGTCAGCTGGGAGAATGATCCACGGGAGAAATCGGACGAACGTACCAGAAGCCAGGCCGCGGTAAGAGTAGATCCCCGACTGGATCATCTGGTCTGAAGGCGTGATATCTCCACCAGCGGACAATGATACTGACGACAGTTCAGATATCATACCGGCCATACATAAAGTTAGGATTTGGCTGGAAGAGAATCGTCGATAATAAAAACCGCGCAGTCTCGCGATGGAATTCGCTGGACAGTTTTTTTCGCAGAACACTTGACCACAGGCAGCGTTAAGGTCACCGACGACGTTGCGTCAGGGACGATGCTGGCGAACCCGATAGCTCTCGAGCGAAATGGTGTTGTGTTTGGCGGGTGAAAGCGATGGGATCGTCGGAGCACTGAGTTTATAGTCGTGTGGAGTGCCAGGAGTGGAGTGTGGCAGTGCCGCCATCGGCCAGGAACGCGCTCACGTGCCCGACGGAACGTGGAATTCGCTTTTGTCCCTAGGCCTTATTGTTCTTGAATTCGTCTTACTCCATTCGCTGGCGTATCTCTACATAACGACTTCGCCGGAGGCGGGGAGGGGCGTATCGCGTGTATTTGCGACTTTGTTAGCGCCGCTCACGCGCGAAATGGCGCTCCAGCATGCTGCTCGTATACACAGACAATACGGCAAAACGCGTGGTCGCTGCTCATCCTTGTAAGTAGCTCCGGTCTGCCGTCCATGAGCAGTAGTCTGTGCTCACAATATTACTCGAGAAATCCTTGGATTCACTGAGCAGCAGCTCAGCTCCATAAGCCGCTCACGGTATTCTCATGGAGGCAGTACCGGTAAGAGGTAAACTTTACACTCAAAGTGAGGGACTGACTCCCTGAGCAGCAGCTCACTTTCATAAGCTGCTTTCCTGCCGCTTACGGGCCCTACTATCAAGATGAGCGTCTACTCCAAGAATCCAATCATCCTCGACGTATTTACCTCTTCCTCTGGCGGCTGGCACAAGTTTCTGCCCAAAAATGAGGTCCGCTCAAAATGTTCACGGTTTTTTCCATGACGTACAACAAAAGAAGTGGCGGCGAATTCTGCACTCAGGCCGCTGTGGTAATTTCACTGGTACTCCGATTGATAGTGAAACCGCGGCGCGGCTCCTCGATATTTTCGGCCGTATTAGGTTGCACGTCGGCGGTGGGACAACTCTGACTCTCGTTCATCTCGCTGATGTACACGGCAGCTTGTCATCCAGGTTGCATAGAATTCCCACAGACGATCGGTAATCGTCAGTTGCCGCCGAGTTCTTTCCGGGCAGGGGGTACGGTCATTCCGGAGCTGCCGCAATTTCTTTTTATTCATGTTAAATTTGAGCGGCAGCTACCGCCAAAATGAGCCATTTAGTTCCTGTTTAATTAACACTGTTGAATTTCTCTGTGGAGGACAAAGTTTCACGCCTCGAAGCACCAGCTGAGCGGTACCGCTTATGAGCAGTACAAGTGAGCGCCGGAGTACTTGATCCATCACCGGGGCCTTCAGCTTGGGAGGCCACCACAATGTCCTGCTGTGAAACGAAGAGCAAGGGAAAAAAAGAAATCGACAATAGAAGACATACCGGTCCTAGTTCCCCGACGCTCGTCGTGACTGGAGTGCGGACGCGGATGGGATGTATCATCCTGGGAAGGCCGCCGCCTATGCCGGCTGGGGGGTGGAACGACGAGTAGAGTCAAGGAGGAGTAGAACATGTCGAGCTTCCAGCGAGGAGGACGTGCGCGGTGGATGGTAGCAACGCGGTGCACCGTTAGAGTGAGCGATGGATGAAAGGACCAGGATAAAAGCAGGATTGAGGAATGTGAATGCGGGAATGTATTATTAAATAGGATTGACGACATAGGCCTCGCGTACCGCGAGAATCTGCATTGCTGCTGACCGAGATACCAAAATGATCTAAAGGGTCATTCTTGGTCAGGGCGGTAATCATAGTCCAAGTCAGGCAACGCACCACTTCCACGTCATCGTCAGTGTCGGTACCGAGCCACGTCGGCGTGTCCTGGGGCAGCATAAGTTACGGAGAATAAGAATGATGACACATTAAGGGACATACCTCCTTGAGCCTCCTCCGCAAATCCACCCACTCCGATGTAGACCCAATGAGCATACTAGGATTCAGCCCACTCATCGCATCTTACACACCCGCTCGCAATGGAACACAGTACGGTGCTTCCCCAGGCCGTATGCAGTCCGCCGTTGAGACCAGAGAACTGGCATGAGAGGAAATTTGCGCTCCTGCAAAGCAATACGTCATCAGCGTTCCGCCTTTGAGTCAAAGAAAAACCGTATTTCTGCACCCAAAGCGTCGCGGCTTTGTTGTGCACTGAGAAGCAGAAGGAAGAACGGAACGAGAGAAACGGGAGTAGGGGAGGACGAACGAAACATACCTTATACCGTCCCAGTTACCTAAAGGGCGAGAGGAAGATCGTCTCGCTGTCCCACAAAAAAATGGTAGAGGAGATCCACGCCGGTCGAAAGTCGCGGGAGTTGCCACCTCCGCCACCACAAATTCTAGAATGAAAGAAAAAGGAACATGCGACTCACCAGCATCACACGTCTCCTGCTCCCAGATTCCCCTTTTTCCCCGGCGTCGTCGGGTACGCTCCCGCCGAAGGTCCCACGCCCGACTCGGCTATCCCTGCGACGAAGCGTATTGTGTTGATACGTCGATGCACCGGCGGTGTGTGGGCGCGAGGATGAGCCGGACGCGCCGTTGCAAGGGGCAATGTGAGGCGGAGGCCGACGGGATACCGCGTGGATGGGACGGACGATGAGGAGACGGGGTAGTATGGGGTCTTTGGGTTGAGGTTGGACTAAGGGGGGAAGGGGTTAGCATCGAGGGTATGCGGCCAGCCCCGCGGTCTTGACGTGTGCCTCGACTGGTGCCGCAGAGGCTCGAGCCCCTCGGTGATGCGCGCAAGGAGCGCGTACATCCGCTGCAGGTCGTCAAAGTCGAGAAGGGTCTGCAGGTCAGAGAAAACATCGTCAGCACTGTTTGACGAAGGAGAAGAACACAAAAGAACGAGCTAAACCCACCTGGAACGCCTTGCACATCCTCGGCGCATGCGCCTGCAGCAGTACCCCCTCACACCGACTAACCAGCTCCTTCCGCGTCCAACCTGCTCGTTGTCCTCGTTCAGCCGCCCTTCTGCCTTCTTCAGATACTCCGGGATGTTCCCCGTCCCGCCCAAACTCTCCCCTCCCGCTGGTGGTACTGCACCCTCGCCGGTAGTAGCAGCCGCGCCCTCCGTGCCGTTAAGGAACTTGAAGGCCGTCACCTCGGCGCTGTACCAGTAGCTCTCGGTTGCAGCGAGGAACGGGCTCTCGAACTTCTCCTTGCACACCTCCAAGCACTTATTCGGGTCGCCCGCGTCCAAGCCTAAGCGGAGGACTGCAGAAAAATAGCAGTCATTTTGAGCATCCGTCAGAACTCGGTCGGCGTGACGTACGAGTTGATGATTTTCTTGGCGAGGGTCTGGTCGATGGTGCCGCCGTTGCGCTGCGGATGTATGAGTCGGTGAAAAAGGTGGGGGTGCCATTGGATGAGGGCGAGCTGGAGGATGGAGTCAGTCATTTTTCCAAGGGGAAGAAGGAAAAGGGAAGAAGAGAGGACGGCTGGCGTCGAGGAAGATTCATAGGCGAAAGATTGCCTGCATCGTCAACGCCCGACCGCCTTGCTGTGCTTGATCGTCACTAGTGCGCCAAAAAAAGAAGACATCATGCGGCCCCCATGGCGCGCGCCGACCGGTACGCTCTGACACTTCGGCTCGCGGATGGGCACCCGGGAACGCCTCCGAGCACTCCCGTACCGCGAACGGTTATATTCATTTCAAGGCAAATGCAGGCGTAGGAAAAGAATGGGAAGGAAAAAAAAGGAGGAAGACATCGACGTCCCCTGGCCCAAGGCTGAAAGACCGCCAGCGCCGCACACTCCTTCCGGCTCCTGCCCCTCGAAAGACACGCCCCGACGCCCAAACGAGCGCACGCGCACACGGAGAGAGTTATCAGGATGCACCCGTCTCTAAATATGCGCGCAATGCAAAGAAAAACCGAAAAGAAAAAGGACAAAACGAAAGCAGCAGAAATTCAGAAATAAATCAAGCGAGAAACAGTGCTCAGCTCGAGCATCCCACCACACCTTCGGACGAGCGCCACAGCCCACAGGAAGGAAGAAACTGCGTCCCTGGCTCCTTCGGGGAGAGTAGGGACTGCCGAAGGTGCCATCCTCTGAAGACAGTCTGTATGACCTGCACTTCCTCCAATTAATCCAGGTGAGGAGGACTGTCGGCACCCTGCCCGAACATTCACCAAGGAAAAACGGGAGGGGGGAGGTCTTGCTTAGAGGTGGTAATCACCCCCACCGGGCCGCTTCGCCCGTGTATCTGTCATAGGCGCAGCCCAAACAGAAAAAGAGACCCCTTCCACTCCCCGTCCCACGAGATACGTCGCCGCAACACAAAACAAAACAAAGAAGAAAAGGCGAAGAAGGAGCGGAGATACTAACTGTATAAACCTGATAAACCGCCTTCTTCCCCTCGTCTCTCTGCCGCTTGACCCAGTAGCGATTAAGATAGGTGAAGAGACGGGTAGTTGGCGCCGATGATGTAGCGGTCCCATTCGGCGGCGTATTCGTAGCGGAGGGGGGGGCTCGTCGTGGAGGGTGGATGCGTTCTGGGAAGGTTGTCAATTTCCCGTTTTTCAGAGTCACGAGAAGAAGAGCGGGAGAAAATAGAGTAGAATTGGGAGTGAGGGAACCGTGCACGGGGACAGAAGGGCCGCTGGCGCCTCCGAGGGGTGCTAGAACGACAGGAAGGAAGAAGGCGAGATGAAAATCCTCCTCCCGCCCGAGCACCAGGCGGGTGCGTTAAGGTACGTCGCCACAGCGCGTCCGATTACGCGCGGCGCCGAATCCACGACAGCGCACTTCCCGGTTCTCGTCTCCGCAAACGAAAAAATAATAATGTGGGGCCACAAGCGCCCAAATCGGGTAACCGCACGAGACCACACGACCCCGAATATCGGGTGCGCGTCCCTGTCTGCGCGCCATAATCAAGCGCGCCTCGAGGCGCATACGATGCAAAGCGTGTCGTCGATCCGACTCGGGGGCGGTACCGCAGTAGCAGTAACTCAGAATAGCACCAGTGGCCCAGTGCGATATCCCAGGACTGAAGTGGCTTGACAGCACCAACCTGGATGATCGCTTGAAGTGATTCGCAGAGTAATCCGTCAGCTTGCTGTACAGATCAGAGCCCATAAGTTCGCGCGCGCTAAAACGCACATAAAAGTTAGCCTCCCTCGCACAAAGATCAAAACTAGCGAATAAAGATGCGACGCACCCCGATTATCCTCCAGTTTTCCATGCATCTTCGTCGAAGTACCGTTGTATACAACCTCGTGTACCCCGCAAAAGACAGTCCCGTCTCGAGCAGGGTCATAATATGGTCCACGCCCGCAGTGAGGAACGTCCGCTTTACTTCTTGTCGAGGACCGCCGTCTTGGGCGGCATGTGCGCGAACGGCCAAAGTGATGCTTGCGGATGACGCTAAACCTTGAGCACTGGACGGGAGGGAAAATAAGCGACTGCCTCCATTGCGGGCATGGGCGGTAGATGACGTCGTGAGCGAGGATCGGGTAGAAGAATTGTCACGAATGGAGCGTGTTGGGTGAAAAGTCGTGCCCGTAACTGGCTCATTTGCAGGTCGGTGAGCCTTGGCACGCGGAACAACGCGCCAGCTCTCCACGTTTGAAATGCAGGCGGCGCCCGCTCCAAAGTCGACCAGGAGACGATAAAAGACTCGCCCGTCATCGCGATCGCAATGCTGTACGCATATATTCCCCTGGACATTCGCGTTGAGTTCATGCTGCCAGGATGCCCTGGATTTGACGGGAGCGTTAAGTTTGGATTCTGTTGCGTTTAATCTAGGCTTAGGACTGAGGTTATAGCAGTGGGAGGCTGAGATATTGAGGTCTCGCGCTCGCTGCGATCGGCGACGACGTCGCGTCAGCGATCGGATGGCGGCTCCGCCGGACGGCCAGGCGAAAGTGTACCTTTGAGGGTTCGGTTTTGCGACCCCATGGGACTCTAAAGTGTTGAGATATTGCGAGAGAGAGCGGGCTAACGCGAAGAAGTGATCTGCGGCAGTGCTGCACTGCCACGGTGTAGGCGATGCCGAGTCGCCGACGATCATTCAGGTTTTGTTGTTTGATTCCGACCACTTGCAGAAGATTTTCGTGAAACCTAAGTGAGATCTGATAGGATCTCATGCACCGTTGCACAACAAAAGCACGAGAGGACCTCATCATGATCTGCAGTGGCGGTGCGGGCGGCATTTCTGCATTTGTAATTGTTCATAACTTCATTCTGTTCATCGGTAAGTACATGGCTCAAATCTCAACGCGATCAGCGGCACACGACTACCTCCCTGGTCCACAAATAATTTCGTGGTGTCTTCTCTGCTCACCTGCTTACCGCTGCAATTAAGCAGTGGTTAATCGGCTACCGTTGGATTGCCGCTCAAAGTACGACAAAAGACAAATAAAAGAGGTGGCGGCTGATTTTCAGCCACAGAGGTAGAAGAATTTTGTTACGCGATAGTGCATATTTCCTTTGGCCGGCGAGTCATTTTTGTGTGAAATACCGTTCCAAAATCAGCGGGAAAGTTCCAGAGCGGCTGCTTTATTGCGGCTGCGGCATCGGCGGTACCACTCAGCGGCAGGTCCTTTGTTATTTCGCGAATTCCGATGCACGCCATATCCTTGAAGTCCATTCCTGCTGAGCCGTGAGTCAAGAGCAAGGGTTGGAACGAGAATTAATATATACTCACGCTCTCTTGAAGACACGTTCTTTGGTCCTGCTTGCTCCGACGCGCTCACGTGCATGTGGCGGTACAGTCTTTTGTCCACTCCGGTCCTGGGCCTGTTATTGTTCCCATTGTCCTGCAGCTAATTGTCTACCTAATGCTTAGGTAACCAAGTTACCCGGGGGGGGTTTTCCTACAGCAGGGGCGGCACTTTTATGAGCGGTAGCGCCGACTCACGTCCTTTCAGTTTGATGAGGGGTGGGGGTATTGGTTTCGAAATAGAGAAGGTTATGACCTCGCACTACTCAGACGTTGTTGACGGTAGGCAGCAGTGATATACCGCTGCACGCCAGGACTGATTATTTTTCGACGGGGAGTTGGCTGAAGTTTGACTCACGATTTGTGGCGGGTGGTGTGGTAGGCAGCGAAGGTAATTTTAATTACTTCAATACCCATGGACCGAGTCCTGAGTCCCACTAGCGGCGCAAATTTGCATTAGCAGCTGATCTACGGCTTCCTACCGCTCACAGGAGGAACACTACCTACCAGAATGTGAATTTGCTGCTGGCAAGCGGTTGATAACGTGCGCTCAAGAAATCTTATCGTGCATCATACCGCTCACTGCAGGCCTTGCCGCGCATTTTGACCGTGATATTTGTCTCCGCTCTGAGAAAATCGCCAGCGGCAGACGTGAGCAGCTTATGAAGCTGAGCTGCCGCTCGTGGAATCTTTGGTTGTCGTGTTTGACCATGCCCCGCGCCGGCAGCGCGCCAATAGGGTTTCGAACTTCACACACGCGGGGTAAGTCCCGCGAGGCCGAAATATATACGCGAGACAATTGGGTGAAAGAACAACAAGGACACAACCACGCTTACCACGTTCGGCACGTGGTCGCGTTCGACTCGGTGCCGCCGACGTGCGATTTTTTTTTTGTTCGTCTGCTGTTACCCCACGGTTATACAGTGAATATATGTGAGCCGCAGTCTAAGATCAAGCCAGAGCTAAGTTCAATGAAAATGGTGGGCGGCCTGCCGACGGCTCGGCATCGCCGCCTAGGACGTGGCAGTGTGGCACTGCCACCGATCAGGTCCTGTTTCTTACCACCTCCCGCAACGTCAGTGCGGGAGGCTCAATATTTCACTCAGTCTTCAGTCAACGGATCGCATTCCCAAGCTCGTGCATTACAACAGCCAGCATGGTCCTTGACGCGACGCCGTCGGTGACCGTAACCAGCATCCCTTCGACCTGCCAATTCTTCGGCGAATCTTCGCCTCTCCAATATAACTACCCAAATTTCAGCACAAATTGCATGTCGAGGGGAAAATATATGCGGTGTTGGTCCGCACACACTCACTGACGTGTGAGTCTTTTTCATTCTATCTTGGTCAACTTTAAAGCAAGCACCGCCTGCATTTTGCCTCAACACAGTCTTTTGGACACGCTTCGCCGAGCTGCCAGATTTGGTGGCATGCAGCTTGCATGCAGCCGTTCAATGCTGGTGCCCCCGGCTTTCTCGTGGAACACATACAACCATCCCTCTCCGCGCGGCGTGCACCTCGATCTTCCTTTCGGCTTAGAGCGTATTACGAACGTCGGCATCGAGGCAGAATGCCCCTTGTGTGCTGTTTATGCCTTGGTGAAGTGCACGCGCGTTGACTTTTTCCCTTTGCGACTCCGCGGCGGGCAGGAGGGGACACAGACAATTGATGTTCTTTCTGCGCCCGTGTCGTGCGTAGCTGTGACCAGACGCCCCTGCCTTGGCGTCGGCGTGGGTGTGCACCCCACGACGGGGACGGAACAAGTGGCACAGACGATGGGGAGGAAGCAACCGGCGTCGATCTTTTATGCCAATTTTTGCGGGCGGGAACAGCGTGACGGTCTCGCTCTCCCACCTCGCGCCTTTCCTCCCCCCTGTTACTTCCTTCTTCCCTCCCAAAACAAGTGATACCGACTAACTATTATTCTCTTTGTCACAGATGCCCGCCGACTCCACGCGCAGAACCAACGGGTTGCAGAGAGTGTGGATCCGGGATGATATAAGGTGTATTAGTTCCTCCCTTTTACTCTTCCCGCTCTGCTTGCCTTCTCTGTTCCCTCGTTCCGCTTCGCTTGCTTCTCCGTCCACAGCGGCTAGCTAGCTATAAACTCGCTCTTCCCGTTTTCGATGCAGAGAAACTTACACGGCCTTTTTGTTTAGTTTAAACTCAAGGACGGAAGCAAGACGGAAGACCGACAATGGATTTATTTGCAGGAGGGCAAGTGCATGTAGAAATAGGTCGGGGGATCGTGGAGCCAGCCTGCGACGGTGTGTGATCGGTGAAGGCTACTTGTTTGCCTTGGTCCTTATATTCCAGCCGACTTAGAGCTGGTGGCACGGACGACAGGAATGTGCATGTCCGTGGGCAGCACAACACATCGAAAAAAGGTCGAAGGGTGTGTCTTCCCTTTCCTGTCTTTCTTTCTCTCTTTTGCATTGGCGTGGACGGGGCGAACGAAGATGAATACGGAGGGCGTTACAGACGGTGCGGAAACACTGTGCGTGCAGGTGTCCCTGCAGGTGGATTGTGAACCGTGGTGCGCACGCATCGGGTGCACGTACATAGCGCGCTTAGCCAGCATGGTGTCGATGGCCGGGTCCCAGGTATCGTCGTACTACCCCCCTAGTGCGAGAGGCACGTGCGCGATGCACGAGGATAGTCCTCCTCCACGTGACAGGGTGTCGGCGCGTGCTGTATACAGATATTGTCCGCACGTGGTGCTAATCCTAATTCCTGTGTCGCAGCCGCACCCAGTCCCCCAAGCGCGAGTTGTGCTGCATGAGTTGTGGTAAGATGCGAAGTTTCTATTCTATTCTACTTCCGACCTCTTTCTACCGATCTTTGTCATTCTTTATCCTCCTTCACCACTTTCATCTTCGCTCCCATTCGGTGAAATCGTTCATTCCTAATTCTCCCCGCCTCTCTTTCATTCCCTCCTTCCTGTCGCACCGTCTTCCCGTTCTTCTTCTTCGTTTGCCGCTCATATGTAATGCTCACATTTTTTCATCTCGCAGCACACCTTTGCCAGCGTAGATAACAGCTGCATGTCGATCGTGCTGGCAAGGCGGCTTGTGAGTAGGAGACATTAGTTGCTATTTAATCCATTCAATTCTCGCATGATATCTATTTTCCAGCGATGGGTATATCAATTCAGGAGGGACGAAGTACCATTACGATGTGAGCTGCTCATAAATATAAGCGACAGTGCCGCTCATGAGTAAGTTAAGCTGCGGTGGGAGTGCTACCGCTTACTGCGAACATTGAGACATCTGGTGCCCACAGTACTCAATTGCCTAGATTTGCGGTGGTGCTGCCGCTCACCGATCGCAATCCCACATTGCTTTACTCGTTCACTAAACTTTGCGACATCTTGTGTCCTCTCAGCGCGCAAGGCTTGCACCGATTCCCTGAGGAACGGTAGAACTGGTCTGTTTAAAATTATCGGATGATATTTGCTCATTTGCGTTTCGCTGCTTGAACGGCGGCTCATTTTTGTGTCGACTGAATATATATTTCTTTCAGCGGCTCACTGACCCATTTCTTTCACCACAAATATTGTAAACCACACGAAACATCGGCGGCAGGATGAATGAATGGATCCGGTGTCTGAGCGGCTGCGGGAGCGGGTGCTTCGGAGATCCAAGTCCATCACTCGGAAGTCAGTAATTGTGACTTACAACACTGCGGATTGAGCCTTTGCTGGTAATACCGTTACTGGCGGCACTGGAGCGGCCTCTGACCGCCCACAGAATATTACGGTGGTAAGTAACCGGCTTACTCGCACAGAGCAACTTCAAGACAATCATCATAACCCTCCGACGAAAGGGTAGGCTGTTGTCTACCGCCGACAAGATTTCTGCCTCCACCTTACGGAAAATTGCACAATTAACCTGCCGGTGGTTACTTGATCCTTGGGTACAATATCCTGAGTGGATATTGTTGATGAGCGGCAGTGCCGAGCGGCATACAAAGATGAGCTGTTGCGAGCCCGCGCGGACAGGCTCCTACTTAGGTAATGGCGGTACTGGAGCTTCTGCCTGCCGCCCACTCGCCACAAATTATTGACGGGGTTGGTTCTCCGCGCAGTGGAAACCAGTCCTGGCGAGCAGCAGTATATTGCTGCTGGCTACTGGTGAAGACGTGAGTTGGCGGTAGGCTGTTGGCTACCGCTGAAAAGAGTGCCGCCTCGCGTTAGGGAAAATTTGCCTCTGAATTGACTGGATAATAGGAACAGCCTAGGCGGCAATACATCGCTACTGCCTATCATCAGTTGTGGTATATCACTACTGCCCACCGCTTAAATGGCACCAATAACGGACTTGCTGATTGTGAATTCTCCTCGCCAAGTCAAAAGAAGTAAGTCCAAGTCGGCACTCAGCGGTAGCTGAAAAAGGTGCCGCCTATGCCGTAGGAAAATTGACGAGGGAACTTACTAGTAGTTATGTTACCCTTGTGTAGACAATTAATACAGAACAGTAAGTAAGAACAATAAGAGGGGGCAGAGGGTGAACAAAAGGTTGCACCGCCACATACACGTGATCGCGTCAGATCAAGCACGACCAAAGAACACGTCTTCAAGAGGCCCTAGTATATATTAATTCCTCATTCCCTACTTGCTCTTTGCTCGCAGCTCAACCGGTATGGAGTCCCACAATATTGCGACCATAGGAATTCACAAAATACAAAATGACCTGCCGATGCCGCTGAGCAGCCGCCGAGCGGCCGCTCAGCTGCAGATTCGTTTCAGCCGGACTGAAACCATCCCTTTCGGCCTCGGCTGAAACTGTGCCCGAAACAATAAGATTAGGCCGTGATTTCGGCCTGCCCTAAACTGCAGCTGAAACTATTGTTTTCGCCTGCGGTTTGGGCCGGGCCGAAACCAGGGCTTTCAGCCAGGCTAAAAGTGTTGCCTAAAATACTGATTCAGGCCGCACTTTCGGCCGGGCTGAAAGCGTTGTTTTCCTCTGGGCCGAAATGGATGCCGAATCTCCTGATTTCGGCAACATTTCCCGCCCGGCCGAATCCGGTGATTTCAATCACATTTTCGGCGCGGCCGAAGGCGTTGCTGATTCTTCGGGTTTCGGCAACGTTTTCGCTGGCCTGATTCTTACGGTTTCGTATACACTTTCAGCGCTATTTTTTCTGTAGCTTAATCTAATGTTTTCAGGAACCAATTCAGCCGGGCCGAAATTTCCCTTTTTTCGGTGTGCTTCCCCTTTGGTCGGCCTGCATACCGGACAAAGGTATTACAGGAACGACGGATCAACGATAAGATGCCGATAGGCTCAATTGGGCAGACAATAAAAATAGTTCCCGATGGCGAAACTTGCCGAATGTTAAGTGCATGGATTGGAAATCGAGTACCATATATTACACCGTGGCCCAATGTGCTTGAGAAAATCACAAGTGACCTTGAAAACTGGAGAGTTACATCACCTGGGCTAGAAGGAAAACGACATATAATTAACATGGTTATTGGAGGTCGGACACAATATCTAACGAGAGTTCAAGGCATGCCGCAAGAAATTGAAGACACACTAATCAGACTTGAGCACATTTTTCTGTGGGATGGGAAGAGGGCAAGAGTTGCCCACGAAACAATGATTCTTGACATTGCCAACGGCGGAAAACAAATTCTTGACATCCCAGCAAGAAATGAGGCAATAGACCTTTGGAACCTTGCAAACTTACCTGAAAGAGGGACCTGATCGCGCAACATGGTGCGTCTTTATCGACTTCATATTGGCTAAATTCTTGGAGAACAGCTACCTTAATTTCAAACCAGGACAAGCCCTGAATGTGTTCTTGCAAAACATTCATATTCCCATATCCAGTAGAACCCCACTCCCAAACGAAATCAAACGCATGATCCTGACCGCACGAAAGTACAATCTGAGATTTACGGCACTCTCAATACGCACTGAAGTGAAATTGAACATGCCAATTTGGAAACACCCCGCTGTTAATATGGCCCAGTATAACCGTGCCGTTCAACGCAGTTCTGCGCAATGCCTACGACTCAATCATGAGGTGAGAACAGTCCATGACACACTTGCAATTGCAAAAAGAAAAACCACAGCATCAAGACGACCTCACACAATCAACCCTTCTGGAATCGGCCGTAAAAATTGTGGATGTGCGTTGTGTCAACGAGATCGGACAGAGCTAAATTGCCAACATCCTGGAGAATGTATTGAGACGGCCAAAATGTTGATGGACAGTGTTCCACAGAAGTGGAACCCAACAACACCCAATCTCGACCTCTGCAATGACCTCGCCTTGACGAAGGAGAAATTAGAAGCAAACAAGGCGCCCATTGAACCGAATCAAGCCCTGTTTTTTGACCCAGATTTCGCCATATCAAAATTTGATTCTGGATATCGTATTTTTGCGTCGGGTGAAACACTCAACGAGATATCAGCGAGGAGATATAAAATCCACGAAGACGTGGGTGATATGATCACCTTCTTCATGCATCCCCATGTCCTACATGCTGGGGAGTTTGAGCCTGAGTGAACCTGAGATTTGTGCGGATCGATGCGACCGCTCAAGACACTATGGCCGTATCCCTGACCTTTGATACACCTGAAATACCTTTGACATTCTTCTCTGCACTCCTGGGAGGACTGCTGTTGATATTGCAGAATACTGAACGAAATACACCCTTGATGATCTGTGCATCTTCCGACTTCCTACTACGAGTATTGGTCAAGGACCGAGTAAGGTATGAAAATGATATGCTGCAACCATACTTCAGGCTACTCAAAGCCACAGTCGCTGCATTGAACGAGAGGGTGGCCCCCACACAATTTAAAAAAGTCTCTAATAATCCCGCCCAAGGCTCTACCGATGATA
This sequence comes from Mycena metata, assembly GCA_029378385.1. Lineage (NCBI taxonomy): Eukaryota > Fungi > Basidiomycota > Agaricomycetes > Agaricales > Mycenaceae > Mycena > Mycena metata. Next base: position 211,071 of record JARKIB010000098.1, read on the forward strand.
CATTGCAGGCGGTTGAAATAGATACGGAACCTGACATTATGTTTAACTCTCCAGGGATGCTTTTGTCACACGGATCGCAAAGAGTGTTTACTAAGATTATTCGCGCTCTCTATCCGAAGCCACACCGCAAATCAACATTCATAAATTTGGACCGCATCCGCTGCGCCGTGGAAAAGATCTCGGGATACACACCCTCCGATGCTATGATTTGGACCTCAATTCGGTCACCCACAATTCAACGCCGCACGCGAGAGTTCCTTTGGAAATGTATTCACAACACCTTTAGAGTGGGTGATTTTTAGTCCCATATTGACACCCTGAAAATAAATGGCAGGTGCCATGTTTGCGGTGTCACCGAATCTCTGGAACACATTGCTTTGGAGTGTCAATCTCCGGAGCAAAATATTGTCTGGGCTCTCACCAGACAACTCTGGTTAATGAAGTATTCCTCTTGGCCGACCTTAAACTGGGGTTTAATCTTGGGTTGCAATCTACTGAGGTTCAATGCCACAAACGGCCGTTATAGACCTGAGAAAGGGAGACTATTTGCAATACTGGTGTCAGTGGCATGGCATCTTATTTGGAACATCAGGGTGACCGAGTCATCACAAATCCAGACACAATACTCACTGCCGAAAATATCCACAACCGGTGGCTGAAGCTGGTGAACGCAGCTTTAGAACGTGATCGTATTCTCACGGACAAAAGAAAATTTGGCCCACTTGCGCTGAAAAAGCAACTAGTATTGAATACTTGGAGTGGGCTACTCATAGACGAGGACTCGCTGCCGGACGACTGGACACTCACAAAGGGGGTTTTAGTGGGTATGTGGCCATTACATGGTATAGGATAATTTGCAGGCCAGAGTCCCACACTGGTAAAATGTAGTGCATAACGGCATTTCCTCCTGGACAAACTTCACCGGCATGACTGGCTCAAAACCAGCAACAATAGCGGATGACTCTGAATGCTTCTGCAGACGGAGATAAATCATTATTCCAAACGCTCCAAAAAAAAAAAAAAAAAAAAAAAAAACAGCTTAGAAACAGCTATAACAGCGTCACGACAAGCGGCAACACGAATTGATCCATGTTTCCTGCGGAACGTAGGAGCAGTTCCATTATGATAGTGATTCGATGCCGCGACTATTCACTGCGTTCCAGGGCCTCCTAGACTCAGCCTGAGTTCAGGGGCCTACATGGACCTACACTGAGACCCACCTACGTACAATCTGCGTAGGTCAATGTAGGTCAATGTAGGTCCATGTGGTGACCTATACTGAGACCAACATATCCAATTATCACAGATCGCCTACGCCGACCTAAATATACCCAGCTCAGGTGAGTTACGTACACCTATGCTGAGCTACATCCGCCTTTACTGATCGCCGTCAAGGTGGATGTAAGTGACCTACACTGACCTGTTGTAGCCAACTACTGTACCATTTCATTCAATTTGTATGTCACACGTCACAGAGGCGAACATATACGAACTTTTTCGTACTTGTCACGGGTCACCGAGGGGATTTTCGAACTTGCGAAACAAGTCACAAAATCGGGCGAAAAATCCAAATTTCGCGCGTGCGACGCGTTTTTGCACCGTTCTCAAAAAGGTGAGTATTGACCAATGTAGGTTGAACTTACACCAATCTCCCATGCCACTACCATATCTGCTCATTTCCTCCCTAGCTAGAAGCATTTCCAACCGCACGGCCCGTGGGAAATATACGAACTTTCCTTGATGTCACGGTCTGCCTGGCCTATATAAGAAAACCAAATTTCGAACTTTGCGATCACAGGTCACAGCCAGGGAGAATTGAATGAAATGGTACAGTACGCTGACCTACATACACCTACATTCACCTTTACTGACTCAGCCTAGGACCCCCGGAACGCAGTGATTAGCCTCCCTGGTACGTGGAAAGCCTACAACTAGATCTTCATGACCCACTACCTCGATGTATATAAATCAGAATCAGAATTGTGTTCAGCGCTCAGCGGTACCAGGCCGCGGCGTGGCTGTCCCAGGTCGTCTTCTTAGGCATCGGAAAGAGCTTTCCGAATTGCGCAATTCCGACCACTCAATGCGTTGATCAGCGCAGATATCAAGGCCAAGCTTCTTAGGCGATATGATGCCGCGGAGAGAACCCGCACCATAAGAGGGAGGGCGTTACAATATTTTGCATTCCATTTCTTGACCTGGTGTCCTGCACTTGACGTGTTTATTTCCTTCGCATTTCTTCATCCCACCTTTTATTCTTTTCATCCCACCTTCTCAATGGCTCGCATCCTCATCTCCTTGGTGTCCCTCGTCTGTGTCTATCATACCCTTGCCGGTAGGTCGCAGTGTTGCAAACTTACGCACAATGTTCTCAAATTGTTCAATTCAGCTCCGGTCATCGCTCGCAATTCCACGCTGCCCGCCAGTGACGAATGTTTAGTCCCAAACGCGCAGATCTCGTCCGCCCTGTCGAGTCTGTCTACAATCATCCCAGCGTAAGTATTCCTTAGTTGTGCAACTCTACGTCACTTATTCTCGGCGTCAGGTCTGACGTGTTGAAGACGGGCCCGCTGTTTGCGGTCGAACAGTCCTTGTTCAAGGTTACGGGCCTCACCGCGCTTCTCGCGGGCGACGAACCCCCCCATCGCCACGCCGCCTGGCAAGTTGTCCAGCACAACTCCGGCGGATATCCTCAAGGGAGTAACCGCGGCACAAGACGCTACGATGGATGTCCAAGTGTCAGTCTCTGCATTTTAATCATTTTGGGCACAAGGCTAACGCCTGCCCGCCACAGTGCGTCAAATGCGAACAGCGATCGCACGACTCAGACCTTAGCGAAGGTCACCACCGCGCTGAAGCAGGCGGCCTCTAGCCTGAACAAGGATCTCACGGACTGCCCTCCGAGCGCGAGCTCATCTGCGTCCTCGAAGGGGTCCGCAGCCGCTGACGCGGTACAAGCGTCGGCCGCTGCCGCTACCGAGGCAACAATCCTCGCCGGTGGGGTTAAAGAACTCCCCAGTGGGACGTCCTTTGGGCGTCGGTAGAGAATAGATGGGTCCAGGACTTTGCACCTGTCTGTAGTGTCTTCATCGTTGAAATGAAATGGATTAGAAATGAATTCACGAAAGCGATGTCTTGCCTGTTCAGGTCATGATATCCGCCAAAGCGGTGATCTTACCTTCTCAGTGTTGACGGCACGGACAAGCCGTGAAAATAAACTTTGAGTAAGGTGCGATCGTGGGTTTGACGTTGAAGTCTGAAAGCAGGCGGTCAAAGTCAAAAGGTTAACAAATACATGAGAGTTTTATGGGTTTACCTGTATTAGAAGTCATTCACCTAGTCGAAGACTTAGATTTGACCAGGTCAACATGCCCGAGATGCCTGAGATCGTCAGCTTTTAATCTCCGAAGGAAAACCTGCGTACGGACCGTTCGAACCGGCGGAATTGACGAAGCTGTTCTTGCTTTTGTTTTGTGCGCGCCAGAGGAGAAGAGATGAACGAACGGCGGTCCAGAATGATTGGGCGAAAAAAGAACGCATAAGAAGCAGGATTCTTTTGGTGGATCCAGAAAATGGTGGAAGAGGTCAGACGCAAATAATTTTAAGTGGGCCGATGAAACGAGAAACCGCGCCATAGGGTACAACGAGGCTGAGATTTCCGGCGGCCTTTTTGTTCGACTCGGGCTGGGTGCATCTGCGGAACGCCAAATTCATTTTTTTGCGGTAGGAGATAAAGGAACAAACCACGAGTAACTTGAGAAGGGTTCAGTAATTCAACGGAGCAGGCACCGCTGGAATATCTAATCAACAATGTATTGCAGAGATCGCTCATGGAAAGCAAAGAAGTAACCTTCAGAACCAGGTTGGAGATAGAGCGGTCACCCGGAGGGTTCGTGGTGGTAAGACTTTTACCCGTAGAATCGAGCATCGCGGCCAGCCAAGAGAAGCGCCGTGGCTCAGTAGAAGACGACGAATCAAACCAGGCTGCAACTAGATGAGATAGCGATTCCAGATGAAGTATACGGACGCATTCACAAATTTAGGATCTCAAACGCAGCCAGGAGAGATTCATGATCAAGAGTGAGGAGTTTCTTGGGCGAGAGGTTAGGCCGCCGGGACGCAACGCCGAGTGAAGGGGCGGTGTGGGGTCAAGAGGTGGGTGGCCGATTTGGGTGTGGAATTGGCGTTGACGATGTAGAGAAAGTATCACTTGAATGGTGGCCTGTGGCAAAGAGCAAAGACGTGGCGGTGTTGATGATCGTCAATCGTCGAATTGGGAATAATCCTTCATCTTGAACTACGAACGCGATTGCTTAACATAAGCTGCTATTTCGAACACAATCCGCTCCAATTCCCTGGGAATGGCGGCCGCGCGCCGGACTCCGTTGGACCTTCATCAGCAAAACCACTTTTTTGTCGTAGTTGCCGTAGTTGGCTGTAGTTGGAGGCCAACTACGTAGAACTACATAGTACTATGTAGTTCATGTAGTTCTATGTAGTTCTATGTAGTTGAGCCCCATTCTATGTAGTTCTACGTAGTTGAGCCCCATTCTATGTAGTATTCTGTAGTTGCTTCTTTTTTTCTTACCTTTTGGAATTTGTAGTAGGACATACCGTGTTTCTTATGGATGTCTAAGGATTTGCACGCAAAAAAAACTAAAAAATTTAAAACTATTTACTGACATAGTGCAAAGAAAACTTCCTTAGTGAACCAGTTCGATAACCAAAACTCGTCGCAAAGGTCCAAACTTGTTTCCTTAGAGAGCCGCCTATCAGCAACTTTACCGAAACGTGGTGTCAACTCCACGGGGGCCCTCAAACGATCTAGTGGAATGACATCGCCCATGATGGATCCATCTGATCGCCTGGCCCGTTTGAGTAGATACATTCCGCTTGCTGGCTCTGGGAGCATGCCCTTCCCTCCACCCATGGGATTGGTCTGTGGAACGACCTTGAAGTGTTGGACGTAGGCCAGGAAACCCTTAGTTTCGGGGCGAGGCACAGTATATCTAGGCGGGACAACCCGGAAGATCATGCGGATTTGGCAGACAGTGTGACCTGGAAATGCGGGTAAGTGAATGCAAGGACCCAGACATTAGAATACGTACCAGTAAGTCCACTCTCAGGCCAGCGTGACACGGAATCAGTGTTCACAATGACTGTGTCGCCACGCCCGAATTTCCAAGTAGCGTCAGGAGGGCTTGCATTCACTGTCTCCGGCAGTAAGATCTTGCTAGAGTCATGGAAAGAACGCGATTGGATGCGGACATTGTTCCAAAATTCCAGTTTCCGGATGGACTTGGAAGCAAGAATATCATGGGGAAGAGCCGGTCGCTTACCGCCCAGGATGAGCTGGCTCCCAGGACCTCTGTGTAAATATGTCTCCAGGCAAGCCCGCAAATCCGGAAGGCGGAAGTTGGTGGCAGCGAGGTCAATTTCTACTTGCGGGCCGACATATTTACTAGTGAGGTGGAAAGCGGTACTGTTGTCCGGTGCCACAAAGGTCCTGTAGGGAGTAGGGGCATTGGGAAATTTCCCATCCTGAAGCAAGGAGCTGGCAACGAAATAATTCACAAAGGTCCGTCGAGTACCTGCCAGATTCGTGACAGGGTCGATGGCGTCAAGGAGGTCGGAGGTGGTAGTAACCAAAGAAGATGGCAGATTGACATCGTCATCATCACCATCGTCGTAATCAGGAGTGGGATGTAGTTCCGGGGCAGTAAAGTCCACTCCTGCTACCTCCATTGCGGTGGCAAGATCAAATTGACGACACTTGTCCCGGCGATCGAGACAGCGACAGATCTGGGCCTCATACTTCTGGTTATTAGAATGAGAGGCAGGGTCCTTCACCAGAGTGATGTGGGCGTGTTCAGTAACATCTGCACTCCATTGAAGGGGTACTCCGTTGGCGCGAATAGCGGGGACAACACTTTGAAGAAATTCCAATTTAGGTATGTACCTACTGAGGCGTAAGAGGAGATACAGATCCACAAGTAAGAGTACGCACCAATTATTTATTGCACCCTTCTTTCCCTTTCGAGCGCCCGCGTCCAGAATGGCTTGCTTGTGATCGTGGAATCGACCTAAGGTCGCATCGATCTTCTCCAGGATATCTTCATTAATGGCCGGGGCTTGTCCATGATAGAAGAAGTTGACGAGAGAAGCGATTGTGGTTAAGAATTCCTTGGTAATACCAGTGGCTTCTGCAATTACGGGGACGATGTACCGCATAATGTCGCGGTGTTCCCTCCCCGTGGTCTGCTTTGCCTTGGATATCCCTTCCTGGAAATGCCGCATTCCCGTGTGGGGCCGTAAAACGGAGAACCGAAAGTCGAGCTCGGCTGCCCCTACGGCCTGGAGACACCATTGACAAAGGTGGTCATAGAACATCTTCAGCCAATGGTGAAGGATTTCTGGCGTTAGGAAGTCGGAAGGCTCAGACATCGCCCAATCTCGCCAAAAGGGCCGATGGACCCCGTTAAGTCCCTCAGCCTTAGCCGCTTTAATATACGCCGGCAGATCCCAGGGATCCAATTCCTCCTCAAGCTCCTTCAACTGAGCTAAGGTCATCGCTCTGGTTCGGGACGGATGGCGAAATGGATCCCCGAATTCCTTGTAAGAGGCTGTGGTCACCGATGAACGCTTTCCGGCTACACCAGCCACCAGAAGAGACTCCGGCGTATCAAGTATGTACGCCGCCAGAGGCGTATAACAGAACCTTTGCCAGCCTAGAGGATCAGACATCATGTGGCCGATTTTAGCCGTCTCCTTGAGAGGGACTAGAACAAAATCTAGGATAGCGTGAAACAGCCTACTGGCCAAGACGCCTCGGATTTCTGAATTTTTCTCCAGGAATTTTGCGACGGGAAGGAGGATGAGGAGGAGAAAGGCATGGTGAGAGGCCTTGGAACGGAAGTCTGGATCAATATCCGCCAAACTAATCAGGACCGGGTAGGCGGAGCGATTACCAGTCATGGCAGTAAGCTGGGTCTTGTCCGAGGACAGGACAGTGCCCAGAAGAGTAGCGCCTGCGGGTAATTGTTTCTAAAGCAATATGAGAGGAGTAATTAGATTATGGGAGCTGTTACACACCTGCATTTTCCACGCCGCGTCGCCCGATAACCATTCTGTATACACGCGCATGAGCTTATCGGCGTTGGCCCACAAGCGAAACGGCGTGAAGTGGATATGGTCCTTGACCAGAGGATTGCTGAGGAGATGCTGGAGGCACTCGAGCGGGTCCCGGTAATAGACTGTGAGTGGACTTTTGGTCGGATACTCCGTTCGCCATGGAACAGATTTCCATTGGGGACCTCTCGGCAGAATCTCGATTCGACTGCGGAGATCCTTGGAATTCTTGAAGGAGAGGTGCATCTTTGCAGTCTACCAAGAAAGTTAGCCTGGCTTGGTGTGGAAAGAACATACATACGAGCTGGAGTTTGAGCAGTTCGTCAATGGATTCATTCGACATATTTGAGCGCGCGAGAAAAGAGGCGAACTCCCATTCTTCAGCGCTGGCGAAAGGGTAGTAGACATTGGATTGACGTTCCTCCGAATATTGGTCTTCATGAAATGATGCCATGAAGGTTTTACCCTCCCCGAAGGTACGCGAAGCCCCTTCAAAGCACTCGCGCACAGGGCCCTTGGTTGGAGGCTCAGGAGTCCTCTCCATAGGGGCACAAGAAGACCCAGGGTCACCCAAATTGGGAGCACTGTTGTCCGAGGGATAATCCACCCCGGAGTCAAACCGGTCTTCAAAGTCATCTGTAGAACCAGGGTTGTCGTCGTCGTCATAATCCTGGTCAACATCTGGAGCGGCTCCCCAGGAAGCATGGTTCTTAGCGGCGTTGAGAACAGCGAGATGTATGGCCGGATGACATCGGCCGTTTGGTTGATTCATATGCTGGCGGCATTGACGAGAGTTGGGAAATTTTTTGGTGCAGATGGGACAGTGATTCCCTTCTATTGGGAAACGTGGTTCACGGCGCTGAGAGAACTGGCGTCGAGAGGAGCGGCGCTGACCAGGCATGAGAGTTTGAGTTGAGGACAGCTGGAAGCCAACTCACACGTGACCGTGATTGTTACTCGGACCGTAAACGCTCCTTACTTCTCACCCCGACCACGATCCCCTCGATCCACTCACCCTGTACAAAATGGCGACCTACGGCACCAGTCTCGTGCCCAATATGGATGTAAGCCAGCCGGGAAAGCATCCCCGCAACACCAAAATTCCACTTAACTTGGTACGTTTCCTTGTTCCTGGGCTTTCCTCCCTAATACTGATGATACATAGGGCAATGTATCGCTCCTCAGCGGTAATGAAGAGCTGGTCTTCAAGCATGACATTGCATCTGTTATGCTGGACACACGGAAAGCCGAGGCACTCGTTGCGCAGATGCTGCTCGACGAGGCTAAGGTTGAAGTCTCTCTCGCTGCATCGCACGGAGAAACAGCAAAAGTTGCTCTTGCAGCAGCTAAAGCTCGCGAGGCGGTAGTAACTGCCGAAGTCCAGTTAGCTGGGTCGCGGGAAAAAGAGGCTCGCCACCGCGTCAATTATTTCAGTCGCCTTTGGGAGGTCGCGCGCCAAAATGTCAACGACGCGCAGTTGCAAGTAATTCAGTTTGAGGTAGAAGAAGAGCGAATTGGGGTGAAGCGCAAAGGTACGCCTCAACATTCTCAGAGCTCTGGGACTGCGGTCATTTACCTTGTTATAGAAAACAACGACGATGAAGACCCCACGTTAATGGTTACCTTGGACTAAAGTGCTCACTAAATTCTGTAACCAGCTGTATTCCCATCTCTCTGTACCCTAGTTAAAGGGCCCTTCTTTATTCATGCAGACGTGAAATAAATTCAGCTGTTCTCCCTATTCATGATGCAGAAATTCAGGTGTATATCAGTGTCGCAGGTCTACTGTTTACAGGAACTCGAGAATAAGACGCAAAAAGAAGGTAAGGAAAGAAGGTAAGGAAAGTTAATGACAAAACGCTGGCGAAAACCTGTCAGAAATCTAAAGGAGAAAACAAAATGTCGGGGATGAGGCCATCGCGAGCGGGGCGGGCGTGCACGGCGGCCGCGGGGTGCCACCGTGGGGTCTGTGAGCTCGAGCGCGTCTATGGGGTGCTCTTCGAGCAACTGGTCCCCGTCGATGCGGATGCTGAAGGGGTTGTTTGGTTAGTTTTATTGCAGAGTAGACAACAAGATATAATCACACCCGCAAAGTCTCCGCCTGCCAAAGTGCATGAGAAAAAAACACGGGGGAGAAAAGAGGGTGTGAACGCACCCAATCCAGATAAAAATGGAGCCGCGGGATGTAGTACAGGCGAGGATGATTCTGATTTCAGCGGGAGACCTGCGAAGTTTGCGTTAGCGTTCGACAGAACTCGTGGGGATATAGGGAATACGAGACGGAGGACAGTGTTGGGAATAAGGTAGAAAACAAGAGAGGGGTGGCGCCAGGGCCGCGTCTTGCTTCGTGCTCGTGCGCGCGAAAAGCAGAACGAAAAAGCGATGAGAAGAACACAAGAAAGAGAACATACCTGGTCTCCGAGAGTTTCTGCGCCCATGCCATCCAGACGCACAGAGTTGAAGGGGGCCGGGTTGCTCGGCGCAAACCCCAAGTGGCGGATCATCCACTACTGGCACCGCACTCTCCCTTCGCTGAGGCCGCCGAGGGGTTCTTATTTCATCGCCGGTGCGTCAAGTCGGGTGAAGGTGGAAGAGGATATTACTGAACGAAAACGAAATGTTAACACTGGTTTCAAAAGATGAAGGGAGAAAGGGAGGAGACGTACAGGCATAACGGCTGCAAGCTTCAAGTGCGGCGACCGGCTAACCAATTTCAATCCACCGCGCCTTCACAACCCACAAACGCGTCCATCCTTCTTGATCCCCGCAAGCGCGTCCGAGTTGAGCTGCGTTGACATATTGCTGTTGCTTGCCGGTCTGTTGAGCACGTAACCGCGCGCAAACTATCGCAGGTCGTGGATGATGGCGGGAGGAAGCAGAATTTCGCCACCACACAGCCGCATCATGACCCCGATAAATCCGACGGCGCTGTCCATCTGCGCACGCAGTGGAGGTGCGTGCGCGATGTGGAGGTGCGAGGCGGCGGCGTGCGCGGGAGGCGGACTTGCGGCGCTATGTGCGAGTCAAGGTGGTTGGTGGAAAGATAAAGGCGGGAGGAGAGAGCGCGCCGTGTGGGCATGGGCAACGCCGTGGAGACGGGAATGTGCGAAGCGGTGCGGCGTAGCGGCGCGCAGACGAAGCGGACGCGCAGAGAACTTGCACGTGCAGGTTCTCGACGTGCAAAGTCTCCGCTGGAGGAGCGGAGAGAGCGTGCGGTTCGGAGTGCCACGGAGATGCGACAGAGGTGTGAGGCGCCGTGCGTCCGGCACGACAAGCGCCATTTGCGGCGTGCGCATAAGTTGATGCGCGCGCGGCGGCGCGTGGGGTGGCGCGTGGGGTGGTGAAGGCGCACAGTGCGCAGCGGCGCTGGCCAGAGGGACAAACACGGCGGGGTGCACAGCGCGGAGATGCGAGGTGGTGCGCGAGCCCGGCGCCCGTGCGGCTGGTCAGCGCATTGAGTGGCGCGAGGCGCAGAGGACTCGTAGCGGCGGCACCGGGGAAGAGGGCGGAGGTTGAAGTCAAGGTCGTAGAGGGGTCGGACGGCACGGCCGTGCGCGGGGTTGTTGGCGAGCACGAATCACCCCAACGCCATGGGTTTCAGTTGAAGGGAATGTAAGCTGGGAGCAAAATCAGGCCCAGTCAGCTCAAATTGAAGTCCAGAGAAAGAAAGAGGTACGCACCTTCAAGTTCGAGTCGAAAATCTGCAAGGGGATCCAGATAAGTAAAGGTAAACTGCTTGAATATTAAGGGAGGCTTACCGGGGTGAATTCAAATTTTTACCGCCAGTTGAATCGCGCGGTTTGGAGTTGCGTCTAGCGGAAATGGAGGAGGTGGAGTTGCGTTTGCTTGTGCTTGATTGGGAGGTGTACGAGTTTACGGAGGCGAGGGAGGCGGGGTAGGCGGGGCGGGAGTGTGTTTGCGTTTGCGGGTCGGGCGCGGGGGACGAGGACGGCCTCGCATTGGCATTGGGTGCGGGCGCAGACGCGGGCGCGGGTGTGGGTTTACCTAGCGTTGAGCGGCGGCGCGCGCTGGGATCCGGGGCGGCGGCGGATGCCCCTTTTGCCCGCGCCGGCGGGGTACAGGTGCTCCGAGCCCGGCAGCGCTTTACTCGGCACGGCGTCGAGGGCGAGGGGCTCGGGGACGTCGAACGCGTCGCTGTGTGGGCTTTGTGCGAGTTGTGCGATGTTGAGGGAGGAGTCAGGGGTTTGGGGCGGGAAGATGGGTGCGGGTGCGGTGCGCAATGCGCGGGCGACGGCGGCGGCGGCGTCGAGGACGGAGACGAGGGTGAGTGCGAATGCGGGGGCGGCGGGGGCGAGGGGGGCGCGAAGGCGGAGGACGCGGATGGCGGGTGTTAGGTGTGCGGTGTTGTTCGGGGCACGGGCGGCGCCTTGGAATGCGCTAAGGGACGGGGGTGCGTGTGTGACGAGGAGGATGAGGCTGATCAGCCGCCGAGTGCGCGTGCGGGTGCCGTTTGCACTCGACTCGATGGTGCGCGCGGGTACAGCGTGCGTACGCGAGGGCGCGGAACGATGAGGGAAAGGGTGGGGGAGGGTGGGGGAGAGGGAGATGAGGCCGAGGGCGGGGACTCGACGCGCACGCGCGCACACTGCATGCGCGTGCGTGCTGCGTCACCGTCGAGTTTAGCGCCGGCGGGTCTGGCGTGCACGTTGAGGCAGGGGACGGGGACGATGAGGTAGTGCAGGTGTGGGCGAGGGTAGAGACACAGACGGCGCGGGGACTCGAAGGCGCGTCGCATGCGCATGCGCGTGTGTAGATGCAACACCCCTCCCCCCCCCCCCGAGTCGAGCGCTGCCCTCGACTCAGCGACGCGCGCGGGTGTGGAGGTAGTACAAGGCGGAGGTGCGCGGGTGTGGATGCGGCGCGTGTGCGGCTGAGATGGGCGGGCGAATGCACATGCGCATGCGCCCCCACTCGGCACGACGGCGGCAAGCGTAACGTGCCAACGTGCGGGTGTGAGGTCGAGGCGGCGGTGTCGTGCGTGTGGGTGCGAGGCCGATGTGCACGCCCGTGCGTCCGAGGTCGATGGGTGCGGGGTGCGAGGCAGTGAAAACCAAGCAACGGCGCGGGGGGATTCAATACCCGCTGTGAAGCAAAGTCAGTGCGTATTCGATGCAAGTACAGAGGTGAGTGCGTACCTTCAATTCAAACTCACGCAAGCGTTGCAGTTTGAGTGCGCGGCGGCGGCGCGAAGGGCCCCCGAAGTGTCGTTTGAGGCAAGTGCGGGGGGTTTGTCAGCGCAGATTCTGCGCTGACAAAGCAGCTGTGCATTGCACGCGCGATGTGACGGCGGCGACGCGAGGCGGGTTGAGCGCACCGAGGTCGTGGTGGAAAGATACGGTGCGCGTGCGTGCACACCCTGCGCACGGAGGTTGCGGCAGAGGTTGCGGAGGTCGAGGGCGGGAACACGGGGGGTGGGCGACGTGCGGGCGTGGGTGTCGCGATGCGTTGTGCGCACGAAGCGCGCACACGAAGCGCGACTGGGTGCGGCGTTGCGACTGAGAGGATGGGCCCGGCGCAGACACGGGGCGTGCGGCTGCAATGTGTTGTGCAGGCCCGTCATGCGAGCCTCGTGCGTGCGCGCGGCGGCGCGCGTGCGAGGTGCGTGCGAAGCGGTGGCGTGCGAGGGGCGGGGCCTCGAGTCAAAGGGAGTGCGCGGGTACGGTGCGCGCGCGATGCGATGTGGAGACGCGCGCTGCGCGTGTGCGAGGCGGCGGGCAGAGGGGGAGAGGGGGAGGAAGGGCAGGAGAGAGCGCGGCGAGTCGGCCGGGAGTGGTTCGTGAGAAGGAGCGGGCTGGGGAGCTGCGCTGCATCGGCGGGGATCCGACGCAGACGGGGCGCGCACGCTTTATTGCATTCGAGAAGAGGGGGAAGCGGGGGATTGGGAGGGGAGCAGGGGAGGAGGGGAGGAAGGGAGGAGAGAGCGCGCACCGAGTCCGCGGGAAGGTGTGCGCTGGGAAGCTGCACTGCGTCGGCGGGGCCTCGACGCAGACGGCGCACGCATGCACTGCACGGGTATTGTGTCGGCGTCCGCATTCGACGATAGATAGCCGCGCGCTGAGGGGGGACAGTGTTCCCAGCGGCGGTGTTCGAGTTCCCCACATCGGCGTGGACAGAGAGAGGTGGAGTGGAAGGCCGACGTGAAGGACCGCCGAAGGAGGAGGGTAGCATGGCGAGGGCGGCGGGCATGCGTGCGGGCGGCGTCGGGCACGATAGATCCGTCATCGAGGAGCGGGCCAGGGAGCGATGTCGAGGAGGTGGGGTAAGGCGAAGCCAGATGCGGGGTGGAGATGCTATCAAAGACTCGAAAAACTGGGAGGAAATCCAGGTAAGTAACGAGAAACTGTATTGAATATTAAGGACGGCTTACCTGGTAGGAACTAGAAGGCAGCGGCACGTTTGGGGTGCGTAGAGCGTGCTGCTGGTCGAGGAGGGTGCTGCTGGTCCGCCAGAACGTCTTCTGGGACTCGAGAGAGTCCCGAGTGCGTCACGGCCCCGAGTGCGTCACGGCGCGCGAGTGGGTACATCGGCGTTGTAGTGATGTATTCTGGAACACCACAGGTGTGGTGCCCCGAGTGCATCACTCACAACGCTCGCCAGAATGTCGTTGGCGAGGGTGGCGGCGGTGTTTGCGAGCCGGTGTTTGCGAGCCGGTGTTTGCGAGCACGACGGCGGCGTCTTCTGGAACACCACGCGTAACGTGTACGGTGCCCCGAGTGCGTGGCAACGTCGTTGGCGAGGGCGGCGGCGGCGTTTGCGACCCGGCGTTGGACTTGTGCTCGTCGAGGTTGTGGTGGGAAGAGGCCAGCGAAAAGCTGTGCAACTTCCCCTTTGGGAAGTTGCACGCCACTTGCTCTCGACCATAACAAACGAACGCGTCTACGCGTCGTTTGTTGACTCTATCTCTGCGCGCGACTCGTCACAGGTGAGCTGGGGTGTGACAAAGTCGAATCGTCGATTCGTTTTGCTTACATGAGCCACAGGTTCAGCATGCCCATCCCCGAGCATATTCTCGCATCGGCTCTCCTCAGGCTCGCCACTCTAGAGGCTGACGGCGTGGACCTACCCCCGGAACTCAGTGACCTTCTCCATGCCGACAACACGCTTCAACGCGCTCCTCAACGTCGAGCAGGCTCCTCCGCCGCCGCCTCTGAATCTTCTTCGCGTGGCGGTTCCTCGGCGCGTCCAGTCCCTGCACCCTCGACTATGGCGGCATCACCTATTCCCGCCTTGGTGCTTGTTACACCGCGGCCCGCGTATGACCACGCCGACGACGCGATTCAACGCGCTCCTCACCATCGCACAGGCTCCTCTGGGGCCACCTTTAATTCTTCTTCCCCCCTGGGTTCCTCCGCGCATCAAGTGGTTGCACCCTCGGCCATGGCGCTACGGCCTACTCCACCCTTGGGGCCTACTCCACAGCGCCGCGCGTATCGTGGCCGTCACCACGCCGAGAGCCAGCGGCGGGCCCGAAGTTTACCGCTTGAAGGTTTACCGCTTTCGGACGAAATTGCCAGGATGGCTAACTTCGACTCGGCTCCATGTGAGTTTTTTTTTTGCCAACCGCTGCCTCATTTTACTAACGCAGTTGTTCCTCACAGTCTTCCGTCCTGTCCCCTCGCAGCATACACCATCGCCGATGATCTCTTCCACCCAACTCAGCACCCTCGCGTCCATGCAAACTCCATCACCGAGCGCGTCTTCTTCCTCGCTCAGCTCGCCGACCACGATGGTGAATCCAACCCCGCCACCGAAACGTATGTGCTCTATTTATTCGGCCGCGTACTTATTTTATTAATTTGTCTTCCAGTCTTTCAAGTCTTGCCCCCGCTGCAACTCCCCATCACTACGGACGTCGATATGAGCGATCCTCCCTCCCCCTTGTCACCCTTGGAGTCTCGCTCCCCATCCCCTTCACCTTCGTCGCCGTCGCCGGGTTCAATGCTTCACAAACGCATACCCGCGGATCGTACTTACTCAAATGAAGAGGGTGAAACTGAGCGCGAGGATGAAAGCGACACCGAACGGCACCGTAAACGCCCTCGTGTCACCGTCAAGGCGCCTGCGGGCAATGGCGGGGGGGGTGGGGGGGGAGGCGGCGGCGGCCCTGGCCCCGCCCATCTGTGGACGAATGAGTGTGTCCGGAACGGAGATCGACGTCGGGCGGGGGGTGACGCCACTATTGGTGCTATGCCTTGCCAGCATGGTACCTGTACCAGCTGCGATGCACAGCAGCAGCAGGCGGCCGGGGGGGGCGCGACAGGCACATCGGGAGGGTCCACCAGCGTCGCAGCGGGATCTTCCGGCAACGCCGGGGGTGCTGCTATGGACATGGATGTCGACGCGGACGCGGGCGAGAACACGGGGCCACGCACTCGCTCCGCCACGGCGGGTAAGGGAAAAAAACCTGCCAAGGCGGTGTCGAAGAAGACCACGAAGAAGAAGACGAAGGAGAGGGAGAAGGGATGGTGTGAGGATCCCAACGGCGGTCCCCCCCTTACCAAAGCCGCTGGCAACTTCCTTTCAGCCCTCCTGGCTGTCTGGAACTCCAAGGGTCGCGCCGACTTGGAGACCGTCCTTGCAGGCCCCAGGGAGGATGCCTCATCCAACCCGTTACCAGCTTCTCTTCCCGACTACGACCCCACCAACACAGAGGCTTCGTATACTCGGGTCTTGCATCTTATCGAGAATACGCAACTTCTTGACCTGCAAACGATCATGGCCCTTATACAGCTGGCCCTCAATGTGGATTCGTACGTATCTCCTGTTTCATTAATAGCAATAGTCCAAATCTGACGATGTCCCAGGGAGATCCATCAAGCCGCCTTGAATGGCAATACGCTTTCGAAGGAGGCCATCGGCAAGAGAATAACCAAGAACGCCACCAGCGGCAATAACTTCCGGCAGCATGTAGGGTGGGGGTACAGCTTTGCTTTTTTGGCGGCTGGAGGTATGTTTATTATCTCCTCTCTCTGAGCCTCTATACGCGGTATTAAAGTCATTGTTTTCAGGCACCCTCGGGATTATTCCCATTATTGCTGCGCTCGACCTACGTACCACCGTAACACGCCATATGCACGCCGTGGACATAGACTGCGTGGGCACCGCACTGAGGGAAGTTTGTCGTACGTCCTCATTGGTTTTCTTGCGTGGACACTTCTAACTAATGGTCAGACGGAAAATGGCTCCCAATGGTTAAGCGACTTATGTTGCCCATCGCATACGTACGAAACCGGCCCGGGTACATGGAGAGCCTCAAGCTTGCCTACAAGCCCCCCCTCCGAAAGGGAGAAAGCCCCAAGCCCATTGTCTTCTTCGGCCTCAACGATTATGAGAAGTCAGACAAGATTTTTGATACACTTCAAACAAAGTGCGTATTTTTATTGTACATGAGGGCTTATATCAACTCATCCTTATTATCAGTACGATAAAACTTCAAAACCGCAAAATCCCCCCCCAGTTTGAAAACTGTGCTTACACCTTTGACGGTTTTCCACAGCGGTCCTCCCAATGGGATTCCATACCGGGGACCCTTCCTTGGAACCCCATGCCTGACGCCGGCGATATCGACGTTCCCACCCCCATAACCGTCACCTCCCCAGTCAAATTAGGCCCCGTGGCGTCGAAAATGCCCTTCAAGAAAAAGGACCGCAGCACTTGGACGGCCAAGCAGCGAGGTCTTGCTGACAACGCCTTGAAGGTTACGAGCGTCACCGAGCTCCAGGAAAAGGTAAATTTTATTTGTGACACCGCGCTTCGATCTAACCATATCCTCCAGATGAATACCGTGCACGAAGGGGGCAAGTGTGCGGACAAATACATTGAAGTGAATACTAGCATCCTCAACAAGTCAGTCCTGTCGTTGCCCTTTTTATTCCGTTTCAGATATCTAATGTTCACTAGGGAAGCGTTATTCATCCGGGATAAGGACAACCAGTTCATAGCGCTCCTTTTCTCTGTCCCGGATGAATTCAAGGAGAGTCTTCGCCGCGCTATCGACCACCTAAACACCGTCCTTAATGGCGAGTTCACCGACAAGGACTCTAGTGACAAGGCCTTCAAATACTTGTCCATACATTATGATTGGTACGCCCGTATGCCCCCCAAAGTTAGTGGTCCCTCTCTGCCTTGCCTCTTATGTGATACTTAAATATTTTTTAGGGTCATAATGCGCCCAAGGACATCCACCCCAACAACCTCGGCAAAGCTCATGGCGCCAAGGTCAATATGAGACAGCGAGTCCCATACCAGTCCAAGGAGACTCTGGACAAGCCCGAGGAGTATGCGCGTCTGGCTGATGCATTAACGGACTTTTTTACAGTCCTTAGTGTCTGCGTGCGTGTTGCGATATCTGTGCTATTATTCAGGCCTGATTTTTCTTTTTGGCAGATCGCTGAGCTTCTCCCGGATGACACCAAGGAACTCAAGATGTACGTCGACCAGCTCCCTCTGGGTGCTTCCTCTCCCTGCTACCCTTTTGGCGGTTTCGTCATTAACATCGACTCGTGCACCCGCGCGCACCGTGACAAAAAAGACCTGAAGATGTGCCTCATTGCGCACATGGGCAAGCACACTGGGGGCCAGCTCGGTCTCTATGAGGTTGGCCTCAGTTTTGATCTTCAGCTTGGCGATATCCTGGTGTTTCCATCGTGGCGGCTAACACATTTCAATTGTCACTATGTGGGGAAGCGAGCCACTATCGTTCTCCACACCGATCGCGAGGCGAAGAGTTGGACGAAAGATGGGCATGGGTGGTCTACGTATATTGTTAACCACCACCGTCAAGCAGAGGAGGAGCAGGCCAGGGCAGACGTAGACAGCAGTAGCGACGAAGACTGATTTTTCTTATATATATTCTTACGCACCTCTTTCAATTAGTCCTTTGCCATAGATCTTTTATAATATCTCTTGAACATCCTTGTAGGGATTTTTTTTCCGTGGCCAAATCTCGCAACTGGCTCCAAACGACTTTGGTCAACTTTTGACTGAATGCCGATCATCAGTGGGTCAACTACCAACCACCAAGTCATCTAGCCGAACCCCGCCCACTCCAAGCTGTTGAATTCCGAACATCCTCTAGTGGACTAGCCTAGCCCGAATGACACCTGCCCCGCGATCCTCAGACCCAAGAAACGTGAAACGGTACGTACCGTCTTGCGCCGCGTAATGCCTATCTTGACCGTTTTGCAGGCCAAATTGGCTGTGGGGCGACGAGGCAGCCACAGATGAACGTGATGATATGCTCGAGCATCCCACCTGACCATACGGTCAGTCCAGTCCTCCTGCCTTACAAAAAAGTTGTTTGACTGTCCGAGTCTAGACGTTAGGCCTCCCCTCTGCGTCCAGCTCCACAGTCATCGTGGACGTGCCTCTACCGGAGTCAAATTGCAACTTGACGCAGGCTGTGGACGTGCAGATGTTTACGACGCGGAGCTCGAACGTATGAATTCTGGAAAACATCGGGCTACAGCATGATAACAAGCAACCAAATTGAAACACTCATGAGTGCGTTATCGTTCCTTTTGACTCTATCTTGCTCTCATTTGTCTGCCCTTCTAGATACGTTCAAGAATAGTGCCGGGCGTCAACTTAACTACAAAGATTTAAACGTCTCCCGCAGAAAGATGTGCAAGAACGCAAAAACGAATATGCCCATCAGGAACGCATAGCGTACGTTGTACGACAGCTTCTTCGTGCTCAAGGTGGTGAACCTCTAGAGCCTGTGCCCGAAACCCTCTCAGGAAGGCGAGTCTTCGGAAGCACCAAAACCTCTGCATGTGGACGTCCTCGAGCTGCGGACGACCCTCGCATCCTGCTTCAACCTCACCTACACCTTGTTTGGCGTGAACGTCTTGGAGCCGGGGGCACCTACGAGCGGGGTCCTGACGGTCCTGATGCAGGGTCAAGGTATTTATTCTTTCACTGCTGACGCTTCAAAGTTACTGACCATACTCAGGCCATACTCAGGGCCCTGAACGGCTAACCATGTCGTTTGGCCAGTCCGATGCTCCGATGCGAACCTTCCTGATGTGTTTGACACGGCGCGTGCAGCGGCACCTTAGGTGATGGATGTTCTTCAACAAGTTGGACTCGACTACCAAGAGGCGTGAACGGTGACAGTGAAGGCGCAGGTAACCGTGTCCTGAACCAGATCCTGACTGAGATGGACGGCATTCATCACATTCGTCGGACGCGGGAGAAAATAGCGTGGGATGAGGCTGCAGGCGAGGATGCCATCAAGATCGAGGAGGACAATGCGGCAGAGGAGGAGGACCCTGTCCCTGAGATTACGAGGTTTGTCGTTTTATTCTCGTATACCCTCCAACGTTTACTAACGATGCATCCAGGGAGCAGTCGCGTGGATTCGGGAACAACTTCAAGTTCCCCGAGGATGAGACAAGGTTAGCACCAGCTGAGACGAATGCGGGGAATGCTGGATTCACGGAGGACGCCCTGGATGACGACCTGTATACTTGAAAGTTTCATATTGCAATCCAAATCCATATCGTAGTCTGCAAATGTTATGAATTAGCGCCAAGTATATTTCGGTTGGCTTAATTTCCGCTTAATTTCCTCACCGCAGACAATGACCTGTATGCTTGAGCGTTCTTATGCAATCCATAGTGTAGGCGGCAAACGTTAAAGCTTTCCATGAGATGCCAAAAATATATTTTCGTCACCCAATCAATCGGTCAACAGAGCGGTCACGTGTCATGTTGGACTTCCACCCTCTTCGTCTTAACCTCCACCACCAACCATGAAATTGGCTGTTTCCTCCAACAAGAAGGCCGACCTCTCCTCCCCAAAGCATTCCAAGGCTAAGGCCAAGGCCAAGCAGGCCGCTCAGTCCCCAAAGGCGTGCGGGGTAACCAAGCCTAAAGCTACAAACCCGAAAGCCACCAAACCCAACAACGTCTCTACTGAGGCCTCTACCTCCACCAAGACTAAGAGGACTAACGAGAAAGGTAAGCAGAAGCCGCCACCTTTGATGAGTACATATCATCTGAACTATATTAGAAAATATTGACCAGAACAATGACGAGGACCTTTTTGGACGGGGTCGACGGGCCAAGACATCCACACAGGAAAGGCTAGAAAGAGATAGCCTCAAGATCTGGGCCAACCCTCCAAAGAAACGCAAAGCCACCCAGGATGCTCTAGAACAAGAAGAGGACAACGACGCTGCCCCTCCCCCCAAGAAAAGGAAGAACGTACAGGTATTCTATTTCTCATACCTCTCTGTATAATACTTAGTTTTTATAGGTCCCGCCTGAGTCCCCCCTCCGTCTGACACCTCCAGCGCCCAGCAAGTCTATTCCAGCAAAGTATATGGTATCCCCTCCTCCACGCCATGCTTCCGGAAGCCAGCAGAGCCAGGCCTTCCACCGTCGGTCACCTAGCCGCATCCGCTCCCCGACTCTGTCTCCTCGCCGCATCCGCTCCCCGACTCTGTCTCCTCCCCGCTTGGACCGCCAGTACAAGCATTCATATCAAGTTATTCACTCTGACAACCTTGATGTGAGTCCCAAGGTTTTAGCCAGGGAATATTAACGTACTAATGTTTTTATAGGGCGGTAAGTATGCAGGGTGCCCTGCTTCTCTGCTACCGCGCATATATTCATCGCCCTTCAGATATGGATCTAGATTTGCAGGACCAGGATGACAGTCCTGGAGGCGCGTTGTGTATGGTCAAAACATTCTATTCCGGGTTCATCTAACCGACTTCTTTTCAGTTGGGGTCTACAGCGATGGCATTCCCAATATTGGTATGTTTTTAATCTTCTCCGTAACCTACCAAACGTCATTTTGTTTAGTTACTGAAGAAGACACCAAAAGCAACAACGAGGAGGATGAGGAAGACGAGGAAGATGAGCTGGAGGGGGGAGATGCTACTGATGATCCTGATGATGCTACAGAGAGAATGAAGGCGCTTCGAGAGGAGGACCGGCAGCGTCGGGAGCGCCGTCGGCAGGAACAGCAAGACCAGGAGCAGGGCGGCAAGCGTAAGTCCTCATAGCATCTGATATCATTCGCTCAAGTAGTTTTCTAGGTGGAGCATCGTCTCAAGGCGCTAAAGGTAAGCACTTTCCAGCTTCCAAACCCCGCTCATCATACAAATTAGACCAAGATGCCCGCCGCGAGGACCGCCGAGACCGTGAAGACCACCGCGACCGCCGTGAAGACCGCCGTGACCACCGCGATATCGATGACCGCCGTCAGCAGGAACAGCAAGACCAAGAGCGTGGCGGCAAGGGTAAGTCCTCATTGTATCTGATACCATTGCTCAAGTAGGTTTCCAGGCGGAGCATCATCTCAAGGCGCGGAAGGTAAGCCGTTCACAGCATCCAACCCCCACTCATCTTATGATTAGACCGAGGTGGTCGCCCCGAACGCCCTGACCGCCACAAAGACCGCCGTGAAGACCACGATGAGGACGGCCGCAAAGACCGCGAGGACCACCGTGACCGCCGCGACAAGGCCAACGGGGGTAAACGACGTGGGCATTCTCTTACTGTCGCCAATTGCAAGGCTAACTTTTTTTCACTAGGTGGAGGGTCCCCTCGCGGTGGAGACGGTAAGCGGTGTTGAGCTTGAAAACCTGAGCTAACATATAAACTAGGACAAGAGGATCTGGACCCCGACCACGGGGCCCACGGGAAGACTGCTTCATGTAAGTACTTACCCGTTCTATACTTACGTGTTCTTCAATATGTTCTTTTAGCCCTCCGCACCTCCTCCAACCATCATCCCCCTCGAACGGGTAAGTTATACTGACTGCTTGGGAATTATAGCTAATGGCGTAAATAGGCAAGAGTGGACCAAGTGGGAACCAAAAGGGTACATTTTGCCTTTTCTATCCATGTACATGATCTGAGGAAAAAACTTGCAGGGCGTACAGGCACAGGCACTGGTCAAGGTATGATTAATTACTCAATGCAGTCTCCACCTCGCTGACTTCTTCATCTTGTTGCAGGGGGAGATGTCCTGGCTCAATACCGGGTTAAGAACCGCGCAACTCGACCTCCTGACCCTCGGAAGCTGGCTGCCCATGCTCAGAGGCAGACACGGGTCGAGGAGAACAGTGAAGCAGACAACAACAGCGACAACGACGACAGCGACGAAGAAGAGGAAGAGGAGGAAACTGGGCTTAGGAGACGTAAACCTCGAACCGCTACCGGCGTGGTAACTTCACTGCACGAGGGGTTCTATCCCCCGTTCTTTCGCAAAACTATCAACATCACTAAGATTAAAGCGTTCGAAGATCTCCTCAATGGCTACTTATTCCCGGACTTTGATCGTTTGAGGCCAAAGATAGTCCGATGGCTCATCGAAGCTATCCATTACTGTGAAGAGGACCTCGAGCTCATCCAACCGGAAGGTGTGTTCTGTATCTCTTTTCCTTCTCTGAAATCGTTCAAGTGAATGGTTAGGTATATGGGAAGAATACCAGACGGACTTGGCCAAGCTCGTATGTCCGCTTTCTGTTGCTTATTCAGGGCTAATGTCTACCTTTTTAGATTTGGAAGTTTGTTTCAACGTTCCGGGGCAGGTGCAGAGATCTGTCCAGAGAGGTGGTACCGGTCCTGTACAAGATTCGCCCAAGTCTGGATGATTTTGAGGGCGGATTTGGTCAAGCAGAATACGCTGATAAAATGAAGGACAACGTCGAGACACTTCTGAAGGACTACAACTTCCTCAAGCATGGTTTCGACGCCGAGGTATGATTCCAAGTAATTGTAATATCTTGCTAAGGATCCGTAGGGCCATACGAACAACATGATGCATCCGGCCATATCCGAGCTCATTTTCCGGATCGTTCACAAGCCTCACAAGTCTGAGGACTCTCTAGCAAAGTCGCTGCCTGAAGAGTTCGGGGTGTACACCGGAGAGCTTGTGGCCGCTGTTGCTCTCTTTGTAAAGTCGCATCTTTCTTACATCTTTTTTTACTCATCCACTTATAGCTTCAAGTCGGCCTCGAAGAGTACGCTACAGGACAATTTCTGAAAGTTCGGTTCACGGAAGAAATTTATCACAAGACGTACAAGAATGCCCTACGATCCATTACCAAGCTGAAAGGTAACCGGGAGCATTGGGGAAAGACGACGGCGCGATGGGCACAGTGGGAGGCGGAGCACACCATCGAAGTGGGGAAGCCGAACGCGAGCGCGGAGGGTATGGTGACCTTAGATTAGAGCGGGATAGCATTAATATACCCAATCCTACGCAATTGGTTTCGAATTCTTCTTTACGTCCCCTGAATCATACGTCCAAAGGAAAAATATGCAACTAATGTATACTGAGTACTGGGTGGCACCCGGGAACTACATGAACTACGTAGAGACCTGGGGAACTACATAGAGCTACGTAGAACTACATAGAATCCCCGGGAACTACGTAGACCCCTGGCCAACTACATGGAACTACGTAAGGGGTACCCTTGGTACAGAACTACAGGAACTACAGGAACTACGTAGTGCTACGTAGCAAGCCCCGGGTTTGCTGATGTTGAGAGCACATGTATGGGACCAAATGTGTCGTAGAGGTCATAATGAATTGGAAGTAAATGAAGAGGGCCTAGAAGGGCGACATAGAGAGAGCAAAAGAAGTCTGATGTGGTCTCACGTTATAAAGTCTGGATGAATAACAATCCATCACAAAGAATCCCCCATTCGAAGTCGGCTGACACTAGGGGCAAAGACCCACGCAGATGAAGTTCATGTGCGATAAACACACATCCGTCGCAGATGGACCAGAAGTATTGTGACATTTGACAATGGATCTTTATCGCACAAAGACAAGACAAAGGCTAGATAAAGAGCAGGACCAGCTCAGGGCAGGATTCCCCACACCTGGGAAACCTCCCCTGCCCTTTGTCTGGCCTTTGTCCACCCTTTGTCTAGCAAAGAACCATTGTCAAATTGACACATTACCTTTCAATATCTCCGGTCCATCTGCGATGGACCTGCATTTATCGCACATGGCTTTCATGTGCCTGGGTCTTTGCCCCTAATGTGAAGGCCGGGTCATTGACGAACTGATTGAGACATGTGTGTTTTCATGAATGTTCCTGTATCTTATGAAGAGATCGGAATGAGGAAACAGTGTTCATATCCGACTTACGGTAACCGAACGGTAAACTTTGGCGAAGGAAAGGCAGGGTGATGCAAAGGAAATGGGAGGGCCAAGGAGACTATGGGTATTCAGATGATGATGATAAGAATGGCAAATGGATGAGAGTCTTGGTTGACTCACATGATTCAAGTTCAGCACACCAATTCCGCCCTCAGTCGTACAAACTGTATGTGCATTCATCTTCCTCTTCTTCTTTCACTGATGCATGCAAGATTTCATACTGCAGAACTAGAAAGAATTTTGGGTGAAGAAATTCAGGACGATATTGCAATGAGGGCACGCACAATTAATTTCGCCCGTTCGGCGCCGTGCAATGAAGTTTTCGGCCCGAGCCCAAAAATCGAGACCCTCGCGGACCCCGATGTGCCAGTCGGAGGCTCCACATACCAGGCCTCTCCCATTGCCAGGAACCGCACATCATGCGAGAGCAGTGCAAGGTATTCCTGGCACCA
Organism: Mycena metata; assembly: GCA_029378385.1. Taxonomy (NCBI): domain Eukaryota; kingdom Fungi; phylum Basidiomycota; class Agaricomycetes; order Agaricales; family Mycenaceae; genus Mycena; species Mycena metata. Next base: position 235,802 of record JARKIB010000098.1, read on the forward strand.
CTGCTGCTCCCCGAGGCCGAGTTCAAAGAACACAAGGACGCGAAGCGATTTACAGTTTTGTAAAAGCTCAGGGCAGTGCGGAATGATGCTGGGGTGATCGAAGGCGAGGTGGGTAAGGGAGGAAATCTGCGCGAGACGTTCGCAGAGTGCGGCCGCTGTAAGTGCGGTTAGGATGGGGACCTGTGTGAGTCCGAGGTGGGTGATGCGCGAAAAGAAGGGTGCAGTGAGTGGGAGGTTGAGGAGGTGTCTGAAGTCGCCGTAGAACCTTTTGAGATGCATGTCCGCGATGAGCTTTATCGTCGTGAGATCGGACTGTGTTTTGATTTCACCAAACTTCGCCACGAGTGAGAGGTTTTCGAGGGTAGGGAGATGCGCCAGGATATTCGGGATGCTCTTGTTCTTTGTGACGTTATGCGGTAGGTAAAGATATAGATTGCAGACGGAAGAGCGCAGAAGCGTTGGGTTGCGGCCCACGATCTGCAGAAGAGTTGACTGGGTAAAGGTGGGGTAGCCGTCAATTGTAGTTGAACCATGCATGGTAATTGTTCGATATAGCCAGGGCTCGACCCTACAGGACTTTCAGCTTCTCTCCGATGGATATGACTCCACGCACCACTCCTTGACGCGCCACGCAACGAACATGAGCTTTGGAATCGATACCGGTCGGGAGATGGCACAAAGTTCAAATATTTGCCGTTCCAAATCTCTGGGGAGGGAAGTTTCGGGCCTTAAATCCATTCTGTGCGTGGTCTGTAAAGGGACGGTGAGTGTTCGTGGCAACCTGGACATCCGCAAAAACCGCCCGACTCATCAGTGATCGGATATTTGCTCCGATTCGCACCGAAAGTTGAACCGGGGCGCGAGGCTAGGGAAACCGCCCTGGTTGTCTGAGTTCTAGATGGTGGTTAAACAATTATCTAAGCACCACGCCGACAGACCGTCCTTGAAAAAATAATTTTGATCCAAACAACTAGAACTGCCTTCGAAATCGTCAGAATAACGAGTAAATTAATTCCATAAACAACGACTGAGATCACTCGTTTCTACTACAGGCCGCAGGTTTCCAGAAGAACTGCGTAAGACGGGGTAAGACTAGCAAGAAGTAAACGTTGATGGCCGAGTCTCTTTGCTCGTGTCTGGTTTCGGCTTGATCCAACCCTAACCCTACGGACACGCCGCTTGTTTTTGACCATCATGCGCTCTGGCCAGGTCTGTTTCTTCAAACTTCTTCAAACTTTGGCTAGTGAAGCATTCATGGCTGGTGGACTGCCAAGAGCCTCAATTCTCGCTCATTCAAGTTGAACACCCTCTGTTACCCGTGACCTCAACGGGAATGCCAGCCATCTGTACAAAACTTTTGAGGCCGATCTCTTCCCTGGCTGTCGTTGGCCTTGCCTCGGCGGTGCTTTCTGTCAAACCGATCCTGCGCAGCGGCTACGCTCCCAGAATCTTGCGGCCGTCTCTGTCGGACAATGATCTTGACGACTGATTTAATTAAAAAAAGTCAAATCTTCTCATCCGAGTCCGCCTGCCCACCGTCTCCGAGGTGGAATCATGTCTTGCTCTTACTCAAGCCTTCCTTGCCACCGGCGCACTGTATTCCAACTACAGAGTGACCCCGGGTCGATCTTCCCACTTGGCTGCCTGCAAATCCGCTTGCCGTTTGCAAGTGCCGCCAGCAAACATGCCAGAGAAATGCATACACTGTGGTGTGACTGTTGGTCAGCGAAATCGGAGCCGGTCCTGGCGACACCCACAATAAAACACACCCAGGCATCTTCTCGTGATTGCGACATGCCTTCGAATATCGTTTGGGTGGGTCGAACAAGCACCCCGAGGGGCCGCAGTGATCAGGCCGGGTGGAGTGGCATTAGAAAGCACCCATCTTCTTTTGATTGTGGCATATTCTATCTCAACCCCCGCGTGCGACGTCCACTCTCTTTGGGTCGTATTCGGTCGTCCTTTGACGTTGACGGCCATCTCTGGGGGACCAAAATTGATCGAACTCATGCTCGACGACGTCGATCCCAACGCGCTGATCGCGGCAGACAAGCCCGAGATATAGTTCCCGGTGGGTGTAATCCGGATCTTTCACGAGCGAAAACCCGTCGTATAGGATCGATGTCTATAAAAGAATGCGACGTTGCATCCCCCCTCTGGTCCGTGTCTCTACCAATGGCCACACTCTCTCCCGCTCATAATGTTAATGTCACCCTCTTGTTTGGACCGCTCCTTTTGGGAGTACTGTTGAATACTCTCCTCTATGGCATAGTGCTTGTCCAGGTGCGTACTCTGTATACCCTTGGAGCGGTAAAGAGTGTTGATTGTAACTCAGGTATTGATATATTATCACAGATACCCCAGGTTTGTCCCGTTTAACATTCCTTCTGTCTCACTGAGCACCGCGTTTCAGTGATCGCCCGTGGTTTCGATATCTGGTATGTGGTCTAGGGTGGGTTTTGTCTATGATATCCTCATCCTCTTTCGTGCAGGTCCTCTATCTCCTCGCCGTAGAAACTGTCGACTGGGTTGCAGACATTGGAGTCATTTACGAACCTTTGATTCTCCGTTATGGTGAGAGCCTTCTTTAGCCCGAAGGCACGATACTCAACTCCGCCTAGGGACACCGGAAGCACTGCTGGTTTCGCCAGTCAGTAAGTACCCGAAAACATCCTCGGAGCCCACATCTGATAAATGACCCCAGTGCTACGAGCTGGTGAGTTCCAGGCAATCCCACCAGTGTATAGAAGACCCATACTTTTTGTCACAGATGCAATCCTGACTGTACGCATCGTCGTCTCATTGCAAACCTCCCAACTGACACATTATTTATTCATTAGGTCCTTATTTCTACCACCATTCAGTGCTTCGTCGCATGGAGACTCTATGTTGTCACTTGTTCACGCATTATCCCCGTGATAATAACCCTCTTCGCGATTGTCTCTTTTGGTAACCCTCTCAGCCCACAGATATGAGGAACTACTGATCCATGTGATGGCAGGAGGGGGAGTCGCCACCACAATAATCGTCTCTCTGCACCCCAACTTTGCAGACTTCTCGCAATTCCACCTCGAGGTCGGAATATGGCTCGTCTCTACCACGATAGTCGACGTCACTCTCGCCGCGTCGCTCGTGTACTCCCTTGTGCGCTCCTCCCCTCCCATGCAGTCGGAAGGCGTCGTTTATGTTCTGTGTCTTTCAGTGGACACGTAAAACGCGCGGGACATCGACGGACAGTTATATCAATAAAATTATCCGATTAACAGTTCAAACCGGAAGCATCACTGCAGCTGCTGCCCTGCTAGATCTGATATTCTTCTTGGTACTCCCTGTCAGTCAAGCCGCTGTACTTGATCCCCGACGTCGGTGCTTACTTCGATTATAGGAAACCAGCTTGTTTGTTTTTTCTCTGATATTTGCGAAAACCCTCCGTCTGACCGCCCATCCACTGCCAGTAACTTTATGCTAGGTTAGTGTTGGGTTCAGCATCCCATTCCGCGATAACACTAACCAACTCCCACAGACTTTCCTCTCTCAAAACTGTACACAAATTCTTTACTCAGCACGTAAGTAGTCAACGTTCTTCGCGTCCTCTCCTCTAACGCTGACCACACACCAGACTTAATGCGCGGCCGTGGCGAGAGGAGAGCGTCAAAGTCCACGCTGCTAATGCGCTCTTTGAGCAAACGACGTCTTCCGCGGACCAGCGTACCAGTAGCTTCGCTATGGTTCAACCTCGATCCGTAAGTCATGTTTCTTCGCCTATAGGAGTTTCTCACCTCGTTTTTAGAAGCATACGACCACAGACGCCCAGTTGAGGCATTCAAAAATCAGGATAGAAATTCCCTAGACCACTGCTGTCGTTGTGCTTCGCTCACTGGCTCTTTATACCCCAGTTTCGTCATTGTATTTCTTCATTGTATTTCATCACTCATGGGGTAAATCGATGAATAATAATTGCTTCCAGACTGATACTTCCAAGGCTGATACGCCGATGGCCCCTGGTGTTTCAAAACGAACTATCACAGTAAAGACAATCAATCTCCGTCGGGGTAGGTAGGTAGGTAGGATTACACGGCATGGTCCCGCTCAGGAACGCCGGTTCCAGGAATTATCCCGGTGTACACGCACTAAATAGCTACACCATCTTCCCTGGACCTCTCCATATCCCAACAGCCGAGCTTTCGGTCGCAGCGGGGCATCGCAAAACACCCAAACTCGCCGAGGTAGAACTGCCAGAACATGAAAAAGCTAGAATTTGAATCGTCATGTCAGCACTGGTCAGCCTCAAGCCCGTACACGCCACACCGGAACTTCGTACAACACCTCCAAGACATCAAGCACAAATTTTGCAACCCGTGGAATAGTCGAGCGCGGGTAAATGATGAACTCCGTGTTCGAGAGTACCACCATCTGGATGAGCAGTTCTGGAAGATCGGCGAAGAGTTTCGTGAGGAAGGTAGCCCATAATTTAACCACTGTGGCCGATGGCTCACAGGTAATTAAGGTACGCTCCAGGACTCAACTTCGGTCTTACAGAATCTGCACACCGTTCCGCTCGAGGGACTGGTTGATGCGCTTGATCGACGTAACGCAAGACTTCTAGGGCGAGGCGATGAGTAGAGGGCAACACCGAGGTAATAACCTCGCAGTGTTCCTGTTTCTTCACCATCGTGAGATAATGCCGCATGCACGAAGTAACTTGGGTAGGTCCTTTGTCTTTTTGGGGTTCGCGACGTCCGTGTAGCCGGTAGAGCTTTTCAGACGAGTCAATTTCACCTTGCAACCATTCCAACATGAGCTTCTGCACCAGTCTGAGAAGTCCTTCACATAATCAACCGAAGTTGCACGCGTGAGGAGCAGCTCTGGGCAGTGGAATGGCAATCCTGTCGCAGCCTTGATTAAATCTTTGGCTGATGATGTTTTACCCGCGGTCGCGAGCTCAGTTGAATTATTCACGGAGGCGCGGGCACGAGATCATCATCGAGGACCAAGAAGTGATATAGATTGCTGAGACCAAGGACAAGGCGACGAACTCAAATTGGCTTTATTCCAGTCTGCGTGAACAAGGTAGCGATTGTGAACCGCGAGTGGACGTTGAGCGTTTGACCGGGAAAACAACTTGAACTTTACATCATTGCCCGACGTGACTGTCCTCGCTGGCTGGCGCTATTTCGCAACCATCCAGGTGACAGTCGACGTGGGTCATGTAAACTTTGTAAAGCTATTTAAGTTTTGAACCCGCCGGTCACATCTCCAATCGGCCCGAATCGGTGTCTACAATGGCGAGCGGTGCGCGCTGTGGCTTTGTAGTGTTCAACAAAAATGTTCTGCAAGCCATGTGGACGTTGACACCAACATACTTTCTCGTCCGATTTCACAATGAGTGATTACTGCCGAGATGGAAGACCGGGAGCAGCCGGGAGAATATTTCCAGAGATCAAGATGATTACTTTGATCAACTTGACGAGGATAAAGTTCTTCGGGCATCGGCGTTCCACGGTGGACAGTAGCCCACGGACAGAGGGAGAAATAATGAGCCACTAGACAGCAGAGAGCTTCAGATGCCTGCGAGGAAAGTAACTTGAGAGTCCGGCGAGAGCAATGAGGTCGGAGAAAACATTCCACAGAATAGTGGGTCACATCTAAGTGGTAAAGTTGATAGATGCCCTAAATCCTTTTATTTCCGTGTCTACATACCTCACATAATACAGCATTCGCTTGTATAACATCCGCGGTCAGGTGAAGATCTTCTTTCTGCTGCCCATGCAGGACAACTTCACCGAAAGGGTCAGTTGGTCGGTCGACGGGAAAGCATTGGTAAAAATCAACGCATGCGACGTACAATGAATAGCTGTGTGCTCTTACCCGCTCCTTAAGACATCGCAGGATTGCATGAGTTATTGTTGGTAGGGCGCCTAAACGACGCAAACGGAATTGATGTGCACGAGGAGTTCGGTCAAGTGGTAAAGAGTGCACGTCAATAGTTCAGGGAATGTAGCAACCGGGGCTGGATTGTGGTTGGGAATGTGCAGGTTATCGGTCCTCGCCCGTAGTTTGGTGGTGGTAATCAAAACTTAGGCCTTGGTTGAACGAAAACGTTGTCATCAGTCGGAGATGATCCGGAGTGATCCGTCGGCAGTGGGATTTGCAGACAGGACAGACAGCGGCGGCGAGGACGAAGAAGATGAAAGGTGGAACCAGGGTTTTGCGGAGTGAAAGACACGAAACATAGAAGGCCTGTGACTCAAAAACGGAGCTCAGGGACAAAAAATGAGCTGGATGCGCGGCAACCGAGGTGGATGAAAAAAAAATTAATTTAATTTTTCAGACAAATTTTGGACTCGAGTAGAAGGGCTCGTTGACACTCTCAGGACTACTGCGGCACATTCGGCAAGGCAGAGTGAGCTGAGAGGTAGAACGGCGAGCTTCGAAATTTGAGATGATGGTGGGAAGGAAAAGAATTTTTGGGGAACTAGGAATAGAGTCCAAGTTTGCATCCTGATTGCAACCGACCGGCCAAGGAGCTTGCAGCTGTCTTTTGGGTACCGTAGCGGCGTACGCGGTTCTTAGCTGTCGGAAACAGTGGTCTGAAATGAATTGAGTGGCTGTGAGCTCAGTGGAAGGACACGTAGAACCAGCACCCACCGTAAAATGAGCTGTAAGGAGAAAGGGAGGCCAGCACGGTCATCAGGCTCCCTAGCTGCGTTTCGAGTTCGGTCTCTGAAGGCTTCCGCCTCGACTCGTTTCCACAGACCTGTATTTCGTCAAGATATATATGTGCGACCGCGGTGCAGATGGACTGGAATCGAACCAGAATAATCAGATCGGTGGTAATGAAAGATAGAGTACTGCGTACAACAAGCATTGGATCGATGGTGCATGCACTATCAACGAGGTCCACCGTTCCGACGCCAAGGACGATGCGGGCTGCGGCACCGAGGCACTTTACGCGCCTCTGCTCCACGATATGGATATAGGGTGCATGCAGCCGCACAATCGCGAAGTCCACCAGGGCGTGTGTGAGGAGAAGAATCCCTCCTCCGGAGAGAGGTGGCAGCGCTGCCCGGAAGGATTCAATACGCTCGTTAAGGGATGCAACCACAGTCGGCTCGGGCGGCGGGCCTAAGTGGTGTAAAGAAGGGTCGTGAATGAATAACTGATGCATACGCTTACCGGTCGTCGTACGCGTCAAAAATGAGACTACCCGTTCAAGGAAAATTGAGGCCTTGACGAGGAGTGAAACGTTGGAACATGCAGGCGCATCATCCCCGTTGAGAAACGCTGTGATGGTCGACCCCGTCTGCGGACTGGTTTTTAGCAAGGAACAGTATTGAAGTCGAAGTCACCTGCACCTGTACGGTACCTCTGTCTGCCCAGTTTTCCGATACCCAATGAGGTATGGTGGAGGGGACTCCGACCACAGCTACCCAACAATTATTTATAACCAGAACCGCCTGAAATGCATCGATATGAGCTGCGTTCCCCCAGGTGACGGTAGCGGGACGCGAAGTCGACTGCAGGTCAGAGAGGGAGCATAGTGGAAGTTGCTCGTGTCGAAGAGAACATGTCGAGTGCAGTCCGGCCCCCAAGGCAAGCGACGCTGCACCCGAAGCATGATAGCACCCCTGCACGGGAGACGCGGAATGGAGATAGTAAAAGGAAACTAGTATCTCCGCCTGAATTGTTTCCAGGAGCAACTTTGAATCGTCGCCTATGCGGCTGATGTCGTGCCTGAGGTTTTCGAGAGCACAGAGCAGAAAGGCGTCCGGCGTGTATGGATAGCCAAGTTGAACAGGAGAGAGAACGCTTCCCCAGAGGTAGACGGCGCTGAGTAGGGCGGGGGAGGGCCGATGACAGTGACCGAATGCCAGAGGTAAAAGGGCACTGCTTCATTCTATTTTGCAATCCGTGTATGGTCTCCAGCATTTGATTCGATAAGTCGCGTTCATCCGAGCCCGGCGGCCGCGGATCTTCGTACGCACAGGCTGCCCTTGTCCGTGGGGGCCGCAGAGTGCATTGGTTGCAAACTGGGCGAGCACTATCGCATTTCTATCGCACGGCGTGAGTAAGATTCGTGAAAAGCACAACCAAACGCACAATCCGTCGGTGTCTGCAGTTCGTACATGCTTTGGACCGTGTCGGGGTGCAGCGCGAGGTCGAACTCGCCGAGGACAGCCCGGAGGCGCCTCCAATTTCACCGTGTTGCATGGTGCTGGATATCGTTGTGAGTCATAGTAACGACGAACTTATACTTCCTCCAGCGGCGCGAAAATTCACCGGAGGGGCGCGCCGACCGGGCAAGAGGACCTGCCTCACGGAGGTTCACGATTGCCTGGCATTTTGCACCGCATCTAGATTTGGAGCTTAAACGCCGGATACGCATCGCGCGCCAGAGTTATGTAGTTCAGTGAGAAAATATAATAGGTTACTGAACACTCACATAGCCCTTGGCGAATGCGAGATGGGTGCCCTTGTAGTACGGACATCTTTAGTCCAGTCAGGCACAAGGTCTTATTTCTTTGTACCAGCGGAGGGCCTATTGTTGGATTCATGCTCGGAGTGAGAATGTGATGTCGTGGGTCAAGACCACCCGACGTGAACGCAAGTTGAAACATACCCTCGCGGGCCAAACCCGTGGCAGGAAGCATGTACCTACGGAGTCGCAGGTTCCGGGTAGGTATATATGGCAGATTTCTCGATGGTTTCTCGAACCTGCCAAGGCCACGAGGTGAGATTAGATGGTACTAATTCGGGACCAGTGATGGGTCGGCCATGTTTGTGCCTTTATCGCGAGGCGACAGCGAAATTGGAATAACCTAAATATCGCGAACTCACATACGACGCAGATTAATTCGCGTTAAGGGTGAATACATAGGAAAAAGACTGGACCTGGAACGAAGAGTCAGTATCAAGTCGTCTGTCAATAAGGGTGCAGGAGAAACTAATGGCGATTTTTGATCCCGATTACACGTTCAAGTGAATATCCAGAAATGCCTTGATAGCGGCATGTGGGACGCCATGTCGCATCGCGGTCTGATCGTCCCACGAGGAGTGCAGTCCTATCAAGGTCCCGTCCTCAGCATCAATCAAAGGCGCTCCAGAATGACCCCAGTACGTCCAAGCATCGTGCTTGAGGGTGCCTATTTCTGCGTTATCCTGGGGATCGGCTCCAGGGACCATCCCACGAAACACTCCTTCCGATATTTCGATCAGATGATACTTCGTTCGACGAGCGGACGTCGACTCGAGATCGTCCTGGCCTGGCTGGCCAATACACACTACGCGCGTTCCTTTGGCAGGCGCGCTCGCGGCCGGAAGGAGGAATTGAAAGGCGGGAACTTCAGCACCATCGCATTCTACGGCGATGATTCTCAGGAGTGCCAGATCACGCGTAAGGTCCCATGCGCGGCACTCGACTTGTACCGCCAGCCCGGTGTAAAAGAGCAGCCAGCGCCGCTTGCTGGATTGTTGATATTCCTCTTCCGTATCGCCAAAGCAGTGCGCGCACGTGAGGACCCAACCTGAGCGGTCAATTGAGACCGCGGAGCCGGCCTCGTACTGTGCAAAGATAAGGGTGGCCTCCAGAGCGTTGCGCTGGATGCTGTTCGGAACGGATTTTACTAGCGTGCTAGAGGCGTTGGTGCTCAACTTGCGCTGTTTTGCGCGCAGGAGAGCCAATTCCGAAGGCTGTAGACCTGGAAGGTGTGATGCACCAGGTGGGATGAGCCTGACCCGCGTTGGAGATGAATTTCGCGGCTTGTTTGAAGGACCAGCTGTGGCCCTGAAAATTGGTACTGAGGGTGGTACAGAGGGTGGAAGCGCGGCCGGCGGTTCTGAGGATGTAACGGCAGAAATAAGTTTCGACGCTGAACGCAGGCGGCGTGGAGATGCCATTTGAGAGCCTGGAATTGCTGCGAGGGGGAAAGAAACCCTTTGTGTACGTGACTCGTTGTTGTGGTTTGATTGCAAGTGGCGATGCCGCGGCGGACCCGATTGGTCGGCAATCATGATCGCGCTTGCTGTCCTCGCCCGACAGTGACGTTGACCAGACGTTGACCATGCCAGCCAACCCCCAGGGATACGCCTGGAAACGCGTTTAGTCCGCCCATCTCACTTCTCACCTCGGGTCTTGGTCGCACAAAATTGCAGTAATGGCTGCAAAATTGCTGCACTTCGCAAACAAGGTGAGCTCGAGGACCATCTCGTTTGCCTGAGGCTGTCTAGCCTTCTACGTGGTCAATGAATACCCGCGGGCTTCAATTCTTCCTGCCTGCGTTGTACCAAAATCTCTACCCTGCCGATAATCGGTGCGTTCGTCCAAATCAATGTGAGTGTTTATAACTGGGGTCTTCAATTCTGCGCGAACCGTATGCTTTATTTGGGGCCCCCTCTCAACAAGCCCTATTGGCGCATCTATGATGGCAGGTCTAGCCTTGGACCTTGGATGGAAATGGCCGAGGGGTTCATCACAATATTTTTTGCAGAGGATCCCAACCCAAGTCTGAAGTTCGACCCATTTTTGGCGCACACACCGAGGATGTTCATATCGTGGAAGGCGCCGGCGGCAGCCCTGCTGATCTAGCTGCGTTCGTTGTAAAACTTGGGGAGGTGATTCTGTCTACGCCCGAAACCTCCTGATTTTCCCGGTCACAACGTCAGCCGAGAAGTTCACTACGTGGGCGCGTCGGGAGGCAATACTACAGTGGCTGAAGCAGCTGGCCTTTGAGGCAGACGACAATTTGCTCGCCGAAGATTATCTGTGAACGCGGACGATGTTCGTGTATCTTGTTCTTCCGATCCACCGAGGGATATGTATTCATCGTCACTAATTGCCGCAGGGTAATCCAAAATCAGCACTGAACGTCGGGCGCTGAGACTCGCGGCCCTTGAACTCCCTAAAAATTGAGCACCTAGCCTCATCCTCGCGGATCAATAACATAGTGTCCCCTTCGCCTCTTGAAGACAATTGGATATCTTCTCTTTTGTCTTTGTTTCAGCTTACTGCTGTATTCCGACTGCCGATCATCAAAGGCGGTGCAATGACTATAAAGTCAGCGGAATTTCTCCCTTGTCTCACCTCCCGCTATCATGCCCACATTCTGCGGCTGCTTCCCCTTCCTTTCCCGAACTCGACCCCAGTCCAACGATTTGGGCGAGAACGGAACGGAGGCCACACCAAAGCTCTCATCCGGCACCACAGACAAAACCGCAGACGTAGCGAAACCACGAGGCGCTGTGGCGCCCAACATCAGCAAACCCTGATTTTTGCCGTAGTGGCTTGTAGTGGCCCATAGTAGAGGCTTTACTCTGTAGTGCTCTGTAGTATCGCCTCTAACTCTGAAGTAAAGGCCATACTCTGTAGTGCTCTGTAGTAGGGCCGCAACTCTGTAGTGCTCTGTAGTATGGCCCGTACTCTGTAGCACTCTGTAGTTGGGCCCATCCTCTGTAGTACGGTGTAGTCGGGCCCATACTCTGTAATGCTCTATAGTTGGGCCCTTACTCTGTAGTGCTCTGTAGTTGGGTCCCTACTCTGTAGCACTCTGTAGTCAGGTCCCTACTCTGTAGTACTCTGTATCGTGCTGTACTCAGCCTGTTATTCACTGTAGGCTCAGTTTAAGTTACATTTTGATCCTTGTTGGAAAACCAACCCCTTGGGTTTTGGATAGGTATTAGGATAGAGTCCAGAACAGTTCCTCGGTAAACCACTTATCAAGCCAAAATTTGTTACAGTAGACTCATTGGCCTAGTTAACTTTTCCTTTGCCACCTTTCCGACCTTCACACACAAGCCTGTCAAAATTTTAAGGTATGATTCATACCGTATGAATGCAGTACTGTTTGTCCTTCAAGTCACCAAGTCCTTTTTTTGTTTGTTGGTTCTGACTTTCAAAACCGCCGCGTCTGGGAAAGTGTTTCGCATTTTGTGCCTCAATGAAGCCATCTAAGGAAAATTTGCTAGACAACTCTTATAGCTCTTTTCGAGCTCTACAACTTTCGTTTGGGGTCTATTTTTAGACCTGCAAATATTTTATCCCATATACCTTTGAGGAGTATACATTCTTTAACAGCGCAGGTGGGAGTAACCATTGAACTATGGCGGTCACTTTGTACATTTATTATTCGGGGTTTTTCTTCACATTTTTGGGCCTTTTTTTTCGTGTTTTCGGTGCCTTCATACTTTTCTTTTTTTCATGTACCCTTCTTTTTTTCTTCCAGCCATACTTTTCTTTTCTGCAGGGTCTGCCCAAAGGTTTCTTGTAACTTGACATTTTTTAGTTGAAAGTGGGAAGTGTACTTTTATTGTGGTGAAGTGGCTGTGCAAGCCGGCCGGCCGGCCTTGACGGCTTTCATCGGCAGCATACTTGGACGAGACTTGAACCCATAGGCTTTATGTCCAAATCACTTGCAAGAGTGTCTCAAACATATGCTACAACCCGAATACAGCAGTGATGCACTTGTTGCGGCTCAGCAGGAGACTACACCTTACCGCCGAAGCATCCCATCAAAATCGGCCATCCAAATGTGATTAACCCCACTCTAGGGGCAAAGTTCAAACCTCTCGCTTGCTCTGAAAGTTGTGGTTCACATGTCATAAAACAGTGGTAGTGAGTTAAAAAAGGGAAAGAAAGAACCAAGGATTGGAAACCAAAAAAAAAAAGTATGAGACCACAAAAAAAAACTTCGGAAACAGCAAAACCACAAAAAAAAGGCCCAAAAACATGAAAAAAAGACCCAAATAATAAATGTACAAAGTGACCACCATATTGAACATGGTCTCGGCAGGTAAGAACCTGAAGAGTTATTTGTCGAGAAGTAAACTGACCTGGAGATCTGAGGATACCTCCTATAAGGATGGGTATTCATGTCTTATGTGACTCTTAGCTTAGTTTGTAATGTACTGTCTCCTATTTTTTGGCCGAATGCATGAGGTCGCGAGTTCGATCCCGTCAGAAAACACTTTGTTTAATTAATTACCTTCAATGTATATATACCTACTTCACTTACTTACCGTACCGTGGTTGAAAAGAAGACTTCAGTAGTAAACATTGAAGCAAGGACTTGAACAGTTCAAGGCGAGGTTACTTTTCTTCGGTTTGAGCCCCCCACTTAGAGTGAAGCACAAATATACATTCGCGAATATGAATATTCATCAAAGTTGGAGAAGTGATATTCGTATTCGTACGAGTATTGATGGCGAATATTCATTGATTAGTAAGCAGTATTCGCGAATATTCGTGAGTGGCAACTATTCACATTCAGCGAGTTTGAATACTCATTAGTTGTGAGTTATTCACGAATACCATGCATATAGAGTTCAATTTCAGCTACTGAACTACGAGCTGTCGAGCTGTCGTCTTCAACCACGAACTCCCTGTCAGCGTCCCTTATCCGAGGTTGCTCTACTGCACTATTTTGACCAAATGTTCATGCCATGTCACCTGTCACCACAGGTGTTCACTCGGCTTGGTGTTCATTCCTCGGCAATCACCCAAAATTACCATAAATAGATGCCCGGTAAGTGCCGGTCGACATCTTTTGGCATTCTTTACCCCTATTTGAGCGCAAAAACTGGAATGATGCCATTACATGCACTAAATTTGTTCAGTTTACCACCCTCTGTCACCCGTCACTTGGACATTTGATTAAATAGTACAGTATTCCACGGTGATTACAGCCGATCCGGAAAGTAATGAGAATGACACATTTTTTTTCACGCGTTTCCCAGTTTAGAATTTCCCAAAGGGGAATCGGTCGCGTGTTGCTTCTTGCCCTCTCCCTCTTCACTGATTCAATTGACTCAGGTTCGAACCCCAACGACGTATTTCTTGCTTTTTTTCTCTTCTGAGTACCGCACCTGCGCAAGGGAAGTAACATTGTATCCTCTTGTATGGGTGAGTTATAATGTGTAACACATGTAAGTAACCCGGGATTGTTTCTCTAAAATTCTGTTGCATGTCAAGTTTTTTTGTCAGACTCCAATCAGACTCTGGTGGAAAGGCCAAAAAATTGTGTTGGGGTTAACGGTTAGGGTTCCAGGTTAGTTAGTCTTTCCAGCCTATGTTATCATTTTTGTGGCCACTAGAAAGAGTAGCGATGTACGGACTTGGAGTAAAATAATAAAAGAACAGTTAGCGGCATGCTTCGGCAGAGTGATGGTGCATCAAGACAGTGCCGATTTACCGAGAATTATTTCCCGATCTGGATTCTGATCGGAGGCGGAAACCAACCAAGTCCGAGGAAGAGGGAGAGGGCAAGAAGCAACACGCGACCGATTCCCCTTTGGGAAATTCTAAATTGGGAAACACGTGAAAAAAAATTGTCATTCTCATTGCTTTCCGGATCGGCTGTAACCGAGGATTACCCGACGAATATTCGCGAATATCAACTTCTCCAAAACCTGATATTCGCATTCGCACGAATAGCACTGCCACCTCAATTCACAAATACAAATATTTGTGATTCGCGAATGGTTTGGCATGAATATTTGTGATATTCGATACTCGTGCTACACTCTACCCCCACTACAGAGTCCCGGGGCTACTACAGAGCACTACAGAGTCCCAGGGGCTACTACAGAGCACTCTGTAGTAAAAGGCCATACTACAGAGCACTACAGAAACATGGACCTTTACTACAGGCACTATGAGCACTACAGCACTCCATAGTACTATATAGTACTATGTAGCGGACCCCGGGTTTGCTGATGAAGACATCCATTCCTCGCACTCATCCCCCTGCTGGTGGCCCATCTCTCATCTCCAATATGACGTCTGACCCACTCACATCCGTCGCATGGGCTGCTGCCACCGACGATACACCGCCCGTCCAGCCATGCGCAGCCCCGCCAAGTGGTGACGGCGGAGACCATAAGGAGGGCCATGATAATGGCGAGGGTCATCACCGTGGGCAAGGCCAAGGCCCCGACGGTAGCGCGAATGGTGGCGGAGTGAACTCGAACGACCAGGGCGGCACAGCAGGTGGCGATGCAGGTGCAGTATCTGGTGGGTGGGCGACAGAGGATGTCTCGGGTCCTGCATCCGACACCACCCCCACCTATAGCGATACCCCGCAGTCTGCAGTGCCCGACACCGGACCTTCGTATTCTGATCCTTCCCCCCAGTTCAAACATACGATCCGGGACCGTCGTATGCCGATCCTTCTCCAGCGGCTGCGGCATACGACCCGGGCCCGTCATCTTCATATGATCCAGGCCCTTCCACATACGATTCAGGACCGTCATATGACACGTCCTCTACTTTGTATTAAACCAGCTCGGGGTAGTCGACGTCTATGCTACTGGTTCAATATATTTTCTGCTTGTTTCATTCCTCGCCCGATGCAGATAAAGCGTGGCGGCATATACCTTCCTCGAGGCAGCCACACTTCTGTTCTCCTTTTTTAATTCATGAGCCCGGATCACGTCGGCACTGAGAATCAACAGATGCATCAACACCGCCACGCCACTGCTGTCTCTTGCCCAACTCTTGCCACCACATCGTTGTACGCCGATCTGACAGTCTATTGTATCTTGACACTGCGCCATCTCCTAGTCCTTCTTGGCTCCTTCCCTACCGTAATGCGCTCAGCAAAATCAAAGTCCATGCAGCACGCCCAACAACTTTTCCCGATTCCACGTCGTGATAGGCACATTTCAATCAAAAAGTTCGTAGAACACGGCGTGCTTTGTGCCCTCGGCCCAGCGGACCCGCGTCCGACGTGTCGCACAGCCCTACTATCGCCACCTGACCCCCGCCCTTATGTCCTCTGCCGTACCGCAGTCATCACGTATGGATGCCACTCCAACGGAAGAGGATATTACAGAAATCCTGCCCAACCTCTTCCTCGGAAGGTAAGAGTCTTCCCGGTGCTCATCGCCAGATCAATAATAATGCCGGGCATTAGCGAGGCGGGCACGCGCAATTTCGAGATGCTACACGAGTGCGGGATTACACATATTCTGACCTTGACGGGCGCGCTAGCGCTCGCTACGGTTGAACTGTCATCTTTGGGTGGGCAGGATGCAACCACCTTCGTCCGAATGCGTATCACGGTACGGGATTATCCGGATGAGGTACCATTTTTTTTTTCCAATTGTCTCAATTCGGGGAACTGAGCGCCCCACAGGAATTGTTTACCCATTTTAGGGCAACCAATGCCTTCATAGATGCCGCCCGTACGGCGGGACAGGGTGTTCTCGTACATTGGTTCGCACTCCGGCCCTTCTAGTGCGATATATATCATTGCGTCGTTCCTCCATAGCCATCAAGGTGTTTCTCGGAGCGTCACTGTGGTCGCAGCCTACTGTGCGTCTTTCGTCCAATATCTCAACCTACTCATGCTATCTATGAAAGTGATGGCGAACTACCCGCCGCTGCACGGCGCGGAGGTCAGCGCCATAATCATATTTCTGCGTGAACGTCGGTCTGTGGTACAGCCCAATTGGGGCTTCCTCGAGCAGCTCGCGATATACCGGCGCTGTAATTGTGATCTGGAGGCAAACCCAACTGCGGTGGAGGCTTGGCGGGCGGGGAGAAATCGCCGCTGGCAACTGGTCGATCGCCGGAAACGCGTAAGAAAGGAAGGAGTCTGGAAAATTGGATGCATACGGGCGAGCAGATGGGTGAGATCGTTCTTTAGATAGAGGTTGTTCGTCTGTTACCGCTCCTAACCGGAGAATTCTGATTGCTCCAAGACAGCCAGAACCTCTTCGCGAGTACTTCAAGGTGGGTGGGTCAAGCTGCGGGTTGATCATGATTTTCACTAGATTTAAGCAATCCTCTGAGTCTCAAAATCATTTACACGCGCTTGAGGTTTTGTTTCCTTGTCACAACGGTACGAGTACTTACGGATGGCCCACCCGTGATGATCCTATCCCGGCCCGCCCACTTTATCGCGGCCCGGTCCGTGGGACGAGTGTCGTAAGCTATGTGCTGGTCTCTTTCGCACCACCACCTGGGCAGCTAACCCCGCACTATCCTGCCTGCAAACCGCGCGATATCTAAATGCAGGCCTTCTTAACCGACGAACCTGCTCCCAGACTCCCTCCAGAACTTGAACGCGTCATCTTCGAATTCGCAGCGCTATCGCGCCGCAGCAGTATTCCTTCTCTTATGCTCACAGCTTGGCGCGTTAAAAATTGGTAAGTTGATTTCTATGACTCCATTCCTCGCCTGATTCGAAGCTACCAGGGTCGAACCTATCCTCTGGAAGGTGGTTTTTATGACCTCGCCTGCGCACCAAGTACGCCAGATACACGGCTTCCCATCTATGCCAGTTGAATCATTCATCCACGCTATTTCAACAAAACCGCTCTCGTTTTTTTCTACCTCAGTACGACATCTTTTCCTCCAGTCGTACTTGGAGGTTCCTACTGTGGCCTTCATTTTTGCCGCGTGCGACCGGCTCACGCACCTGTACTACACCCCCTTTGACCGCGACGCCCCGGCGCATCTGATGGCACTGGACTCACTCCACCACCTGCAACAACTTACCTTTTTCATAATGGACCTCTTCCCAAGGGAAATCGACTTTATGCGGCCTATGTTCCGCAACCTCACACATCTCGAAATGCTGGACACGCCTAACTATTTGAGACTCGAACGACTTGCCCTCCCACCCCGGCTCACGCATATTGCCTTCCATCCCGGGTCCGTCACACAGTATACTACGGTACTGACCTGGCTTCGATCAGATACCCAGCTTGTGTGCATTTTATTCCTCCTCGGCGGCCCGATATCGCGATCCCGGTTGACTGAGACGCCAGTGGTCCTAGACGACGACCGCTTTCTCTTCATGGGACAGACAGGGGATCGTGCGGACTGGCTTCGCGTTGTCGCCGGCAAGGGATACTGGGTACTCGCGGAGGCGTTCATCTCCGCAAAGCGTACAGGCCGATTGGATCGTGAGCCTCCCGTTGCCTGGCGACTCACGCCCTAATGCTTCGCAGGCTCCCTGCGCGGACTCGACCAGCACGGCCCACTTGCCCAGCAGCTATTATCGTTGTAGTCATGCCTCTCTAACCTATTAAATTCGCCGCCAAAATAAACCAAGAAAAGTGTGGTGCTACCCAAACAATTATGCGCCACGTCTGAGCCACAGCTCTCAGCCGACCACTCGCGACCGCAACTCCATATTGATCCCACTCGTTCCACACTTTGTATCCCCCTCGGAAGACGCAAATCTGAGCTGGGTATTATTGGTGTTGGCTGACTTAAGAAAATTTGACAAAAAAAAAAAAAACAGGCCGCGCCCTAAGTTCCGCAAAGAGCTGTAAATGAGAGAGTAGGTCGAACACTGTTCAAAAAAGAATCGGGACGAATTACCACAACATGTTAAGATAGACACAGAACCCGATACCATGTTCCATGACGCTGGAATGCTACTATCAGGGATCACAAAGAACTTTCACAAAAATCATAAGGTCTATGCGCCCAAAACCATATAGAAAATCTACCTTCGTAAACCTAGACCGGATTCGCTGCACCGTGGCAAAGATCTCAGGATATACACCGTCTGATGCTATGATTTGGACATCAATTCGCTCGCCGACGATACAACAGCGATCACGAGAGTTCTTATGGAAATGCATTCACAACATGTTCAGGGTTGGGGATTTTTGCTTACATATAGAGACACTGAAGATAAATGGCAGATGCCATGTGTGTGGTGTAACCGAATCGTTGGAACACATAGCTTTGGAATGCCAATCTCCGGAACAGCACATTTTATGGACTCTCACGAGTCAATTGTGGTCCAAAAAGTATTCATTCCTCTTGACCAAAAATGAACTGGGGCCTCATTATGGGGTGCAACCTAGTGAGATTCAAGGCAGTGAATGGGGTAGTTAGACCCGAGCAAGGGAGATTGTTTGCGATACTAGTCTTAATAGCATGGCAGCTTATCTGGAACATCCATGTGAACAGGGTTATTACAGACCCAGAGACAATACTAACCACGGCCAATATACACAACCGATGGCTAAAACTGGTAAACTCAGCTTTGAAACGCGACTGTATTTTGACTGACAAAGTGAAATTTGGCCCACTTGCGCTGAAAAAGCAATTAGTGCTAAACACTTGGAGTGGGCTGCTTATGAATGAAGACTCGCTGCCAGACGACTGGACACGTACAGAGGGGGTTTTAGTGGGTATGTGGCCAATAAATGGTATAGGATAAACTCATAGGCCAGGGTCCCACACTGGTAAACAAAATGTGCATAATGGCATTTCCTCCTGGACAAACTCACCAGCATGACTGGGCCAAAACCAGCAACACAACCAGATGACTCTGAATGCTTCTGCAGACAGCATTATTCCAAACGCTCCAAAAAAAAAGAAAGAAAGAGTTGGAATTCTGAGGTACGTACCCGGAAGACTCAGATCACTCGGTGTTTAAATCCGAGATTAGCGGCCTCGTTACATTAGCTCATGTCACACAATCTTTGCAGCGCCTTAACCCTAGTGAAAGAACTCGGGACGTCGGGCCGACACACCGACCTTCCTTTTTGGGATGTCTCGCGTATCACGGCGGACTTGACCCGAATGATCTTGCCGTGTTGTTGCCACCCCATTGTCCACGAGAAAGAGGAAGAAAGCCTTCAAATTAACACGGCGGACAATCATTTGTCCTTTGCAGAATCGGCGCTGTTTGTCCTTTGACACGCCTCGCCGATGTCCTTTTACTAAATCCGGCCGCTTTGACCTTTCGGGCTTTGCCACGACCACGCTGCGGCCACGCGTTCTCGGGGTTTGCCGGGATTCAACTGATCCCAAGAATGATTCTTGCCTCTGGTGTTGAGCTCACATTTGCATATTCTTGGAAATGGCTGGCATTACACAAATGAGCATAGTGTACAAAGCTACCCAGAAATTGTGACTTGTAAAATCCAAAATCGGAACAAAAAGATGTCCCGAACATACACAAGTCACTGATCTGTGAAATGCAATGAACCAATTCAAGCAGAACTCGGGTGAAGGTCATTGAACCTGCTATTCTTCATCCCTGATTTTTTTTGGAACCAAATGACCAGCGGAATGACTGGTTTCTTACAGCGTCACCATGGTTGTGACAGCGCGGAACTCCCCGGCAGCACCCGGCACGATTTCAACTGTCACACTTGACCTGATCTGGGTCTACAGCAGGTACTCAGGTCCTCATTTCATAGAGGAAAAAAAACGAAAATAACTGGGTAGTAAGACAGAACACCCTCTACTAGGTATCCCATAAATTCACTGATTGAATGAGGATGAAAATTCCATTTTCAATGCTCAGGGCATGTTCTCAACCACATCCTGCATAGTCTTGCTTATCCTGTTCTCTGGGCCGTGTACTTCAACCTCCTGCATAAATTCCCTGCCATGTCTGGGAATATTTGAGGGTGAAATGGCCCCAAAAGCAAGAAATTATTATTAGGATCAGTTGAACCCCGGCAAACCCCGAGAACGCGTGGCCGCAGCGTGGTCGCGGCAAAGCCCGAAAGGTCAAAGCGGCCGGATTTAGTAAAAGGACATTGGCGAGGCGTGTCAAAGGACAAACAGCGCCGATTCTGCAAAGGACAAAGCATTGTCCGCCGTGTAAGCAGTCCTCATTTCATTCGGAGTACCTAAGTAGGGCTCTAATAATTCAACGAGTATGATTGATACCGCTTCTGCATCTTTTCAAGTATTTCCGCATCCCGCGGCCGCGAACAACGAAGATTGGGGGTAAGGGATAGTAGACGGAGTGGGGTAGTGGATCCGGAGTGAGTGATGGTGCCAGGAGGTGGTAGGTTCGGACACGATGGGCCATCTTCGTCATTAAGTTTGCGCAAGTGCGAGTTCAGAGGAACAATTAGGATAGTAAGAGGGAGAGACAAACACACCTGAATTGGAGTCCCAAAATCGATGTATTCTCTGGATGCAGTGCGTCCGGTATTTCGAGTTGCCGGGGTGGAAGAGGCAGGTAGCTTACCATGCACGTCCGTGGGAGTGAATTTCTGGTTCTCGAAATGAAAGGGGGAGGTTGGCACAAAAAACACGACAGCATGGTAGTAGTGAGAAGGGAAACACGTCCGATTGCCACTCATCCTCCACTCATTGTTCGCAAATGGGGACGCGATGGCCGTGATTGCCGTGCCTTCCCAAAAAGGGAGGTCGGTGAGTTGGCCCAAATTCCAAGAACTCAAATGCCACCAAAATGCCACCCGATATTCGTGTGCCGACCCCTGCCAGGTACCCCCAGATCAGGCGTATATGTGTGGCATCTCTCCTGCCAGTCCAACTCACAAAATAAATGAAAGATAAAAAGAAAACTTGTCGTGACGTGTTGTTGACGCGTTGTTTGTTTGTAATTTCCGATGATTGTTGTGATCTCATCAACCTGCGACAACTCACATCGTGGTCGTCTCTCAAGTGTGCGGGTGGTTGCAGGAAAGAAGTCTTCCTACATCTGAACAGGGTCACTAATCCGGCTAACCACCTTCGTCCCGCTGCCTTGCAGATCGACCAGGGCTGCAAGTTTTACCCCTGTGGTATAAATATAAATTCGCCCTGCCATTCCGTCTTATAGCCTGGTCAATACCGCCAACTTGCTAGCTTAATTTCACATCCGCGTCTCGGACAACACCTCGGTTCTTCCCAGTCCACCCGAAGCCACATGTCAATCCGATGCTCCTCCCTCTTTCGCCCCGTCAATCATGGTACCCCCTACGTCTTTTTCTGCTCAACGACGGCGTCGCCTCAAGAGCACCTCAAAACATCCGCCTCTCCGCAGCGGCGGAAGCGTTATTATCATTGTGGACTCGGGGAACGATGTGTAATATCCTTTATTCCCCGCGCGCACGCTGACGAACGTGGTTTAGCGCACTGGCATACGTTCCGTTTGGCAGCAGATCGTGACACTCGGATGGCAGCTGCCCTAGGCCTGGAAAATCAGGAGCGAGCGAGCAGATCTGGGCGGAGGGGGAAATTAAGTGAAGCAGGAGGACGGAGGTCGCAGAATGAAGAGGGATCTTCTGTCTTCCATGCAAGGCCGGTAGGGTTCGGGCGGGGTGGCCGGAGGGGATCGGAACATTAGCGGCGACGAGGTTGTCTCACAGTCGCCACACCGTTGGAACGTTGCCCACTCCTTCAGCAAACCCGGATATGGCAGCGGGGAACGAAGAATAGGGGAAACTGTTCATAAGCTTGTATTTCCAAGGGCCTAGTTGCCGCGAGGAGGGACCGTGTAAGATGCCCACAGGGGGAGCGATGACCGCGTGGGTGTGGCGCTGGAGATATAGACGGCGCGGAGAAGGTGCGAATTGAGACCTGAGGAAACCCCAGTGCCGCCGGGGCGAAAGCGTCGCGTGAAGACATCCAAGCAGCCAGGAAAGTTGAAAAAAAAACTTCGGACGAGGATTATAGGGCGAGCGGCGCGTAGCGTGGACTAGATCGGACTTTGTGGCGTTGGTGATGGAGAGGCAGAGCGTTGTCTGGTGACCAAATTGCGCTGCATCTGTATTGAACGCCGAATTCGGACGGTGCTACATAGGCGGATTTGGCTACCTAGTAAGCCGTGTGGCCTTTAGGTTCGTTCGGTTTTGCACATTGCTGATGCTTCCATCCTTTTTCGCTTCCCGTCAGACTGCCATAGCGATGGATATAGGAAGGGATTTTTGTAACGCCAGTATTTCGAACGCACTTGCCGCCGTGAAGGGTGCCAGCACCGAACTCAGGGAGGTCATGCGTACTTTGACGTACGTCCGTCATTTCTGACTCCCGTTGCTGTGTCTTGGATTTCGGTTGGGTCCCAGTCTAACCCTCCGGTGCGTGGTCACATCTCTTCTACCGCCCCATGTTCTGCAACAACTTGAACGGGAACCAATTGCGGCCCGGCGAGTCGCGTCATTGGGAGGCACGGGCGGGTTTGCTCGGGCGATTTCTAGCGGGGGTTCCGTGGACCGTGGAACACACGCTATGACTGTCCCGGTTGTTATCCACTTGGCGTCGATGTGAAACAATCCTTTTCTGTTCCCGAGGTTACCCACTTGGCGCCACTATGGCGCCCCCTATCCCGGACGACCGATCAACCCCTCTAGGTAAGGGTATAACAGGTGTGGTCGTCGTTTCGTTAATCGTGCACCACCCGCGATAACCTACCATGGCCACTACCTTTGATCTTACCTTGGGGTGAGTCCCAACGCTGTCCGTTGGTTTAGATTTAATTAACCTCCGGAATCTCCAGCTGCCTTTTGATAGCGTCGTGGGCCAACATGATGTGAACTTTCTTTCCCACTGTTCAGTGCGCGCCGCTAAGTTTACTCCTGCAGCCTGTTCACCTTAGAGTACGTTGCCATTTCAACCGACTGATAAAGCCTAATACGATTCGCAGACTACAGCAGTACGAGATTCAAATCATGTCAAATGCTGATATTAACCTCCCCCGCAGGATCATCAAGTACTTCGGCCGGTACAAACGCGGTATGTACATCCCTCCCTAGGATATATCCCTTTCGTTTTTTTGACATCACTGTCCAGATCTGATGTTCAACAAGATCATGGTGCTTATCGCACTCGCGGGCGACATTCTGGGTGTCTTCGCCTCCCTTTCGATGGTCTATTACTATATGGTATCGGTTGGTGCTTTCCTCTCCCGCTGCGTCTCAAACTCTCACGCCTTTATCAGCACTGGGGCGAAGTGGTGCGCGCGGCCCTTCTTGCATTTCAGAATTCAGCTCTAACGTTCGCGCGCAGGCGGTTCTCACTACTCAGTAAGCCTGAACGCAACGAGTCAATTCAACCATAGTGATTTCCTTAAAAAGGCCATGGTTCGGCGAAGCCGTCCGTTTTTGCGTCAAGTAATAATCCTGTTTTTCCAGGACTTACCCCGCCTTCGTGGTCAGTATCGGCATCACCGGCGGGGCCGTTCAAATTTTCCTTACCCGCATGGCATACACATTGTATCTGCCATCCAACTCTTCCATGTCTGACTTACCAACGACCCCACCAGGACGAAACAATGGTTCTGGATCCCCGTCATCGGTTCCTTCATCATGGTCGTTTTCGCCGGCGTAGGACTGACAGCGGGGCACCTTGTTCTGGATAGCTCGCTTGCCGAGAGGGAGAAGCTCATCCCGTACATGATAACTTGCATTCATTGTCCGATCATTCATGTCTTTCTAGGTGGGCAACGCTGTGGCTCAGTGCTTCTGTAGCTACGGATACCCTCATCACTATTGTCCTTGTCGCGAAGCTTCAGACTCTCAAAACTGGGTTTGCTGGGACGGGCGAGTGAGTCTCTGATTACTTCTCGTAGATTTCCCCGCTGAGGCCCTTGTAGCTTGCTCCATCGCCTGTCCCTCGCCGCTGTCCGAAACGGTTCCATAACCACGGCCATGACGTCTGTTCTGGCCTTCCAATTCACCTGTTGCCACTGACGAACGAGTTATTGCAGAATTGTCACCCTCATCGTCTTCAAACTTCAACCCCAGACTAATAGTAAGTCTGCGTCGCAAAATTGGAACTCCTCGTTAATCCGACTTTCCAGCGGCTCCAATGATTGAGGTATGTTCATCCATTTTCATGCGGCTAGGCCGGTCTCCTGAAC
Source organism: Mycena metata (assembly GCA_029378385.1). Taxonomy (NCBI): domain Eukaryota; kingdom Fungi; phylum Basidiomycota; class Agaricomycetes; order Agaricales; family Mycenaceae; genus Mycena; species Mycena metata. Next base: position 260,368 of record JARKIB010000098.1, read on the forward strand.
AGTTTACCAGATAACCATCGGCCGAGTGTATTCGCTGTAAGTGTTGTCGTTCAGTTTTCCCCCTTCCTCAAGCTCATCGCGTTTCCCAGGTGTATGCTCTCGAATCTCAACAACCGCAGCTGGGGTAGCAACACTTCAAGTAGTGGCGGGGTTCTATCAAGTCAAGGAACCCCCTCACACCACAGGACAGTCGATCAGGCACAAAGCGTAGTGCAGGTACACCGCGAGGTCGACATCCGGATGGACCCGCTTGAATACGGCAAGCGCAAGCAAGGGGATGCGGAGAGCCTTAACGATGCGAGTGCCACGTCTTACCCTCCGGGGAAGCCAGCAAGTGTGGCCAAATATGTAACCTTCTAGGCCCCGTTCTCGAGCTCCACGTACAGTTCATCCTCCTTGGATCTAGCGTCGCCTCACTTTTTGTTTGCGTGATGCCGTAAAATAAACTTTCGCGACGCGTTAGTTACAGCTATTTGCGGAACTTAGGCCGCGGACCGTTTTTTTTTTTTCACGCTTTTCAACAAGAATGGTTATTGTGAGCTCAATTCTTGTCCATTTGCCTTAAGAATATGCTCATTGTGTCCGCAATAAAAATGCGGAGGGCACCACGATCTTTATTTTCCCTGATGCGATCATAATTGCCTTATTAGGCAAATATTGGTCATTTTGTACAGAACTCATCACATCCTCTGTGTTGTCGTCAGATTGACCTATAAATTTGATACAACATTCTTATGAGTAGTACTGAGGGCTAGAGACACCGGTATTTTCAATGTGTGCTTTAGTTCACCGGTAGTCTGCATTCTCATGGTGACAGATATCTGAATACCTTTTATATAGGAAATAGATACAATATAAAAAATACCGGTATTTCCAGCCCTCTGTAATACACCCAAGACCATCCTCTCAAATTTCTAAGTCAGTTGGATACCCATAGCTATCACACTCATCATTCTGTACAAAAAAAGCCGATATTCTCCTAATAAGGCAAATTTGATCGCATCAGGAAAGATAAAGATCATGGTGCCCTCCGCATTCTCATTGCGGACACAATGAGCATATTCTTAAGGCAAACGGACAAGAATTGAGCTCAAAATAACCATTCTCGTTGAAAAGCGTGAAAAAAAAAAAGGCCCGCGCCCTAAGTTCCGCAAATGGCTGTAACTATCAACATTTTAATTGTACCAGCGGTTGTGAGGTCTGCATTTCCAGTCCTATTGCTGGACTCATGACATGGGATGGTTACAGGATGAGAATGCGATGTCGTGGTTCAAGACACCCGATGTAGGGTATCAAACCGTCCCGTAAAATTACGGAACGACGGGTCGTAAAAACGGTTACGCCCCCGTACCGTGAGGCAAACTTGGAAGTTCAAAAACGGCCGTTTTAATACGGCTCTTTTACGGGTTATTCCCCTGGCTCAATGAAGTCTCCTGGCTGTTATGGGTATGTTGGCATCGATGAAGCAGTTCGTTTTACACTCAACTAGAACTAGTAGAAGGTCCAAATGATCGCAGAACGTCCGACTTACGCCCGTAACGGGCGGTTACGGTACGGGTACGGGTTCAAAATCGACGTCCCGTTTGGCTGGATTTATTTACGGTTACGGGCGTATTTTTTACGCCCGTGGGCGTAAAACGGACGGTTTGATGCCCTAACCCGATGTGGGTAGCGGCGGGTTCCAGGTAGGTGTTATATATGGCAGATTATCGATTGTTTCTCGAACCCGCCAAGGCCACGAGGTAAGATTATATGTACTAAATCCGGGACCAGTGACGGGAGGTGATGAGTCAGTCATTTTTGTCCCTTTATCGTGAGGCGACAGCGAAGTTGGAATAAGCAGCCTAATCTGCATACCACTGGCAGAACATATGAATCTGTTAATAATTGAATTGGGGCTCAACTTCCTGAGTCGCTGGACCGGGACCGACCCAAGGTGAGGCATTCCAAAAGTTGGAAGTTCAACGCCGGTAAAAGTGTCTTGAATTTCTGGCCGGGATAACACCACATATCCAGATAAACTCGAACAAACTCACACAGTCACTATTGGAACGGGTTAAAGCGAGGGGCACAGTACTCTTTCAGACTGGACTCACTCCAGCACCTGCAACAACTTACCTTTTTACCTTTTTCATAACGGACCTCCTCCCGAGGGAAATCGATTTTACGCGGCCTATATTCCGCAACCTCACACATCTCGAGAGTCGAAATGTTGGCCACGCCTGACTCTCTGAGGCTCGAACGACTTGCCCTCTCACCCCGGCTTACGCATATTGCCTTCCACAAGGGGATGTCGGGATTCGAAAATCGAAAGGGTGGGGTTGAAAAGTTTTTTTCAGTCTTAGCTGGAGCCCCCCTTCGCCCCCCTGCCATATCAGGAAGGTGTCGCCCACCCCTGGTGCCGGGCCGCACCCCCGAACTTCCCGCTGTCTACCGAATCTCCTCCGGACAACTACTACTGCTTGATTTTAACTTCTGAGCTACATATTAGCCTTCCTAAAGCTCCCCCAAGGCCGAGTTATTATTTCAACACCTTCTGGGGTGAGTGGGAAGCAAAAAATTGAGGTTTTTCACTCATTGGAGCGCTCATATGTCTCTACTAACGTTTTTACACCCTCCCAAAACTTATAGTACAAACTTCTTTTCGACCTTCTCCAGACCCTCCCCCAACCCTCCCCCCCCCCCCCCCCTCCCCCCATCCGAAATCTTAATCCCGACGTTCCCTTGGCCTTCCACCCCGGATCCGTCACACAGTATACTACGGTACAGACCTGGCTTCGATCGGATACCCAGCTTGTGTGCATTTTATTCCTCCTCGGCGGCCTGATATGGCGATCCCGGTTGACTGAGACCCTGGTGGTCCCGGACGACGATTTCTCCTCATGGGCCAGACGGGGGATCGCGCGGACTGGCTTCGCGTCGTTGCCGGCGAAGGATACTCCGATACTGGGTGCTCGCGGAGGCGTTCATCTCCGCTAAGCGTACAGGCCAACTCGATCGTGAGCCTCCCCGATCGTGAGCCTCCCGTTTCCTGGCGACTCACACCCTAATGCTTCGCAGGCTCCCTCCACGGACTCAACCAGCACGGCCCACTTGCCCAGCAGCTATTATCGTTGTAATCATGCCTCTCCAACCTATTATCTTCGTCGCAAACATAAACCAAGAAAAGGTGATGCTACCCAAGAAATTAAACGCCACGTCCGAGCCACCCTAAGTCAGCTCTCAGACGACTACTGGCGACCGCAACTCCGTATCGATCCACTCGCACCACACTCCGTATCCCCCTCGGAAGACGCGAATCTGAGCTGGGTATTATTGGTGTTGGCTCTGGCCGGGGGGAGAAAATGCAGGCTCCGGTCGGTCGTCTGCGCGGGCCCAGTTGGCGCAGTGTGTCCCATGCCCACGCGCACAACGATTAAGGTCGGGGCGATGTTCTACAGTGGTAAAGTACATTTTGTCAAGAAAAGATTTCACATTGAGGAAGCGAATTTAAAGCAGAGATATCACGTACCACCAGTTGACTGATCGTTCCATGGGAAAGGTATACAGGAGTCTGCGTCGAAGTGAGTTCGAGTTCGCATCGAAGTAACATCGACGTACGGAGAAGGAGTCCTGTATCGAGAGCGCAACGACTTGAAATATAAGCCCGCAGCAATATATCGCGCCGGACTCGAGGCTGCCAAAATGATCGTTCTTTTGATCAAGCGGGAGGAGTAATGGGGACGAACACTATGGCAATCGCGGCATTGTACCGCGGCGTGGATCCCAGCCCGTCTCCGAGAACCGCACGTTGCTTGCGGGTGACCCACCAGATACGCCCCGCTGTTTGTGAATAACATATGAGCGCACAGCATGCAGATTCCTGAGAAGGGAAAGAAGGGCTCACCAGTGAGCGACATCAAGACGAAGTTAGTGAATAGGTTGAGAGCGAAGACGATGCGGGGATCAAGATGATACGGCCCAGTAAACTTGTCCTCGTCGTCGGATGTCACATAGCCTGTCGCTAGATCAAAGATGAACATTTGCTGGAATAGAAGAACACTGAATCTAACCGAGGGTGCTGAGCATGATGAGGATAGGTGGAATGAGGAATATTTTCGACGGGCGTCCCCAGACGAGATAGCACCGGTAGACCTGAAGAACGGAATTAGGGCCCAAATTCTCTCAAGTAGCTATCGAGCAGACCAGAAGACCATCGGTGATGACGCTGAAGGCGATTCAAGTCACCCTATTTTCGCGCAGGAAAACAAAAGCGGACGTACGTGTTTGTGACGAGAACCAAGTCCTGCGTCAATACCAAAGCCCAGTACATCCGCTCGGTATTTGTGGGGTGTAATGGATCGGCCTGCCCACCATCCGTGATCGCGACGCGCAAAAGCCGCAGCGCCAAAGAGCAAGTGACCAGATGGAGAGAAAACTGCACCGTGGCCAATATTCCCATCGCTGCTGTCAAAATGAGCAGCGTCGTGCGGCCGGGGGTTTTGCGGTGATGCAGCAGATGGACCGCGATCAGAAATAGCACGACAAAGACCCCTGGTTAAGTGGTGGATCAGGTTGGGAATTTGTGAGCGGGGTATCGCTGCGCACCGTACAACAGAATCGTCATCTATGGTAGCTCCGATCGTCAGAGGGCGAGGTTAACCGTGGGCGACGATAGCTCACCGTCGCTGTGCAGACCTCGTTCAGCACGTTGTCCCAGTAATTTTCGAACATGGAATCGTCGACCGGGTAGATCACGGTTTGGGGCGAAGAGGTGAAGGGTGGAGAAGACGGAGGGGCCGGAGGACTTTACGTGTCGGATTACCGTAGATGAAAGGGAGTCTGCTTGCCATATGGTGGCCACACTGCGAAACTGATGAAGTAGGTAATAGTGTCCGCAAGGCAAGGAACGTGGGATGGGCTTCCTTGCGTGAGGGAGACTCCAAAGCACCCCAGAAAGTGGCCGCTCAGCAGTAACGCAGATTTACGCCATTGTCACGGATTTTCTGCCTCTCGCGCAGAAATTTTAGGTCCGAGAAGGATGCATCCTTCGCGGACCTAAAAAGCCCGTAGCGCCGGATCATCGCGATTGCGGCACTGCAGCAGCTAGGACGAGATCAATCGAAGCTTGACCTGCGAAGCTTCAATTTTGTGTCAATCCAAGGTCCATGTGGCACACAGGGGCCTGTGACAGGGCAAACACAGGGAAATCGAAGCCAGTGTTTGGAAGCTGTATCCCTGTTCATTCGTCGGTCGCTGAAGGTGCCGATTTTACTAGAATACTACAGTTTGCACGACGCAAGGCAATGTGTTGGCCAATGATGGTCGGAGGAAAGCCGTAGTGTCCGGTTTGATGCGCCTGCACAGCCTCTGATCGCGCTCAGAAGTTCCAAACGTTACTCGGCTAAAGTACTTTCAAACCAGTCAGCCTTCCTCTCTAGGAACTAATCTCTGCCTACCGAACATCTGGAGTAGACTTTGAGCGGTCTGAAATTTTATCATTTCGGAAACCTCAACTTGGTTGAACTTGCAATTCCTCGTTTTGTCGAATCCCCGTTTACCAAAGAAATACAGAATACCGCTGTCCATAATTCTCGTTGGTTTCATTTGGGATAATCAGCTTCTCGGCCCGAAAGCCGACAGTCACCGCCACATGACTCACATCATTATCAGCGCTCCTTGTTCTCTCCCACCACGAGTTGCCACTCCACCCATGAGTTCTCCGGTCCTTCCTCCAGAACTCGAACGCATCATATTTGAAATGGCGGCGCTGCTCCGCCCGACGAATATACCGAACCTCATGCGAACTGCATGGCGGGTTAAGAACTGGTGGGTCTCTGCATGCAGCTTTCTGCCGGCGTTCAACGAGGACTCTGTAGGGTTGAGCCCCTTTTGTATCGCACGGTTTTCATACAACCCATGTTGTCTACCAGCTATCACATCGACGAGTTCCCTCAATTGACCTTACAAGGTTTGCGCCAGCAGTCCGCGACCAAACCGCCAGGGTTCTTCCAGTCCGCGGCAGTGTTCGCCCAAGGTCCAAGGCCTTGGGACCCCAAGGCCCTGAATAGCCCTTGGCCAATGGCTTGGGAAAATCTCACCGGACACTCAGACCTTGGTTAAGGCCTTGGTCATGTTGTTATAATTCTGTTCTGCTGAAAAAATTGACTGTATTACCCCGCAGGCTTTTTTTACAGAGGAGGCTTGAATTGAAGTTTTTTGCATCCCAATGTATATACCGTCTTGCCGCTCCTTAGGCCTTGGAATCTGGTAAACCTTGAAGTTTCTTGATCAGGGAATTACGAGGGAAATCATTGGGAAAGCAGGTGGTGTACACTTCTGATAGGGCGCTCTGAAAGTGCAGGTGGGCCTTGTTCCTCCGTTTTAAATTTTCATCTGGGCTTACCGCTGAATGCGTGGGAAATTTTTGCCAAGGCCTTGGAGGTGCCCTTGACTCAAGGCCTTGGGCTTAACAAGGCCTTGGTATCCGCCGGACCCGACCCCAAGGCCTTGAGGACGATCACTGGTCCGCGGTCAAATATCTCTATCTAGATTATTTTGACTTGGCCGGAGAGGTAGAATACCTCCTTAACCTCTGCAGCGCCGTCGAAGCGCTGGCAGTGGTGGGGAAACGTCGCCTTGAACTTCCTGCGCTCGGCGCCGACCTCCTCCCGCACCTCCGACGTCTCAAGGTGCACTTTTTCTCCCTCCGTGGCGGCTGGGGTGTCGAATTCACGCATCCCTCCTCTGCAATTTAATACACCTGGAGCTCCTCGATGTCGACTGGCGCCTCCACACTGAGGCCGTATTCGCGGGTCTGAAATTGATGCCGCCTCTGACCCACTTTGCGTTCAACGCCTGTCCGCCCGTCTACCATTTGGCCCTCGGGGCCATGTGTAATGAGCTGCGTGATAACACCCGGCTCTCTCACGTGGTACTCTTATCCTGGGATCCAGGCGACCTACGAGCGGCCATAGTCCTCGCGAAAGATATCCGATTCGTGTGCATACAGCAAGTGGATTACCGTGCGGACTGGGTCCAGGGCGCCGACAGTGGCCCCAATTTCTGGGAACTCGCCGAGGAATTTCTCGTGGCACGTCTTCTGAAGCGCGTTGAGAGTAAGCCCTTGCTTTCGTCGCCTGTTGTGCGTCGTGTTTCACACGGATTTCGTCAGGATCTATGTACATCATATCCAGTGTCGATCACTCGTGGCGCGGCCAATCCCTTGCGAGTTTGGCTGGAAGATAGATATTGCCTGGACCATGAAATAATATTCTAACAAACAATTCCTGGCTTTGATTGTAATTCATTCAGTACGTTCACGCCGATATTTCAGTCTTGATTCTTTGTTAAATGTTATACATCTTCAACGCACTGCGGCGGCTCATGCATTTTTGGGACAGAAACATGGGTTGCAAACATGTCTCCCTTTTTGGGTCTATTTTTGTCTGACACCTGAACACGAACGAAAAATGAGCGCTGTTTGGCCTATTTTCCGCGTTCAAAGGGTCGGCAAACATGCAACATTTTTCTGAACCAAACACCTAGGCAAAAGAATATATGTTCAGTCTCTCTTCCGTCACAAAAAAGTTTCCCCTTTGGGCTCGAAACAGGGAAAGAACAATGAGAACTCACCTATTTCGCGCCCCAAAACGACAGTTTTTGCACAAGGAAAAGCAAGGAAATATGTTTTATTTTGGTGAAGGTTTCAGGCCTTGAACAGTTCGTTTTCGGTGTGGATTCGGGAGTCAAAAATGCTCAATCAGTTTGGTTTACCTTTGGGTGGGTTCCCAAAATATGGGTAAAAGGGAAGACATGTTTGCAGTCCATGTTTTGGTTCCAAAAAGTCATGGGCCACCGCTGTGACGTGGTCGGTGCCGATGCAAGGGTGGTCCAATAGGCTTCAGACCCTCAAAATGTGGCCAGACTTCAGCAGGTCAGTCTCTACTCCCTTCATTTCCTCCACCGTCCGAGCGGCAATTTCTGCGTGGTTGACTTTGACAGATCCACGTTCTAGCAACGTCTGCCGTGGAGGCAAATCACGTACACATAAATCACCGCCCAAGGGAATGGTGGACGACCTCGCGGTCTTCATTTACACCGAGCTAATCGACGGACTACGTTTCTTCGTTTCGATGCCCTTGAGTTGCGACTACACCTTCTGACAGACAACGGTCTGAACCGGCAGGCTCGGCAGCAGGCCATGAGGGTCCGGAATGCGCTGGTGGGCGCACACTCAGGCATCTTACCAGCAGGTCCGGCGTTCTCGAGACAACGCCCGGTATAATTCTTCACGAGAACTCGAACTTCCATCTCGCGTTCGGCCATTCTCGATGCAAGTGCAACATATCTAGTCGGCTCCTGGATTTTTTTCCCCACTGGCCAGCAAAGCTGGCGGAGGAAATAAACGAGGTTTGTTTGATTTCCAACCGTTCACTCTAATCACACGCCGAAGAGATCGCGTTAAAATTCTGAGGTACGTACCCGAAAGACTTAAATCCCTCGGCATTCAAACCCGAGATTAACGGCCTCATTACCTTTTTTCAAGGCCTTAACCCCAGTGAATAGAACTCGAATGCCACAAGTGCTACCTGATATTCATGACGACCCAGGCATGTTCATTCAGGCCAGTCAAAGTGAACGGAAGATAAACTTGTTCTCAAGGACGCGACGTGTTGTTAACGCGTTGTTTGTTTGTGATTTCCGATGATTGTCGTGATCTCATCAATCTCTGGCACTTCCTCTTTCTTCCTACCATCATCATTCTCAAACTAGTCTCGTCTCTCAAGCTTTCACGTGTGCGGATGGTTGATCTGAAAAGGGTTAGGGCGATCGCCCACGCGGATAACTGCCTCTTGACTGCCGCCACCCCGATGCCAAGCTGCAGATCGACCACGGCCGCAGGTTTTACCCTGTGGTATAAATTCGCCCTGGTTTCCGTCTTACAGCCCGGTCTTTCTCTCCGCCAGATGTACCGCCAACTTACCAGTTTAATTTTACATATGCGGGGTTCTTCAAGTTCCCAATGAACGCCTCAGTCCTGCTTAGATTCCTCATCGCCAATATATCCTCAGCCGAGGCCCACGAAGCCATATTTCAATCCTGCTTCTCCCCCTTTCGCCCGTTGTCTCGCACTCCAAGCACCTCGAAATATCGGCCGGCTCCGCAGCGGCGGGAAAACGTGAGGAAGTATTGTGGACTGTGTACGCAGCAATACCCTTTATTCCCGCGCGCACGCCGATGAACGTGGTTTAGCGCACTGGCATGACTTCCCTGCGTTCGGCACCAAGTGCGTTCGACATACGAACGTCAAGAATCCCTTCTATCCATTGCTATGACAGTCTGACGGCGCGAAAAAGGTGGAATTATCAGCAGCGCGTACACTGAACGGGACACTTACCTAAAAGCCACTCGGATTCCCAGGTAGCCAAATACACTTAGCACAGTCCAAATTCGGCGTTCAATACAGGTGCAACGCAATTTGTTCACGGGAGAAGGCTCGTCAAATTCCTAGGCCTGACCTTACGATAGCTCCGACGAGCTTACCGCCGATCGAGCTCAGCGCGCTGTCGCGCAGGGGAGACCGCGTGCTTATTCAGGCGGCGCAACCTTTTCCCGCTCCGCCGTTCCCAACTTTCTCCCCTTTCAGCCCCTGCTCCCTCCCGTTCAATTTTACCGAGGCCGCCACGTCCGATCAAGTACCACACCACCCTGTGATCCTCGTCCGAAGTTCTTTTTCGGGTTTCCTGACTGCCAGGACTCCTTCACGCGACGCTTTCGACCCGGCGGCAGCTCAGTTCTCATGCTTGAACTTCTTCGCGGCAAGACTGAAATCCGCTCGGAGAATGCGTAAAAAAAAAAGGTTTGCAACACCCTCGATCACTCCCTCGGGATCACTCCTTCGGCTCGCGTCCGCCTGCGTCCGCGCGGCGATCGAGACCCGTTCGGTCACTCCTGATTTTCCAGGTCCCGCTGCCAAACGGAACGTGCTTTGACATCGGGGTGGTCACGTCCGTCGTTCCTGACTCCTGTAGCTGCGTCTTCACATATGGGTTCAGGTTGGATTCTAGTCTACCCTCCGGTGCGTGAAAACACTTCTACCAGTACCGCCCCACGGCGAGTCGCGTTTAGAATCCGTGGAACAGTGTCCCGGTTTTGCCGCCCCCTATCCCGGACTACCGATCAACCCCTCTGACTCCGAGGGTATAATAGTGTGATCATCGTTCCGTAAATCGTGCACCCACCCGCGATAACTTACCATGGGTACCTTTGATCTTACATTGGGGTGAGTCCCAACGCTCTCCGTTGGCCTAGATTTAATTAATCTCTGGAATCTACAGCTGCCTTTTGATAGCGTCTTGGGCCAACATGATGTGAACTTTCTTTCCCCTGCTGCTCAGTGCGCGCCGCTCAGTTTCTTCCTGCAGCCTGTTCACCTTAGAGTACGTTGCCATTTTAACCGACTAATAAAGCCTAACACGATTCGCAGACTACAGCAGTACGAGATTCAAATCATGTCAAATGCTGATATTAACCTCCCCCGCAGGATCATCAAGTACTTCGGCCGGTACAAACGCGGTATGTGCATCCCTCCCTAGGATATATCCCTTTCATTTTTCTGACATCACTGTCCAGATCTGATGTTTAACAAGATCATGGTGCTTATCGCACTCGCGGGCGACATTCTGGGTGTCTTCGCCTCCCTTTCGATGGTCTATTACTATATGGTATCGGTTGGTGCTTTCCTCTCCCGCTGCGTCTCAAACTCTCACGCCTTTATCAGCACTGGGGCGAAGTGGTGCGCGCGGCCCTTCTTGCATTTCAGAATTCAGCCTTAACGTTCGCGCAGGCGGTTCTCACTACTCAGTAAGTGTTGGACGTAACGAGTAAATTCAACCATACTAATTTCCCTTAAAAGGCCATGGTTCGGCGAAGCTGTCCTTTTGTTCTTGCGTCGAGTAATAATCCTGTTTTTACAGGACTTACCCCGCCTTCGTGGTTAGCATCGGCATCACCGGTGGGGCCGTTCAAATTTTCCTCACCCGCATGGCATACACATTGTATGTCCCACCGAACCTTTCCATGTCTGACTTACCAACGACCTCACCAGGACGAAACAATGGTTCTGGATCCCCATCATCGGTTCCTTCATCATGGTCGCTTTCGCTGGCGTAGGACTGACAGCGGGGCACCTCATTGCGGATAGCTCGCTTGCCTCGAGGGAGAAGCTCATCCCGTACGAAATAACTCGCATTCATTGTCCGATCATTCATGTCTTTCCAGGTGGGCAACAATGTGGTTCAGTTCTTCTGTAGCTACGGACACCCTCATCACTATTGTCCTTGTGGCCAAGCTTCAGGCTCTGAAGACTGGATTTTCTGGGACGGGCGGGTGAGTTTCTTCTTTTTTTCTCGTAGTTTTCCCCCCTGATACTCCTGTAGCCTCATCCAGCGTCTGACCCTCGCCGCTGTCAGGAACGGCTTGATCACGACGGTCATGACGTCTGTTGTGCCCTTTCAAGCTATCTCCTGCTGACGACCGAGTTATCGCAGAATCGTCACTCTTATTGTTTTCAAACTAAAGCCTGAAACTAACGGCAAGTAAAATTCCCAACGTTTCAATCCCTCGTCGTTAATTCTATTCTCCAGGGGCGCCAATGGTTGAGGTATGTTCATGTATTTTCGTGGGCTAGGTCGGTCTCCTGAACCCCTTGCCACCTTACCAGATAGTCACCGGCCGAGTGTATACGCTGTATGTGTTGTCGTTCAGCTTACCCCCCCCTTCCTCAAGCTCATCGCGTTTCCTAGGTGTATGCTCTCGAATCTCAACAACCGCAGCTGGGGTAGCAACGCCTCGAGCAATAGCAGGGTTGTATCAAGTCAAGGAACTCCCACACACCACAGGACAGTGGACCAGGCACCAGGTGTAGTACAGGTACACCGCGAGGTCGAGATCAGGATGGACCCGCTTGAATACGGCAAGCGCAAGCAAGGGGATGCGGAGAGCCTTGACGATGCGAGTGCCACGTCTTACCCCCCGGGGAAGGAGGCGAATGCGGCCAAATATGTAACCTTCTAGCACCCAGTTTTTGTTTGCGTGGATCTGTCAATAACTAATCGGATTGGGACTTGAGCCTAAGTCGCTGGACCGGGACCGACCCAAGGAGAGGCGTTCCAAAAGTTGGAAGTTCGACGCCGGTAAACGTGTCGTGAATTTCTGCGGACAGCACATGGCTAGATGAACTCGAACGAACTCACGCAGTCACTATTGGAACGGGTTAAAGCGAGGAGCAAAGTACTTTTCCTAAATACCGCGAACTCATATACGACGCAGATTACAGCCCTTTGCGGAACTTAGGGCGCGGACAGTTTTTTTTTTTTTCATGCTTTTCAACGAGAATCGTTATTTCGAGCTCAATTCTTGTCCGTTTGCCTTATAAATATGCTCATTGTGTCCGCAATGAAAATGCGGAGGGCACCACGGTCTTCGTTTTCCCTGATGCGATCATAATTGCCTTATTGGGAAAATGTCGCCCTTTTTGTACAGAACTTGTCGCATCCTCTGTGCTGTGGTCAGATTGACCTATAAATTTGATATGATGTCTTTATGAGTATCATTGAGGGCTGGATGGACCGGGATTTTGAATGTGTGTCTTAGTTCACCGGTATTCTGCATTCTCATAATGTGGGATATCTGAATACCTTGTATACAAGAAATAGATACAATATGAGGAAATACCGGTCCGTCCAGCCCTTCGTAATACTCATAAAGACGTCATATCAAATTTATAGGTCAATCTGACCACAGCACAGAGGATGCGACAAGTTCTGTACAAAAAGAGCGACATTTTCCCAATAAGGCAATTATGATCGCATCAGGGAAAACGAAGACCGTGGTGCCCTCCGCATTTTCATTGCGGACACAATGAGCATATTTATAAGGCAAACAGACAAGAACTGAGCTCGAAATAACGATTCTCGTTGAAAAGCATGAAAAAAAAAAAAAAACTGTCCGCGCCCTAAGTTCCGCAAAGGGCTGTAAATGAACACGGACAGGGATTTTTCATCTTCCGGGTTCCCTCTTTGCGTCCCGCATCTGCCACTTCAACTTTGGGCGAAACTTGGATGCGTTGCAGGAGACACGCGAAACTTGCTAAGTTATCCGCTGAAGTCTTTCCGTCTATTCAACCTTGCGTTCGAACTCGTTCTCACACTGCTAGAACGAACCACAAAAATGAAACACGATATTTGACACATTACAACACAACTTTCAGTGCACGTAAACGTCTGTTGATGTTTCTAAGATGTTGTGCCAGCTCCGTTACGTCCCCGCCAGAGATTCAAATAGCAGGTCATCAACCGCCGGTGATGCAAAGGATACGGACGGAGGCGAAACCGGTCGTCGAGCTACGACAAAGAGGCGGCGAACCGGTGAGAATAATATTCTTTGAAGGCGGTTACTGCTACTCACTTATAGCATCCAGGGGTATCTGCAACTATGCCCCTGCCGCCACCGGTGGTGCCGTCGCAGTCATCTGTTCAGACGTCTAATAAGTGATAGGTCGGGTGTACTAAAAGGTGTTTGCTCACAGGTGCTGTACAGGTTAATCTGGCAGTTTTTGTCCGACGCCCCGGGGGTGATGTTGAGCGCGATGACACCCGGCGGCGTCGGTTTGCAGAGGGCGTCTTCGGGCGCACCAGACCAAGTGGCGACGGCGTGGCCGTGGCACCCGGGGGTGCTGAATGAGGTGATGGTGGGGACGGTCGCGAATGCGACGCCACTGGCGGCGAGGAGGATGGCGAGGAACTGCATTGTGGGTGTGGCGGATGAATTGGCCCGTCGAGCTGAGGTCTCTTATACGTACGCGAACCGTAGTGCCGGCATGGTATGTAGGTTCCAGGCGCGGAATTCAAGAACTCCCGTCTACGTCGTCATTGCCAATGGCATGATGAGATTTACATCCGCTAGGCTGCTCCGGCGGTGCGAGCGTAGTCCGAACAATGAGTTTCCATCTTGAAAAGCAGGGACCAAGGCGGAAAAGGACCCACTGGTTCAGCGTTTTGGCTTCAAATTCTCGAGCACTGGCGGTATACTCACTATCTTTAGATAGTGAGGTGGACAGGCCCCTGTCCCTCGTTTTTCATCTCCACGGAACTATTCTTTGCAAATCTCACGCCTCCACCATTACTTACTTCGTACTCGTCCTTCTTCCGCCCTCCTTCTTTTTCGACGCTTCTACCTTGCATGGGGCGCGCCCACGTCTTCTTCTACGAATATTCCTGTCTGCCACATCTTCACATTTCATTCTGCTCTATTTTCTCCCCCACCTACTGAGATGGTTTGACCCTAATCGTACATCACGTCGGGGATCATTCCCTGTCGGACGTTAATTTCAGGTTGGGTTCGTTGTCATACCGTGGCCATTTTTCCACGCGTATCTCTGTTGGATTTTCCCGGGCGCGCGTTCACAGAAGTACGAAGCGGGGATGAAAAACTCCTTCCAGTCGTTTGGACCCAGACGCAACACCGATCAACCTCACGGAAGTCATGCTGGTTATCGTAGCGCATCCCCGTCGTCTTCTACTCCCTCGGATGCTGTTAGGCGACCTGAGGCAGCGTTTGGCTTCCATTCTCTGTCCATCTTTTTATCAGTCCGAGTCGCTCCTTTGTGCCCAGTCGGTGTATGACTCCCACTGTTGCTGCTGCACGTCCTCCGATTTTCGTAAGTCGTCTCATAATGACTATGACGCAGATGACAGCCCCTATCTAGGGGATGCGATGACAGCCAAATGATAGCGAATGATTTGATACCTCTTGAGCCACTGTTAGACCTCACAAGAACGCCCCACCACTTCGGCTCGATCTAGAAGACTGTAAAGGCCGTTAGAACACAAAAAATAAGGTGTTAATTTTCCGGGAACGGCAAATCTCGGCCCGTCTTCGGCATACGGGGCCGAAACATCTTTGGTTGTAGGATCAATGGTGCCGCAGCAAAGTGTGATCCAATCGGCGGAGCTTCAAAAGCAGGCGTAATTTTGTAAAGAGAGAGTTGAAATTCCCAGTATTCAAATTGTTTGGGTAGATTCACGGAGCAGTCAATATTCTCGAGCCTGGACCGCATATCTCGGGCATCTCGGGCATGTTGAGAAAGTTGATGTACCGATTACTTAGTTGGCGCGCAAGACTGGAGTATGTTCCATTGGATTCCTTCGGGTCAGTGAACCAGGTCTTGCTGGTTCTCCTCAAGTGCCGTGCAAAGTCTTTCCGAAAGGTGCCGCGCTCTTGGACTGGAAAATTGGAGAGAGCTAGGTTGAGGTGTCAGGTCCAGGTCCAGGCCCGCCAGCTGTTCAAATATGCGTCACCGACTCGGATGCAAAATAAAATCGCACCTTCTGTACCTGACCCTGGCTTCGATGGATTGGCATCTGTCATTCCTCTAAAGCTTTTCCATCTGCGGTGTCACTTTTGGTGGCGTAACCCCTAAACCTAAACTTCATTCTGGCTGTTGTGAGCCAGGTTTTTTTTTCTTTTTTTTCTTCGGAGCAAATCCAGACTAAATGCCAACTAAGACGTCCGAAATGTAACCGACCACCGCGAGTTGAACGCATGATGTCGCGACAAACAAATGTTCTTCAACTACCATCATGATCATTTTGGGGCGACTTCACACCACCCGATGGCCATAACGCAGGAGTATATCCGAACTCCATTTGACTTCTGTCTTCCCCGATGGGGTTCCCGAAATGTACATCGTTGAGTTCAGCTGTGTGCTACACCGGCGGATCGGCAAACACGGCATGGCTGTGCCTTTGGATATACACCATTCCAAATCAGCAGCGCTATTTCAGTCGGTACTACTGCATGAGCTTGCCTCCTGATTTCTTATCTTTTGGCAAGTTCAACTGCTTAGTCGCATGGGTTTCAGTTCACTCACAGTGCCCTGGTAGTGTCATACAAAGACTTGCTTGTGACAGAGTGGGCGATCTCTGGCAGTGAATCCGGGGGCTTTTTTCCCCTTGGGTTCGCCGACGTTTCGGACTGAGAAGAATGCGCACCAGCCAAAACCATCACTATGTGATCGCCGAGCGGTGGCCGAGCTACACGGCCGGAACAACCGGTCCGCCACGAACCCCTCTTCTCAAACCAGCCACATCTTCGGGCCGGTCTCTTCCGGCGCTTCTTTTCCTTTCTCCTCTAACACAACTCTAACACCGTTTTTCGTGTTGCGGAAGTTCGTTGGCTATTCTGACCCTGGCGCCCCCATTTTTCTCTTTTGGTATGTAGATATCTCTCCACTCCGCAGAAGACCTTCCAAGCGGCCCCTAACCCAGAATCTGGCTGTAGACACGTCGCGCACAAATGGCAGACCATACCCTCTCCGGCGCGCCCGAAACATGTCCACAAGAGTTAATCGACCTCATTCTCGAAAATACTGATTCGGCCGACACGGATACCCTCAAATCTTGCGCGCTCGTGGCTCACTCGTTTCGACCGACGAGCCAAAAGCTCATTTTCTCCGATCTTACGATTCTGCCTCTGGGACGGGACACCGTTCCTGCTTTGCAACGTCTCTCAGACGTGCTCTCTGCATCCCCACACCTGGCGCTGCACTTTCGCACGCTGCATCTCGTTCAACCTCGCTCCAATGAGACGTGCGTGTGGATGCAGTCCGACGTTCTCCCCGCAATCCTCTCCCTGTTCATCAATCTGGAGTCCTTAGACCTTCAGATCTACAATTGGGAATACTTGCACGTGCTCTGCGAACAAGCGATTCACGCCCTGATCACCCGATCTCCGCTCTCATCCATTAAACTCCAACACTTTATCTTCCAGACGAAGGAGAGCTGTTTGGCTTTACTTCGACGCTTTCCCCCCAGTCTCAATCTGCGTCCTTCCGGAACGTGGAAGACAATCATTACGAGTCCGATCCGGACAACGCCTCCGTAAACTTGCATCACCTGCGTCTCGCCTCTCTGCACCTCGATGCTGGCTTTGCTCCCGTGCTTCTGAATTGGGCGATTCGCACCGTTGACCCGAAATATCTCCGATATCTACACACCACGGTTGGTTCAGACAATACGGAGGAGGTCCAGCAGATTCTCAACAGCGCTGTTTACGTCGAAACTTATCATCTTTCCATCGACTGTGCTCTATGTGCGTGTTTCCACGGGTTATTTCGATCTTTCGCGAAATTGACTTGAGCGCTTGCTATATAGCCCACGATGAAAGCCCCAATCTTGAGGAGATGCAGAGGCTTCGGACCCTCCGTATCTCAGTCAAACTGGACTGGGATGACTTCCTAGCGGCCGAACGCGAATGGTGGGACCGTGACTTGAATCCGTTCGACAACGCGTTGGACACCGTAGTGAATCTTGGGCAGGTACCGCAGGAGATCTACCGCACCACACACCCTCAAGCGTCTCGTTCTCAACTTACGGTTTCTGAATGCCCGGGATGATATGGACCTAACTGATTCCCTGTTCTATTTCATGGCCTCTCCGGCGCAGCCGTACAACAACATCCCGCGTTGCGGGATGTTGTTGTACGGCTCAGATCCCGCCGCGCTCGGCCGTCCGCGATTCAATTTCTCGAGTCTGTGTTTCGTACGCTGCACAACAGAGGGATATTGAAGGTCATCATTGAACGCCCACCGAAGCGGCGGCATCGAATGACCTCGACAAGTTCTTAGACTGTCTACACTTATCTTGCAATGTGCGGTGCGCCTTCCCCCATGTCTTCATTCCTTCTTCCTCATTCCCTCCAATTCAGGATGTCCTCGAACACGTACACTCTACCCAGATTGGAATTTTGATGCCGGGATTTTTCCGTCTTCTCAGTAGGCACTTGTGTCATCGTTTACCATACGAACAGCTAGTATCAAAATCAGTTGCAAGAGGATGTGTTCCACCCAGAGGTATGAGTTCTTAAGGCACGGATTCCTCCGCCAATTCAAAACGGTGTGGTGCTGAGAGAAATATCCAAGATGCTCCATGCGTACAGGCCACAAGGACACAGCAATAAATCCTCGCAACGCCCATACATCGCAATCGGCACGTTGTCCGTCCTGCCGAATGAACGGCATATTTTCGGAAGCGGCATCTTTGCCCCGCGGTTGCTCCGCAGACGGCAAGCGTTGGCAAGGGTCCGTCGACTTGCCGCGGTGATTCGACCACGGCATCGATGTTGTTTCTTCGTCGCAATACGCGTGGCGGGAGCTGGCCTGTCCGATTCCAGCCCGGCCATGCTGCAGGGTTGGCGACGTTTCTTTCCCGCTCGGGCGGCGCGTGAAGTCGATCATCGGAAGGATAAGTAGCTCGCAAGAGGCGCAGGCAATCTATGATGACCGAAGAAACCAAAGTTCTGCTCGGCGTCGCCTGAAATTGAACCGTGGAAGAAAATCGCCACCTGAGCAGCGTATCCATCATTTGACAAAGGGCCCTTGCGGATTGTCCACGGGCGCATCGAACTGGTGCTTCTTGTTCGATTGCAGAATCGGGCAATACTCTTGGTGATTTTCTTTCAGAACCACTTCGTCGTCGTTTCAACTTTAAGGCAATGTCAGGAATTCAAAGCTAAAGCGCGAATGCGATATACCAGTGCGGCAAAAATGAAACTGAGGGCCCGAGACAAACAGGATTCGACTTCCAAAGCACTGGCATTGGCGAGCATAACCACCAGGATCAGAAAACACTCAGCTGTGGTGGCTCGCCCAATCTGGAACGATTCGAGCCTGGGCCATTGCTGTTGCTTTGCGTCATTTTCCTTGTCTTTTGGGCAATTATTGATGACGGTCTCGTCCTCCTCGGAAAAGTGGCCACAAATCTGGAGTACGCGCCGGTGAATTGGATTTAACATTATTATCTGTGGATTCCAAACAAGGATACTTGCACAGGATACCGAAACGACTGAAACATATTCTGCAAAATGGATTCTATTGCAATTGAGTTCCAGAAGCCCCAAAAATCATACAACAAATCCCTACAAAGCGGTGAGGAGTTACAGCAGCCTTTGGATTTACAGGCCGATAGCGGTCTTCAACAGGGCAAAGTTGGGGGTTCCGAGGCCCTAGAGGAGTATTCATGGTCAGAAATTCATAACGCAAACACCAGTGAAAAACTCACAGTGACTGGGTCCCATCCCGCGGTGGCGGAGAAGCCACTGAAAAACGAATGTCAGGACGTGAGTCGAGTATCGGGGAGGGGGACAAACTTAGTGTTGCAACCGGGGTTGTCGCCGGTGGTGATGTCGTTGAGGGCGGCGCGGCCGGTTGCGCTGTAGAGGAAGGGGTTGAGGAAACCGAGGGGGGCCTTGCCGGCGGCGACGAGCTGGTCGTTCAACAGCGCGACGATGGCAGCAAAGGTGGGGCTGCTGCAACTAGTTCCATCAACGGTGCCAAGCTGTGGAGTCTCGTTGCTCGGCCCTTGATTCAAAGACAAATCGATTTACCTCGTCGTCCCAGGCGATCTCAAAGTTCTCTCCTTGGGCGGAGACGTCGGGGAAACCTGCGAGAGGTTAATATCACTTCTTCCGCCATCGCGTGTGAACTTGCCTCGGCCAGTGCGGTTGAACTTCCCGCTGTTGGTCGTACCGAGGGTAGTGAGGTAGGAGGCAACATCAGCGCTCTGATATGATGGAATGGCGAAATAATTGCTGAAACCTGGTCTCCTAATGAGTGAAACGGTATATGGTGAAAGCGAAAAACAAACCTCCAGAAGAGAAGGATGCGGCGGTCTCAGTGATACCGCCAGTGGCGCCTACAGAGGTCACGCTGCGAACGAACGGTCAAGGAAGGTCCCGTCACAACGAAGGAGCGACGAACAAGGGGCAGTCGGACGGCAGCGTGGGGATGAAAGTCGTGCTTTGCGGATGAACAGGTTAAGCCAGAGGTGCAAAAATAGTTTGTAACTCACCAGGTCTGCGACTGGCTACCGCTAACACCGCCATCACCAGAAGAGAAGAGAATAGAGGTGCCTGAGGGAACGATCAGATGATTATTTAGACGTAGTACTGTCAGTTGGCTTACCGAGGGCGCCGAGCTGCCTGAGGAGGGAGGTACCAGTCAGCTGTGGTCGGTGATGTCTTCAAGTGAACATACATATAAGCATTGCAAAGCGTGCTGGTTGGCATTAGGCTGAGGCAAAATATGAGCACATGGAAGACGTACTTGGCAACGGAGCGGGACAGATCGCTCTCATCGAATCCGTAGCTGGTAGTGAGGACGTTGGGGCGCGTGCCGGTCGCCTCTTTGATCAGAGCAGTGATGATGTCCCTACACAGGTATTAATGGGAATACGGAGGGAGGGTAGTGGCCAGGCTCACATGAACCCGTCGACGCCATCCGCATTATTCTCGCCCACCGAGATGAAGGTTATGGGGACACCGGTGGCGATACCGATAGTGTACTGGGTGTCCAGGTTCTACGCAAAACTATCGATCAATGAAAGTTATTCTGGTGTGAAGGAATACACGCACGGCCTCAATACCAGCATCGGCACGGGTCTGGGTATTCACACCTCCATCAAGCGTTTGGAGGGTAAAAGTGGTCGAGGAACTGATGTCGGTCCGGAAGTTGGTCAGGAATTCCTGGATTGATTTGAGTTGAAGGACAAGACGGAACGCTTAGGAAATCCATACCTTCAAGTCCGCCGAGTTCGCAAACTGCTCAATAAAGCCACTCACGCCCAGCTTGTTGGTTAATTGAGTAGCGGCGGTGGTTGGGATGTTGTAGATAGCCTTTCAAAAATAAAGCAAGGAAGCAGAAGCAGGGGCACAAGACACACCTGCAGACATGTCGGGGTAATGGTTGTTCCGCAGGAGGCAGGGACAGCATCCGAGACTGGGGCGGCGTCAGCCGCTGGGGTATCGCGCTTCTTGATCGCGGTAAACTTGGGCGAAGTCAGAGGACGGGTAAAACTTGTGGTAGGATGGAAAAAGTCGACGTGAGCCTGGAGCGAGGCGGGGATCGAATACTCGAGAGTACGAATGCTGGTCGCGCCGGTATCAACGTGGGTGAATACAGAGAACTCGCTCGAGAGCAGGTCGTTGGCCTTTGCGACGGGAATAACGATTTGGAGTATATCTCCGGCCGGCGTGACTGCGGTGGACGTGATGCCGTTCTCAGATAGCCACTCGGTGACAGCGGAAAGCGACTCGTCGGTTGGCTTCACAAATTCAGCCACCTGCAGGAGAGTCAGTACGCCGTTATCATAAACACCAGAACAGTACACACCTCCTCGGCCGTCAAGTGTTGGCCATACTGAGCGCTTGCGGGTTCCGAGACAGCGTAGAGGGCGGTCTCGAGGCCGGCAATGTTGTTTGGCTTGATCGCAATGCGCAGGGTAAGCTCCTTCGCGGCCGGGGCAGGACCAGAGTTGACGAATCCGCGGGCAGGTTCAGCACGAGTCTCGTGGACCGCCATTGTACGACGCGTCGGCTTCGCCGCTGCGACCAGCAAAAGCGACGCGAGGAGGGTAGTTGCGAAAATCATGATAGTGAGTCGCGAGGCGAGCACGAGCGGTTTGACGAGGGCATCGTAGTCTTTATACGGATAGCTCGAAGCTGATTGTCTCCGCGCAGACAAGACCCTATTTGGGACGCATTATATGCTGCAGATAAGGACGGAGGCTTTCTCGGAGATGTTGGAAGGGAATCAGCGCTGCCGGCGGTGTAAAATCAAACTTTCATGGTCTTGGCGGTCCCTGGTCAGCAATTGGGCCATAAATTGATCGTCTGAGTAGGCACAGAGCATTACGCACCGCACGAGAGGTTCCAGGCTGGCAGTTCAGCGAGTTCCAAAACCAGAGACGCCAGCCTATTTTTAGAGAGCCTGTAGATGGAGTTAGATATGCAGGAAGCAACCCACCCTGGGCAAAAAGGACACGCTGATAGGGAAAGTTTGGCAGACTACCTAGAAGGAATCGGCAGCAGGGCGGGTTTGCCCTTCGTGAGAGGCTTGTTTGACAGAATTGCGAATCTGGCTTCATGGGTACTCGCTAGCGAGGGAAGTATGCGTTCAGCCATGGAGGATGACTTTCGTGTGTCCCTCCTACATTTTCTGCCATTATAAGTAGGAGCCGCAATATCGGACTTCCAACGAGTAAGGCGCGTGGGGAAGACAACTTCTATCAGAGTCTGATTCCCGTGAGTTGCATGTGAGACGATAAGTTTGATAAGTGCATGGTGACGCGGGTCCGAGAGCTCTGGTTAGAAAGAGAAGCGCCTCAGCTGAATATTTGAATCGCGAGGTCCATGTGGTGAGAGCAGAAAAAAATTGATTCGGTCGACAAGGTCACCAGATATCAGCCGGGATCGGACACCTCCGGGCCGGGACAGCATGTTCAACATTTCAACATTAACATTTTGTAACCACGCGTATTCTGTTTTTGCGAAGGGAAGCGTTCAGCGGTCGTTCCTGAACAGAATGCCCGACTCGTGACGGAGGTTTTGTCCACGGGTCGAAGGCAATCGAAAATTGTTTCAATTTGAACTTCAGAAATTCGCGCTTGCTTTCCTGCGGTTCTCCTTCCTTTTCTCGCCGAAGACCAATAAACGAGATTCCGTTCAATGTCGCAGAAATTCCACAACCCATATTCAGATTGCTAGACAAAGACACGATCCCATTAATGTTTTCCGCCCACATCAAATTCAACCGAAACATCTTTTCGAAGCACCGAATTGGCGATGTCATCCACAAGGACGGACTGCGCTGTGATTCAATCTTGATATGTCCCTGAGGGTGATGTATCTTCGATCACTTTCGAACTCAGCTCGGGGCCCACCAATCCGCGGAATCAGATACCTGTGTCGGACGCGCCCATTATCGCCGAGGATCCGTCGAGTAAAGGATGAATGAGTTTATCTTTGAAGTCGACAGAGATGGCGCTCGAGGGACTGTCGACGTCAGATAGAGCCGTCGTCTATTTTTCTTCAGAATCATACCCGGGCACAACATCGGAGAAAGTCGCGTGGCAAGGCTGATCGCGGATCACACGCCCGTTGTCTCCGATCTTTCACCTTCGTTCCTCCTATCGCCCCAAATCTTCGACTCCGAATGCCTAGCGGTGTGGCCTTTCGGAAATCTCTCCTTCCATTAATATTGTGCTCCCAGATTTCGAGGCTTTTATGCGCCGTCGTTCTTCATGATCAAAATTTTGGGCATCCAAACTTCAATCACCTCTTCAAGATGCAGAGGAACCTGGCGAGCCATTCTACGCGATTTTCGTAATCTCATCCTCCTCCAGTCCTCGAATTGACGGTGTGCTCTTTGCGATGGATTTGCGGTATGTGTATTGTGCCATCTTCTTTGCTTATGTTCTTTTGACACCATGTACTCCGGCAGGTCGCTCTCCAAGCCGTCCACACATCCGACTCGGCTTCTTAGATTGCTCCGTCGTCCATGATCCCTCGCGATCTCAAATCTCTGTCTAACTTCGGCGCCTGCAACGGCGCTAGATGAAGAATGCCGGGCAACAGCGACGCGGCGAAAATGTGAGGTTCCTATGTTCCGTGAGCAGAATCGATATTACTGGTGGAAGGCAGAGGGCGCAAGATGAACACCTTGCCGTTATAGAACGCCGCGCAGGCGATACGACGATTGGTGGCCAAGAAGCCACCGTGGGGAATATTTCCTCGCGACCCCGCTGCATGTACAGCTCTCGCCAAATTGAGGGGGAAATCGACATAGTTTGGTCAAGCAATCCTACCATAATTTTTAAGCATCCAAGAGGCTTGGAATAATTGTCTTTCACGTCTGTCGCGTCCTCCGTCACGTCCCATACTAATCCAAAGGGTACCACGTGATCGCGAAATATGTTTGTTTTGATTTGGTCACAACAACATCAAACACCTTTCTTCCTTTCCGCCATTGACCGTTCAAACCACCTTGGGCTGGGCCATTCTGCGACCCCTCGTGCAACCTCTTGCCCTTTCTTTCTTTCTGCTGTTCTACGATATGGGCGGATGTGGTATGCTCTTGGTCGTGTGGCCTTGGCTACTCCTTGAGCTGAACCCTCAGCAAGTTGCGTGCCCTTGGCCAATCCATTGCATTCTTAACCCTATGCGCTGCCCGTATATACCCTTCCACTCAACTTCTGTCGCGATTCAGCGGAGTTTTCTCCCGACTTCGCCGACGAACGGCTATCCAGATTCCTCTCCCAGCGGATACATGCACGCACCTTCACTTGGCAGGAAGCAAAGCTCTCATGTGCAGCCCACTGCGGTTGGAAATGACGTTCAATATGACCAAGTTAACCTAACCCTCGCAATTCTTCCGTGGTAAGACCGCGCTACCTTCTCAAGTTCCTCGCATGTGAAGCTATCTGGCTTTGTACACCTCCCTACTGAAAACCGCACGCATGACCCGGCACACAACCTCGGCTTTACGAGAGTTTCTTAGAGCCCGATCTTTGGGTCCTGTTCATGTCCTATGTACATCGGACCACAGAGGCCTTCTCAGTACGATCCTTGTGTGTAGACGTCTGGTCGGTTTACGTTCTTTCAACGGATGCATAGTTAGGATGGATATCGGCAAGTGAGAGTTTAATCCGCCTGTCTTCACACATCTGACTGAGTCGTTTGCACACTCCTGATAGATCCTGGTACTGAGTGAATTGACTTGGAACTCGTAGTAACCATCTCGTTGTGGCCCTACCAGGTGCGTTGTCCTGCATCAGAGATGGATTGTCTATGAGCCCTGAACCTCGAAACGCCAGTTCATTGGAAGAAGTGTCAATGCAGGGTTTAGGTGTGGAGAAGTGCTCTCTCCGGCAGCGGCGAGACGTACTCAGAACACGGTGGAAGGTTCCTTGCTCGACTCGAATGGTAGCCGTGTCACCAGCCTACTCACATTCTTCTCAACGCAAGTCCAGCTCACTGCATTCAGAAAGTTCACTGCCATCAGTTCCAATCCGCTTTATCACGTGGGCACGGCGCCACCCCAACTGACCTTTTCGCGGTATGCATCCGCAACCCGGTGACCTAGGACCAAGACCATCTCTGTTAAGTCATTATCACGAGCTCGAGAGGCAATGTAAAGATGCGTGAGGGACGCCGTCTGGACTATAAAGCACGTCCTGTTTGCGGTGGGGCCCACCGTGACGAGTCCCCTCGCGAACCTTGATCTCACCATGCTTGTCAATCTCGTTACAACGGCGTTGGTATCGGCGCTGCTGGTCGTGGCCACTCCGAGCCCACTGGCCGCGTCGTTGGAGACGCGTCAGAGCTTTCCTCGCATGGTACGCTCTCGTCTTGGTCAAAGTCTGGCCACGCTAATAATGATGACTACTCAGGTGGTAAGTCGTACCAAGAATTGAACTTGAACGTTGTTCACGCGGCTGCGCCAGTTTTGTCATTTCATGGTGAGTGTCGTGGATTGATTCCCTCCTCGCGCTGACTGGCGGGCACTGTAGATCGGAATTGAGAGTGATCGCACAAGTTCTGCCGACGTGAGTCGAGCGACTCTTCACATTGTCGCGTTTCCTCACGGTGCATTCAGTACGATGCAGACATGATCCGCGCTAAGTCGTGCGTCGAGACGAGGCTCGACTTGAATATGATTCTCACGCCCTAGTAGCTATGGCATCGACGCGTTCGCGCTCAACATGTAGGTCTCGTTGCCCTGTTTTCCTGTCATATCTGACGCTGTACAGTGGAGGTCCGTGAATCATTTATAAAGTAATGCTGGCAACTAAGGGGTAATGAACTCGCAGTCGATCCGTACACGTGCGTTTTGATAATATTTCGGTTGCATCGATTTTGAATTCCTCCACAGGGACACCCAGTGTTCGTAACCTGACTCTGTTGGTTCCCCAGGTCCCTGCTAACCGTAATGACAGTGGGATTTGCTTACGATTCGGCGAACCGCAACGGCATGAAAGGTGAGAAGCATCCTCTGCGTTACTTCACTCGACTGACAATCTGGATAGTGTTCATAAGCTACGACTTCAACTGTGGGTCAACCCCGTGAAGGGTAATCCTCCTCCTGATCCGTTATGTGCAGGGTGGAACACTGGCCAGGGTGCGCAGATAGGTTCTCATATGGCAGGATACGCTTCCCGTCCGGCTCAACTTTTTGTCAACGGAGCGGTGAGTGTGCGACGTGGATCATAATCCCTGAGCTGACGTGGTTCAATAAGGCCTTTATCTCCTCGTTTGCAGGCGATGGCGTTGATGTGGCCGCCATGCGCGCTGCCGCCGGTATCCCGATTATGTTTGTCCCGAACTTCCATCCCGGTAAGTTTTCACTCGCTGTCAGGACCTCGTGGTGGGGGCCATCCTCCCCTGGCTCGACCTTCGAGCGAAAAATAAACAGACCGAGACATGGAGAGTGCTAACATTTCGCTTAGGACAGGGCAATTTTGGTCTCATCGACGGCGCCTTGAACTGGTATGCCGCCCTAATTCGAACCACGGTTCTGCTAATATTTACTTCTTCCATAGGATGGCATGGGTAGGGTGTTTCAGATCGTCTCTCCCTCGAAGTTGATTGTAGAGTTGCTCAGCCCAATAATGGTAACAACAAGGCACCGACGCCTGGTGCAAACGTTACTGTCGCAGCTGGCGATTCTGCGTACGCAGCTGCGCTCTCCGGGAAGCCTTACCTCGCTCCAGCGAGCGCTTGGTTTAGCACTCATTACGGGCCAGAGGTGCGTGCACAGTTGTATTTATTCAGGAGATTTTGACGGGGTCGCGGTTAGGTGTCATACAGCAAAAATTGGGTATTCCCCAGCGACCTGCTATGGTATGTTTTTCTTCTTCCTCCTTTCTCGCTCTGCTTTTCCTCACGATTGAGATTCTAATATTTTGATCGACTGTCATAAATCTTTGCGGAGTCTGACTGGAATGCACTAGGTACACCCGCTGGAACGACCTCATTAAGCTTGGCCCTCCTTTCATTGAGATCATCACCTGGTTAGCTCGTCACACACTGATCTTCTAACTCATACTCACTGCGCTTAGGAATGATTATGGCGAGTCGCATTATGTCGGACCTTTGAATTCAAAGCATCAGGCGCGTCAAACTACTGTGTATCATAATCGAAGTCTAACTCTTTTCTCAGGACGATGGCGCTAGCAAATGGGTGAATGATATGTGGGTATTTTACTCCCTCTTTTTCCGTGCTCTCACAAGTAGTTGTTAGGCCGCACAATGTGAGAAATTCGGTTTCAGCGGTGAACTGTCGCAGGTCTTATCACAGCATATAGGCCTGGTTGGACATGGCAAAGCCGTTCATCGCAGCATACAAAGCGGGTGCGACATCTCCCAACAGCTTTATTACGCAAGACCAGATCATTTACTGGTGGGTCGCTCGGTCACCTCGCAATACTTTGGCTCACGAATTTCCAGGTACCGCCCCACACTTTCGACAATCAAGTGCGTTTTACGGCGACGATTTATTTGCCTTTTTAACACAACGTTTTGCAGTTGTGATTCAACTGACACGACAGCCAACACCCCCGCGAACAACGCGAGCGGTAACTACTTCGAAGGAGTAAGCAATGTGGTCTTCATCCCCCCGCAGGATCCTCACCTGAATCCTCAACCGTAGCGCCCTAACGGCTTCCAGTCGATGTCAGATTCCGTCTTCGTCGTAACTCTGCTGAAGTCGGCCGGCACCTTGACGGTTACTTCAGGCGGGCACACCCAGACCTTTAATGCACCCGCTGGAGCAGCATCGTTTTCCGTCCCCATGTTTGTCGGGCAACAGAGCTTCGCCCTCGCGCGCAACAACGTAAACGTGCTTGCCGCTAACAGTTTGAAGGACATCTCGAATGTCTGCCCCTGCGGGTGCGTCTTGGTTGCTCTCCGTTTGACGGTCTCTAATTTTACGCAGGCTGTACAACTTCAATGCCTTCACCGGGAGTGTCGCCGCAAATTTCGTCGACCAGATGGGTCCGGACGGCCTGGCTTCACTTGTAGCCGGGTTACACGTAGCTACCTGCCAGCCCACTCCTTCGCTACCTACTTCTGCGCCGCCCTACACGGGCCCCGGGGGTACTGCGACGACACCGCCTACGAGTTCGAGCAGTTCGACCATTACCCCGCCGCCGGTGCGTTCTCGGGCTACCTCATTGTTACTATAGTTACCCATGTGGCCTTCAGACTTCCTCGAGTAGCAAGACCACTACCACCGCAACGACCCCGACCACTACCAGCACGTCGACCACGAGCACCGGGGGTACCTGTACTATCACCGCGTCTGAGCAAATCCGGCCTACCAACTGCCTGCAGCCGTGCGTATATCGTTTCAGCCACACTTCCAGTTTCTGACTCTTCCCCCCTTTCTTTTTCCTTGACAGCGGTTGCGTGTGGGATGGTCCTCCCGGCACCGACTCTCCCGATAAGTGCTAAGCGCTAACTTTTGACCGTGCTGTTCAATAGGAGTGGTAATTTCTGTCCGTTTTGTACTAGTCTTTGTACCAATTCAATCCAGTGTACCTGTACGTATTCCCATCGGCCGTGACTGGCAGAATTTTGCATGTGCGTTCCTGTTTCCATGGGTTTATTTATCCTGGCGCAAAGACAACGTGAAAGCGATCGGGCATGCCGTGTAATATCTCCTATCCTATCCTATCCGTTATGTAAACTGTGAGGGTTTTCTCGAACATAATCTGCGCGACATCGGAACTTGAAATACCCGTACCGAACTCATTCAATGCCGAGCATTCACCTTCCTTCTCTCGAGCTCATCCCCACCTGCGGCGGTCCAAGAGTCGATGAAACGGCCTGCCTTTTAGTCTGGTTGTTATTCATTTCTGAGAGGCGCATTACAGTAAGCGTCCTAGTCCTCCTTTTATGTCTGTGGAAGGATTTTCATGAGTCCCTCGTTGAATCGTTAGCGCCCCGCCAGTGGCGGCTCATCCTGCCCAAATTTAACCAGGGAAGCGGCGCAGCCCAGCTCCAATCGGGCCAGAGGAGACCGAAGTCATGCGGTCCTATTGAATACAACGGACTTGGCGGTATCTTCCAAGTATCTTCCCTTTTCCCTCTGCCCTCGACTCTGTTCTTGGACCTCGATTTAGTTTCTTAGGATCCCCGAGGGTAGGAATTTCAGTCCTTAACGAGCCAGAACTAAGCTTCTTTTTTGCTTAAAAACCCACGTAGCCTTCAGACGAAAGATGGAAATTAAGTCAACCCACAGCTGATCGTCCGGATCACTCCGCGGCACGTGGAATTCGTTGTGCCGAAAACGGCCGCTGATTGCCTGGCGCTCAGCACGTTCGGTTGTAATTGGCAGTGTAGTTGAACTCATTTCAACAGTACTGTCAACGGAAAATATCTCACAGAAATGCCACGAATCTTCTCTCTTGTCTCTTCTTTTTTCCTTTCTTTCCAAAGAATTCGCTCGGATCTCCGCAAACATAGTCAATAGGCCGATATGACGAGAGATGGAACGGTGATGAGCATGGGCGACGCGGCAATAGGGTGGGGGGTGGAAGACATGTGAACGACATTGGAACGAGAAGATGAAGATCATAAAATGCGAATTTTTGGTGAAGTATTTTTGAGACGTAGGAAACAGAAGGAGGTCACGATTCTTGTGTGGATTTATAGAGCCGCACCTGGTGCTGTATAGCTTCACGTGGTCCTATACAGCGTGTATGAAAGCAGCGAGAAGGTCGGACAGAGAAAATGATGAACAAAGCAACTGGTTTTCGGGCGGAGTGGATAAATATTTTCACACACTGACAACTTTTCGGCGACTGTTTTCCGGAGGAGCCATTTAACCGATGGCTCTGTGGTAAGGGCCTGGCTAAGGTCAAGGTAAGGTGTCTCCCGCTCACCACTTCCACCCACAACTGACTTTGTGCTGGCTCTTTACCGGTCATTCGCCGTGAGTGCTGGTGTTATAAAGTCTGTCCCACTGGTGTTTTCCGTCCACGAAATTCTTCATGTCGTCCGAAGTACCGTCGGAGTATACCTCACCTTCGTCACTTAGTTACTTCGCGTAAGTTGACGGATCTTCGTGACTTTGATGAAAACCTGTGAATCTTCGTGACATTGGCATGTTTTTGCGAAAGTTCGTCACTTAACTCGGCACATTCAAGAACCCGGAAGCATCGGCCATCACTGTTCCTTCAGCACACGGCCGGGCGGGTTTTTCATATGTATACCTTACCCTAACACTAACTTTAACCATAACCCTAACCTCTAACCACCCTAACCACCTAACCCGAACCTCTAACCACCCTAACCACCTAACCCGAACCTCTAACTACCCTAACCACCTAACCCGAACCTCTAACCAACTAACCAACTAACCCAAACCCTTAACCACCTAACCCGAACCCAACCGGCCATGCTCGGCACGATGCTGATACCTATCACTTCATGATGCGCAGAGCAGTTAGCAACTCACGAACTTTCCCAAAATCATGCCAATGTCACGAAGATTCTCAAGTTCTCATCAAAGTCACGAAGATCCCTCAACTTACGCGAAGTAACTAAGTGACGAAGGTGAGGTGGACACGTACCGTCGCCACGCCTGTCCCCCGATCCCAAGCTTAGAGAATCAAGTATCAAGTCAGCCTCCCGGGATGAAAAAGCTACAGCAGCAGTGCCTAATTCAGGTCCATCTACAATTCTGACAGGCAAAAGGCTGGTGATTGTTTTTGTGGCGATGTGAGTGGTACTTATTCTATGTAGCGTATTTGCGTGACTCGCCCTTCGAAGGTTACTTTCTTTCTTCCTGATCGCATTGGACCAAACGATCCTAGCTACAGCATTGCCCCGTATAGCCTCGGTGCGCATGAAGTGTCCCTTTTGAATTTGACCTCACGCTCTCCAGGACTTTGAGGCGTTCTCACTTCAAGGATGGGTTTCATCGTCTTTCATCCTCGCTCAGACCGTCTTTCTGCTCTTCTATGGACAAGTCCTGCGCATATTTTCCGCAAAATGGGTTCTTATTTCAGCGATCGGCCTGTTTGAGATTGGGAGCTTGGTCTCTGGGGTGGCGCAGAGCGTCGACACGATTATTACGGGTCGGGTAGTATCCGGTGTCGGGGCTGCGGGGATCTGTGCGTGTCTTGTCCTTCTCTTTGGCTTTCCCTAACATTTGGAAGTCGTTGCCATCTTTCAGCTCATTGCACAGGTGACGCCCCTCGAAGATCGTCCACGCTTGTTTGCTTTATTTGGTGCGGTTTTTGGATTCGCCTCTGTGAGTCCAAGACTCCTTCGCAGATGCTCCTTCGTTAACCAGCCCTCAGGTCATCGGTCCATTAATCGGCGGTTCGCTCCTCTCTTTTCGCTTTCACGCGTCTGTCTCACCGTAACCGTTCTTTAGGCGCTTTCACTGACCATGTTACCTGGCGATGGGTATGTGTTTTCTGTGGTGTTGCTTGCACTTCTCCAACCGACGCAGGTATTCTTCATCAACCTCCCATTCGGGGGGTTATTGTTGTTGGGGGTTACATTTCTGTTGAAAGCAGCGCCACCACTGGCAGCGGACCCAAATAAGCGCTCCACCCAGGACCTCCTTCAACAGGTTCTCCGCCTAGATTACGTTGGTGCAACCCTCGTGACTGGCGCGGTCACGGTCACGACGCTGGTGCTTGCTCTTCAATGGGGCGGAAATATAAAACCTTGGGGCGACAAGGATGTCATCATTGTGAGTAGAGCATTCCCTCCAGCACTGATGCGCAAGATTAATATCGCTGCTTAGTGCTTCGTATTCGCAGCCGCCCTAAGCGTTGTATTTATCGCCTGGGAGATATATGTTGACGAAAGGGCTATGGTGCCAACAGCAATCTTCAAATCGCGTTCCATGTGTGTATCCCTTCCATGTCTGCTAGGCTCACATTTGAATATCATTCAGATACGCCATTCAGGTGTATGCGTTCTTCAATCAATTTTGCCTCACCCTCTTCGCGTACTATCTCCCCCTCCTCTACCAGGCCGCTCGCGATTCTAGTGCAACCCATTCCGGCATCGATATCCTTCCCTTCATGCTGGGGCTTATTATCACGAACATCATCACGGGTCAAATTGTCGGGAAATCAGGCTACTAGTAGGTCTTCTCTCCCGAGTCTAACCTGGACAACACATTGATATCGGAGCATAGCTACCCCGTCTTCCACGTCGCCGCCGTTTTCTCGTCATTGGCTCCGCCCTTCTCTATACGCTGAACACCAGCACCTCCTCCACAAAGATCACTGGTTTCCAAATCCTCGTGGGCATCGGCACGGGCATGGGCCTCCAGATTGCGGTAGTCGCAATGCAGGTAGAGTTTAGGGAAGCACCGTTCCTCATCGGACAGGCCACCTCCATGGTCAGCTTTGCCAAGTTCCTCGGTGGTACGATCGCTCTTGGAGTCGCAGAGCCAGTGCTAGCGTCGGAGCTCAGCAAATTCCTGCTCCTATACGCGCCGAATGCGCCTGCGCAGATCGTGAAAGACAGCCCCACGGCGATCTGGACGGCCCTAGATAAAGACTTGATTCCGGGTGTCGTCCGCAGCTACACGCGCGCACTGAGAATTGTGTTCATCCTGGGTGTGCCTGCCGGTGGACTCGCGCTTATTGCCGCGTTTTTTATCAAGAACATCCGGATCCCGAAGGCATCCGACCGACCGGCCAAAGTCGAGTCTGAGTTGGAGAAGGGGAGCGGGGAATGAGGCAGAGATTGAGCAGTTTCTTTTATGATCAAGTGACGTTACAAACTCGCTGCGATTTATGCATTAGATCACGACGAATAATGTACGTGCGGCGAAGTTGCTTTACCTCCAATGCATTATCCTAGATATGCCACATGCTTCCTCCCTAACGCTCGGACCAAAGACAGGCGAGCCCGGGATCTGCCGTGTCCTTGCGAGCACGGAACGTACTGTGGGCCTACGCGCCGAAGGCGGGTCCTGGTCAACTTGTGGAAATAAGCTAACCCACAGAAAAGCCGATCATCCGCATCACTTCGGCAAGAGCGGCACGTACCCAGATCACGTCGTCACGTAGAATTCGATCTCCGCTCGTCTCCTTCCCTTTCACTCGCACGCCAAAATCCCTTGCAAGGTCAAAGGCTTCCGCGAGCGCGTCGAGATCGTTGACATCCGCCGAATTCGCGCCCGCTCAAGCATCCAGACGCCAAAAAATCGCCTTGAAAATCGGCGCAGACGGACGAGAAAAGACGCCAAGGGGGCCCAAAGATAAGAAAAAAGGATATCACCTACATATTCTTTTTTCCAGCACTTTTGGCCGACCCCTCCCCCCCTCCCCGTGGGAAAGTGGCTTATATCAGCGCCAAAACCGCCGAAATGGTCGATTTTTTTTACCTGGAGAGCTTCCTGGAGGCTAACGGGATGTATCCAGAGGGTCAAACCAAAAAGAAAGGAGTTGTGGAAAGAAAAGAGTTTGACCAAAGTCTTAGTCTAAACCATTTAAATTGACACATGATAAATTACTGGATTTGGACACATCAAATGTCTTATCAGGCCCGATATAGGAATAATGTTTTGGCCTCAAACTCTAAGACGACTTACATTCACTGCAAAGGCCCATGCATTTTTGGGACCGAAACATGGGTCGCAAACATGTCTCCCTTTTTGGGTCTATTTTTGTCTGACACCTAAACACGAACGAAAAACGAGCGTTGTTTGGCCTATTTTCCACATTCAAAAGGTCGGTAAATATGCAACATTTTTCTAAGCCAAACACTTAGGCAAAAGAACACATGTTCAGTCTCTCTTCCATCACAAAAAAGCTTCCCCTTTGGGCTCGAAACAGGGAAAGAACAATGAGAACTCACCTGTTTCGCCCCCCAAAATGACACTTTTTGCACAGGAAAAAGCGAGCAAATATGTTTTATTTTGGTGCAGGTTTCAAGCCTTGAACAGTGTTCATTTTTGGTGTCGATTTGCGTGTCAAAAATGACCCAAAAATTCAACCAGTTTGGTTTACCTTGGGGTGGGTTCCCAAAATATGGGTAAAAGGGAAGATATGTTTGCACTCCATGTTTTGGTTCCAAAAAGTCATGGGCCACCGCTGTGATTCAGGGTTTGGGATAGTGATATTCTGTTTCAGTGAGTAAAACTACGTCAACTTTCGACATGATTCAGATTACCCCAGACTTTGGCCCCCTTGAAAGACGCGTTATCTTTCGCATTTAAGCTTGCTTCCCGACCACCTGCTTGAAACACGCGCCCTGCAACCACGTATCCGTGGATATCATGTCAGGGGCAGATCTGAGCGGTGGGTCCGGCGTTTTTCCTGATTCAAGCACTGAGTGCCTGTGGCAAGGTTCTGGGACGTAGTAGAATCGCTCGGTCAAGGACTCGCTGGCCTCCGTTAAGATGCGCTCGTCAGACCCGTCTTTTCTTAACCTTTTTCTTCTTGCCAGATCTTATTTATTCCTGGCGGTACAAAACCGGAAAGGAATCGGGGTCTCCATTACCGGTATTCTCGACTCCAACTACGCGTCGTTCGTTCCTCCTTCGCTTGTCAACTGGCCTTGCTCCTCGAATTGTCTTATGCCACCTCCCCCTGACCATGTCCCAACCCTTCGTTATCTTCCTGGCTTTCTACTCTGGTCCCTCTATGGCCCGACGGGATCACGCCTCTTCACCTCAGGACGGATCTCAGAGCATCTGGCCGCACCGGGATAATGTTCATCGGCCCATCTGTCCTTATGATAACGAGTTCATGGCCAACTTGGCTGACTTCAGATACTGACTATTCTGGGCAGGATATATGGTCGCGGCGGTTCTCGACTCCCCTGCGCTCAAACAAGCTCTTCCGCTTTCTCGACTGGCCCCCAAAGGTTCTCAACAAACTTTTATCTTGACGCTTTCCAGGGGTGATGCATTACCCCTTCCTCAAGGATGTCGTCCTCCTAGCTTGATGCCTCGTCCTGCAAAGAGCCACCCGTCATCATCTCTTCCCTTCTAGATTCAGAATTACATCTCGACTGCCCACACTCTTGCCCGGCCTCCTTCGATTCCCAATTCCCCATCGTGCATTCACACTTCTAGCGTGCTTCTGGGACGGATTTTCAGAAGTTAGAACCTCTGCTTTAGCATTATGTCTCACCCGAGACTCATGAACGTATTCATCCACGGTTGTAGAAGCGCACTGCCACCCACGCAGAGTTGTATGTTCGTTCTCCTTTTACACTTTTCCCATTGGACGATGCTGATTCGTTTCTATTCAGAATCTAATATGGGACGACAGCTGCCGTGAAGTGAGGATGTTTTCTCGGCGGTTTCCGATTCGCGTGGTTGGAAGTAAGTCAGTTCGCGGAATCCCCTTGGAGAAGTGGCGCAGTAAACCCCGCTGCAGCAAAACGAAAAGAAGAACAAGGTCGTCATGGCCATGGTTCACGTTCAATGTCCAAGGTTCGAATGTTGCTACTGCTCCTCGGATGCTATAGGCAGCTGCCAGGGCGATGTTCAAGCGACGTTGGAAGCTCTTTTCGCAGTCCCGGATGAATGTTCACTTTGGTACGTACAATCGCTGCCAGTGGACAAGAATCACCAGGACCCAGGTGGCCGGCGGCAGTCAGAGTCCTACCTGACAGGCATTGCCGCGGAATCGCCGGCGGCAAAGTGACGAGCGCAAACTCGTACCGGTGTGTTCAGACGACATTTTTCCTACCCTTTATCCGGCTCCTAGGTTTGGTCTATTTCATTAGGCCACTTTCAGCCTATGTACCTTGCCTCGCCCCTATCTCGAGACGGAAGCAAATCTGCGCAGATCAAAGCGACCCTGATTTCTGGTACGAATCACCTTCCAAATGGACTAATGCAGCTTCCTTCCTCAGGCGTTTACGTGCTTCTTTTTCTTCCCTCCGACTTGCCTCCTTCCCCCATTTCGTGTATTTACTTCAAACGACGCCTTACCGCTGGTCTTTCCCTCCTCCTCGCACGGCCCGCTACTCGGTATCTGCGGCGGACCCCTATTCGCTTTAACGTTCAGGAGCCTCGTTATCGCGTTGTCTAGGCTTGCCTTGGCCCTTGGTCGCTTCCTCTCCGCTTCGAGTCGCCGCCATGGTCGTCCGCACGCACAAACCCCAGCTCTCCGATCCCTTCTTCATCGCGCTGCAGCCGCCGGTCAATGAAACCCCCGCCGAGCGCCAGCAACGTGTCGAGCTTGAGCAAGAGCAGAGGCGTGTCAGCGATCAGATCGACGATGGACTGGCAAAGGAGCGCGCTGACAAGAAGAAGCGGTCCAAGCGGGAGGTCAAGGTGCTGTTGCTGGGGCAGAGCGAGAGTGGAAAGAGCACGGTTCTGAAGAGTGCGTGTTTCGAGTCGTGCAAGCGGTTCGGGCTTTTTCGGCTCACATTTGGCAAAATGCCTCGCAGACTTTCGGCTCAAGTACGCTCCCCTGCAGTGGAAGGCCGAGCTGCGCTCCTGGCGTGCTGTTGTTCAGCTGAATCTCATTCAGAATATCGTCACCATTCTGGATGTCATGCAAGATCGATTGGCGCTGATGGATGCTGAGCCTGCATCTCCTATTCTCAGCTCTGGGCCAAGTTCATTCACTCGTGGGGACGGCCGGATGTCCATCGACTCGACAGTCTCCGAGCTCACCATCGCGACCAGTGGTCGTTCCGCGAATGTCATATTCACGCAAAAGCATCGGGTCCTCAACCTCCGACTATCACCGTTGCGCGAGGTTAGCTCGCTCTACCAGGATTCACCCTTTGGTTTGACATGGCCAATAGGTCGGAGATGACCTCCGACGGCGCCTTGGTGCCGCAGACCCAGAGTTCACCTTCGCGAACGGCGACGACGGCGCGATGAACGGTCTCTCCGACGCAGGTCCGCGCAAGATCTCTCGCGAATTTGGCGTCCGCGGATGGATTGGCGCTCTCGGCTTTCCGGCAACAGCGAGGAAGTCCGACGAACCGATGCCTGTCGACGAGCCAACGGAGATCCTTACTACGCTCCGAGATGACATTGTCTCCTTGTGGGAGGATCCCGAAGTTCGGGAGTTGTTGAGGATCAAGGGCGTCCGTGTTGAGGATCGGCCGGGGTTGTGAGTAACCTGTCTCCGTCCCGCGTTGCACGCTTTACATCTACCTCAAATCTAGCTTTCTATCCGACACTGCGCGGATTGCGACGCGAACGTATGTGCCCTCCGACAACGACGTCGTGCGTGCGCGTCT
Source organism: Mycena metata (assembly GCA_029378385.1). Taxonomy (NCBI): domain Eukaryota; kingdom Fungi; phylum Basidiomycota; class Agaricomycetes; order Agaricales; family Mycenaceae; genus Mycena; species Mycena metata. The sequence goes on from JARKIB010000098.1 coordinate 297,433, forward strand.
CCGGACCCTTGGCGTTCAAGAATGGCGCATTACCTTGGAACAGAGTAAGTCGAGTCGGTTTACGCGCACTGCTCTTTCCTTTCCATCATGCCTCAACGCTGATCCGCTTTGCGTTTTCTAAAGCCGACCACTTTGGTGCCGAGTGGATCATATACGACGTCGGAGGCTCGCGCTCCATGGTATAAATATTCTCCGCCGATGGCCGCCACGATGCTCATCACAACTGAATGCAGCGCCACGCCTGGTTACCGTACTTCGACGCCGTCAACGCCATTATATTCCGTACGTGTTCCCGCGATGTCTACTTGCATCCACATCACTCATGATTTCCCAGTTGCGCGTGAGTTTGAGGGAAGTATCTCCGAAAGTCCCTTCTAATCTGTTTCGACAGCTATCTCTTGCTTCGACGAACGCCTCGCCGAGGATCCTTCAGTAAACCGGCTCGAGGATACCCTCATGCTGTGGAAGGCCATCGTCTCTTCCCCCCTCCTTGGCAAAACTTCCCTCATCGTCTTCCTCAACAAATGCGACCTGCTCAAACGGTTTGCGTCCTAGCTCCATTAATTTCACTGATCCCTTTCTAATAAGGCTGGAATAAATAGGAAACTACAGAGCGGGGTTCAAGTCAACAAATATCTCATCAGCTTTGGGACCCGAGAGAACGAGGTCGGCACTGTTGTTAAATGTACGTGTATCTCCGCTCCAGGCGAATGGTACACCACTCACTCGGTTGTTCGTTGGGATATAGATTTGAAGGATAAGTTCAAGGACATCTTGCGAGCCGATGCGTCACAACCGCGAACGACTTATCTTTATGCGACGTCTGTCACAGTGAGTCCTCTTCGCCGTCATGCGAAAAAAATCTCACGGTAATCCTCTTAGGACACAAAAGCCACAGCGGCGACCCTTGCCATCGGTAAGTATATCGTCGTCCGCGCGCCGCCGTTTCATGTTTCCGCAACTAAATGGCACCATTCAGTCCGCGACGGCATCATCCGCGAACACCTCAAGCACGCCGAGTTCGTGTGATTGGGATTTCTTCCCGCCCTCCACTTCACTTACGCCCACGCCCCACGCCCTGCAAAACCGCCACCCACCCGCCGCACGCGCGATGCGGTGATGCGATGTTGCGCCGACGAGCGCAGCCTCCTGGGGGTTATACTACTCCTTACCTGCCATCTCGGAAATACATACCACATCTTGCCTCATTTATGCGTTCTAACTTCTAACTTACCACTGTAGCTTTACATATGCGGGCGGGCGTGCGGGATGGATTGGTGGATTTGTTGTGCTCTTTCTGCTTTCGGGCGCTGTATGCTACTATGCCATTCCTTACGTCTGTAAAACGAGCACTAGTGTGTAGATGTAGGAGAGGGGTCGGAATGGAATTGGAACGGAACTCGGGAATCATTGGCTACGGAGATGACGGGTGGCCGAGGATTCGAATTTCGCGATTGCCCTTCGCCACATGCACGCCGAGTAACACTGTTTGTTGGTTACCTTAGGAACTGTGGGGTAATCTATGAGCAGCACTTCCGGCCTCTTTCACTCAGTAGAAATTTCTCGAACAGACGAGAATTCGATCACCCTTTTGTTACCGGCGCTGGAATTCAGGATCGTTTTTGTAAAAAAAAGACCAAGAGAGAAATGTTTGATCTTGGGCGTTTTCGTTCATCTTACTCAGAGGGTTCTAGACTCACGAAAGCTTGGGGAGTAGGAGAATAAGCAGTGGTGGTTCTCAGTCTCCTCGAAGGGCCCCATGGGTATCGCCTTGGCACGCCTTGAATTAAACGAGTATTAATCTTCGGTGCTCCGGGGAATATGGTTCAAGTTGAAACTTGAGCGGGAGTCCGAGGAGGGTAAGGTAGGGGCCATACAAATACTGTGAATGTCACATGACCTTTCCCGATTTGGACAATTTCTTTGAAACAAATGCCCCAGATAATTATCAGGCTGTTATGACCTTAGTCCCTCCATAAAATGCTAGTAATGCCAACCATTAACCTTCATACAACTCCCTGGAACTTGCATATGAGCAGGTGAAATGTAGTTCATTTTCAAAAGTGCTATCACAGTGATTTCTACTTTTGATATCAAAGGGTGATGGGAATTTTGCCCGGACATCTGCTCCCTCAATTCTCGGAGGTTTACTTATCGGGTAGATTGGAAGACTCTTAGGATGTATATATCAAAAGTTTATGGAAAGGATAAGGACCCAGGTACATAGTTATTATCTGGCGCATTCACACCGGCAATCACAAAATTTCGGACGAGCCGAGCCGCAAATTGAAACTCAAAGTGTCGAGTTGGCAATAGTTGGGCCTGAGATCTGAGCTGATTCTCTAAGTTTCGTAAAAGAATTCACGCGTGCTGAAAGCCAAAGAATAGCCTTTGTATTCGACTTGATAGACACCGGCGATTTGTCGAACACCGCCACACGCTTTGACGGGCCGAGGACACCAATCGCCTCACAATCTCTCGGGGTCAGGACTGAAGAAAACTGGCCGCCCTATCTTTTATTTATTCTCCTTTTATCCTATGCTCTCCATTTACCCATGCTACTCACTGCTAGGCCATCCCACACTTTTCCTACCCGAGATACCCGCACGCTACGCCACGCCGAGCACACCCGCAGACTGGATATGTACTTTGAAACCGCCGTCGAATCTTCACGGACTAAGACTTCACCGTGGACGATATTACTTATCACGATATACCCTAATTATTGCGTAGTTACTACGCCGGCTTCTTCGCTACTTGGACAGCTTGTGCCGTTAACCGATTCTCTCTCTCTCTCTCCGAGGAGGGTAGCCCCAAGAATATGTGTTACCGTTGACAAAGTCCGTCGATGAGCAATGTCGCAACAATCCGATTTGTCTTATATAAGTGCTTCAGATACTTTTGCGATTCTTATCGTGAAAAAACGGGCGGTGAAGCTCGACTCTGGTGCAGCCCGGCCTTACTATAACCCCAGCTTTTTACCATAAGACTCGAAAAGATATCCTCAGTACTTGTAAGCCAAATCGGATTTTGCGACATAATCTAGATTGACCTGTAAATACCAGTTCGAAAGATAGTTGAATCTCATCCCCGACTGGGAACTTACGGAAAGTGCGGTCGGACGTCAGACCAGAGGCAGGATCTCACGGATAACCACCCGTACATTACTACAGTCAAACCCTCGGAACCCATACACCTATCAACCCATAACTCCCTGTAACCCATCGATTTTTCGTGGAACCAACTCGGTGGGCGGGGGTATCTCGTAACCCATTATCCATGGTCAAATTCCCGGTTGAAACCCATAAAACAGGCCTAAAAAGGTAAGTCCGTGATGGTCAGATGACATAAAAGCTATGTTTTGTACCAGAGAGAAGGCACAAGAGCTCTGGAGGTCAAGGAAACGGCTTGAATGTGACTACTGAGTGTATCCACAGAGTATATGATGTAGATGGATGTCAACTTTCCTTGCCAATGCTGCAAATGTATTTTATTTTATTTTTTTATTCACTTATTTATTCGTGGGAATTTCCTGTCGACCCATAACCTCCCACAACCCATAACTTTGGTGCCCCACCCAGCCCTATGGGTTCTGAGGGGTTCGACTATACTTGTTTGTCTTCGGTAAACTCGTTATTCAGCCATTTGGACGACGCGAGTATAATAAATCCCCCCCCCCCCCTCACGACCCCGTCGGTAGCGTCCAGCTTGAGGAGAGTACGGCCGCCCACACCTGCACAGCTAGCATCGGCTTCAAGGGAAATCTACGGCGGACTGCAGTCTGCCCGTGTTCAAGATAGATTGAAGAAGAGGGGGTAGGACTCGGGGAAGTGTACGGGGCGAGATGTGGCCATTTCTGAGCACTAGAGGGTGGGCGTGAACCTGAATCCTTCGAACCCAATGGGAGTTACATGTAGGAACGTCGCAGACATCTTCCTGGCGGTTCCTATTGGTGTCATCTTACAGTCTACTCGTTGCGTTTAAGGTCCAGCTCACAGACGCAGTAGAGCCAAAGGAGTGATTCAAAGTGCTAACTTCCTAAAGAAGCGCGATGAATCGGGTGGCGAGCTCGATTCGATGGTCAGCGAAATTTTCAGAATGCCGACAGTATAGGGAAATGAAACGACGAGATCGCTCCTGGATGTTCCTTTCCTCGATTTTTGACACACAAATTTGAAGGACAAAGAGCTCTTTCATGAGGGACAATGTCGCGAAGACAGTAACACAATCTTTTAGAACCACATCCTGGTGATTGGGTTACTTCGAGTCCGGCGCAAGAATTTTTGGTAGGGAGAAAAGAACATTTCACGTGATCCAAACGCGTCGGCGAAATAAGACAAGCCGCGACAAACAAGTACCCGGCAGCGAAGATCCAGCCTGGAAGTACAAGTACAGTATTGGCAATGGGCGGAAAGTTCGGGATTTAAATAACACATATATATTAGCAGATCGTTTTGTCGACAGTGCTCGAGCTCCGCATGTCCTTCTCTCGCTTGGTCGAAAGGAGATTCAACTTTGAAGAATTTTAGCGCGAATCGTCACTGCGAGTTTTGATTCCAGTTCAATCGCACTGACGTGCAAGGACTGAAGATTGCCGATCTCACAACCTCTTTCTTCTACGATGGTAGTTACAATGTCGATGGTCGGCCAACGTGCCGTGAATGTGTACATGTCTTTTACAGCACCATGAAAACAAAAGGTAAGGCGTCCCGCTGGACCCTGGAAGAATGAACTGTACATGAAGGCCGAGAACGGAGGTTAAAAGGTGACATATTTGGCAGCATTCGCTGGCTTCCCCGGGGGGTAAGATGTGGCAGTCGCATCGTCAAGGCTCTCCGCATCCCCTTGCTTGCGCTTGCCGTATTTAAGCGGGTCCATCCGGATGTCGACCTCGCGGTGTACCTGCACTACGCTTTGTGCCTGGTCCACTGTCCTGTGGTGTGAGGGGGTTCCTTGACTTGATAGAACCCCGCCACTGCTCGAGGCGTTGCTACCCCAGCTGCGGTTGTTGAGATTCGAGAGCATACACCTTGGAAACGCGATGAGCTTGAGGAAGGGGGACAACTGAACGACAACACTTACAGCGAATACACTCGGCCGATGGTTATCTGGTAAACTGTTCAGGAGACCGGCCTAGCCGCATGAAAATGGACGAACATACCTCAATCATTGGAGCCGCTGGAAAGTAGGATTAACGAGGAGTCCCAATTCTGCGACGCAGACTTACTATTAGTCTGGGGTTGAAGTTTGAAGACGATGAGAGTGACAATTCTGCAATAACTCGTTCGTCAGTGGCAACAGGTGAATTTGAAGGCCAGAACAGACGTCATGGCCGTGGTTATGGAACCGTTTCGGACAGCGGCAAGGGACAGGCGATGGAGCAGGCTACAAGGGCCTCAGCGGGGAAATCTACGAGAAGAAAGCAGAGACTCACTCGCCCGTCCCAGCAAACCCAGTCTTGAGAGTCTGAAGCTTCGCGACAAGGACAATAGTGATGAGGGTATCCGTAGCTACAGAAGAACTGAACCACAGTGTTGCCCACCTAGAAAGACATGAATTATTGGACCATGAATGCAAGTTATTACGTACGGGATGAGCTTCTCCCTCGCGGCAAGCGAGCTATCCGCAATAAGGTGCCCCGCGGTCAGTCCTACGCCGGCGAAAACGACCATGATGAAGGAACCGATGACGGGGATCCAGAACCATTGTTTCGTCCTGGTGAGGTCGTTGGTAAGTCAGACATCGAAAGGTTCGGTGGGACATACAATGTGTATGCCATGCGGGTGAGGAAAATTTGAACAGCCCCGCCGGTGATGCCGATGCTAACCACGAAGGCGGGGTACGTCCTGTAAAAACAGGATTATTACTCGATGCAAGAGCAAATGGACAGCTTCGCCGAACCATGGCCTTTTTAGAAATTAGTATGGTTGAATTTACCCGTTACGTCCAACACTTACTGAGTAGTGAGAACCGCCTGCGCGCGAACATTAGCGTTGAATTCTGAAATGCAAGAGGGGCCGCGCGCACCACTTCGCCCCAGTGCTGATAAAGGCGTGAGATCTTGAGACGCAGCGGGAGAGGAAAAACGCCAACCGATACCATATAGTAATAGACCATCGAAAGAGAGGCGAAGACACCCAGAATGTCGCCCGCGAGTGCGGTGAGCACCATGATCTTGTTGAACATCAGATCTGGACAGTGACGTCAGAAAAAGGAATGGGATATACTAGGCCCCCGGTCACTACACCAAAGGGCGGTCGGATTTTTTTCGACGATTTTGACTGATTTACTCTATTTTTTCGATGTATTTCGGCCCGCCAGGCCGCAAAAAAAGGCTTTTTTTCTCCTTGACACCGGGAATGTCTTAGTTTGGTCCTTCCGCATCGTGCCAGGTAGTTGAAACTTCTCTGTCGTGGCTGGTTCGGAAAAAATACCCTTGAAAATGGCTCGTTGATTTACTCTATGGCCCGACCGCCCCTCCAGGCAGTGACCGGGGGCCTGATATACTGTAGTATTTCGACCGAATGTTCACTATTTTTAGATTTTTCGTCTCCGAGAAGACCGAAAAATTTCCTTTTGAATTAAGGCGATTTTTGCACACATCAAAAAAGTCGGGTGTCACCCGTCACTGAACATTCGGTCGAAATAGTACAGTATTCTAAGGAGGGATGCACATACCGCGTTTGTACCGGCCGAAGTACTTGATGATCCTGCGAGGGAGGTTAATATCAGCATTTGACAAAATTTGAATCTCGTACTGCTGTAGTCTGCAAATCGTATTAGGCTTTATTAGTCGGTTAAAATGGCAACGTACTCTAAGGTGAACAGGCTGCAAGAAGAAACTTAGCGGCGCGCACTGAACAGTGGGGGAAAGAAAGTTCACATCATGTTGACCCACGACGCTATCAAAAGGCAGCTGGAGATTCCGGAGGTTAATTAAATCTAGACCAACGGAGAGCGTTGGGACTCACCCCAAGGTAAGATCAAAGGTAGTGACCATGGTAGGTTATCGCGGGTGGTGCACGATTAACGAAACGACGACCACAACCACTGTTATACCCTTACCTAGAGGGGTTAATCCATAGTCCGGGATAGGGGGCGCCATAGTGGTGCACATCGACGCCAGGTGGGTAACCTCGGGAACAGACGAGAGATAGGGTGTGTTGCACGGGGCCCTCGCTAGAAAAGGATTGTTTCACATCGACGCCAAGTGGATAACAGCCGGGACAGGGTGGGTGCACGATCTACGGAACGACGATCACAAGCACTATTATACCCTCAGAGTCAGAGGGGTTGAACATTGATAGGTACTCCGGGATAGGGGGCGCGGAAAAGCCGGGACAGTATTCCACGGATTCCAATGACGCGACTCGCCGGGCCGCAGTTGGTCCACGTTGAAGTTGTTGCAGACCATGGGGCGGTACTAGTAGAAGAGATGTTTTCACGCACCGGAGCTGTAGACTAGGATCCAACCTGAACTCCATATGTGAAGACACAACAACAGGAGTCGGGAACGACGGACGTCACCACCCCGATGTCAAAGCACGTTCCGTTTGGCAGCGGATCGTAAAATTTGGATGAGTAGCTGCCGGAAATCAGGAGCGAGCGAGCGGATCTAAATCACCGCCGTTGACCGCCGGCGGACGCGAGTGATCGAGCGATTCAATTTTATTATCTGTACATTTTCAGGGGGCACCGGTTTTCTGGCGTGGCATGCCGTGGCGTGGCGTGCCGCAGTGGCAGTGTTGGCGTGTCCCGACGTGCCACTGGAGGCTTTTTTCGGGGACTTGGTTTTTGGGGGCTAGGATGCTATCCAGTGACATAGTTTACCCCCGTCGCAAACCGGACCTCTAAATACAGCCTGTGGAATGAGATTTTGCCTTATTTAGTTCGCCATCAATTGCATTCCCACGGTTGAATTGTCGTGTTCTGGACGCGTTTCTCCTTCAACGCGCTTGGAATTGTGCTTTATCTCTCCGAATATTTGTGGCGCTGTATGACTCACCTTATCAATTGTGTGCTTCACCGAGTTGGTTCAAACTGGAGGCCGTGTGCAGCAACAAGCGTGCAGGTCTTGGTCGTAAATCATAATGCCCTGGCAGATTCGAGTGCTGTGTTTGCCGGCTTCCCAGTTGTCGGCCATGTCTTTTCCTACAGAATGCACACCGGCTGAGTGTGCAGGGTATGACTGGGAACTGCTACTCTGCATGTAGCCTGTAATACTCCCTGGAATAGATGTTGTGGAATAGATGTTGGCCGCCAACGAGAAGACGGAGGCAGGACGAGAATACCTGTTGAATCAAAAAACTCTCAGGACTCAAGATGGAGGGCACACAGAATGGAAACGCCCTACACAACCCAGGAGCTGGTGCTGCAGTTGCAGCAGGTGCGGCAAAATATTGAACACCATGGTGCACCATATGCCGCAAGAAACCCTGGAGGATGACCTGTTAGTACCAAAATTAAGTAGCAGAGGGCTGGGAACATACGAAGACCACGGTTGTGAGTCGAGCGCTGACGCTCACTGTGGATGGAAAAAAAGTAGAGCAACCGCACGTCTATTAAAATATCTGATGGCGATCGAGATTTCCTAAAACGGCCACATTTCCGCGCGAGCAGCATAATTTGAGCGAGGAAGACGTGAATGTAGACCCACTTTGGCAGTAGCAATGAGTATCGGTGAGGAATCGGCCAGCACGGTGCTGCACGGCAGTGCACGGTGCTGCACGGTGCCGCACGCCACGGTGCACGGTACCGTGCACTGCCGTAGCATCAACGTGCACCACCGTGTCCCGCCGTGCGTGCAAGTGACTATTTTTTTTCCGAGGGAGTAGAATGTCTCCAATTGATGCCGTTGCTGATTTCTTGCGTTGTTTCATACCCACAGACACGACTTGAGGATATTTGAACTGACTTTGACAGGTCGACTGAATGATCGTAGAGTAAAGAACTGAAAAATATATCACTCGTACACTTGAGTAGTCCCCGTATGAGTGTCCACTGACTTTCGCTTACCCTTTGGTGTACAGCGATGACTTGGGAAGTGGTATCTGTGCCTCAAAGTCGGTCAATGTGGCCAAAATTCAACCAACACAGTTTGAACATACCAACATTGATCTAATTCAGGTACAGTTCAAACACAAACATACTAGTTATCACCACATATACCTTCAATGCAACTTTCGAGTGGTTTGGGACCGTGCTAAGATACCCCAGCCTCCCGCCGGGACACGCCAACACAGCCACCACGGTGGCACGGCACGGCACGGCGCGCCACGGCGAAATCCCGGGGCCCATCTCCCCCAGCTCTGGTGGTGCGTTGTTCCCGAGCGCTCGAAGGGGAATTTTCAGGGATTCCTTGGCAGCCGATGACGCGACGTCCTTCCATCCGTATTTAATGCCCAGTGCATACACAGCGAGGGGTTTGGAGGTTTTTAATCTCTGCAGATGCTGCTTTACTGCTGGGACGATAAATTCGACGTCGTATTTCGCGACCAGGACCTCCGTGATATCCTGCAGCTCCTCCGAGGTGGGTACACTGGCAGGTGCATCTGCAAATCGGTTTTTGACACATAGAGGCCAGGTCCACGGCATAGATAGCTGATCTCTCAATAGCACCCGATAGAGCCGACAGCTCTGTGTAGGACGCTATAGAGACATCGACTCTACATTGGAGTTTGACCTCTATGTGATGTCCTCTTTCTATATTGTTCCAGGTAGTCAACGGGCCCACATGGAATTCCTATGATGCACAGCCGACTGCGGCGGCCTGCCCAACGGTTATAAAAGGCGGTCATTTTCCCTGCGCTGTCGCTGTTTCCCTCGCTCTGCCAAGTTCCTCAATTCTCTCAAGTCCCTCAATTCTCTCAAGTTCTTCAATTATCCCAAGTCCTTCTAATTAACACAAGTCCCTCAAATCCCTTAAAGTCCTCAAGCTCAAGTTTGCTGATATCTGTCCCTGGCTGTCGGCTGCCGCCCGCTTGCGAGAACCCAAAACCTCAATCACAATCCAGCTCAAGTTTGAAACAACAACCGAAAAATTGAAGACTCATTGGGGGGATGTTACTGCATAGTTTGTAGATACTAGTAGTGCATTCAAATTCTTTTTTTTTTTTGTCTGACCGACTTTTTGAACGCGTCTGATATTCACGCGTCTACCCAGGGGCAGTGACTGCCCCCGGGTAGAAAAACCGCAGAACCCGATCGAGTACGGCAGACAGCTCCTGCACGTCGATGACAGGGACGGCGGGAGCATCGTCGGGCTGAGGAAGCTGGAACATCATCTCGAAGACGGGTGAGACCAGTGAGAGAATGGCTCGGTGGACGTAGAAGTCCACGCCGTCAGCCGATCGCAGGATGGCGTCAGCCCCAGGAGCATTAGCAAATGGGTACTGGGCAAGGAACAACGCTGGGCCGGGCGAGATATCTCTGGAGGAAGTCGACGAAGTATCGCTGGGGGAAGTCGACATCGAAGTACGAGAGCAAAGGGGGTCACCTCATGGCATTCCATATGTCTTGTGAGTCAGTGACAGCGGAGGGACGGGACGACCGGACTTTTCCCCGCTCGCCACGACACTCCGCTAGGTCGACCAGAGCTCTATTTTCATCCCACCTCAAGGAACCCGACAATTCCTTTTTCGAAGAGCTGCTTTGGAGCTTACTGAATTCCTGGATTCTTTGATCTCGCGTCATTAGGGGGTTTCACACTGGATTACTGTGACCAAATGTTTACGCCATGTCGCCCGTCACCACATGTGTTCACTCGGCTTAGTGTTCATTTCTCGGCAATCACCCAAAATTACCACGGACGGCCCGCAAGTGCCGGCCGAGATTTTTTGACAGTTTTTACCCTATTTGAGGCCAAAAATTGCAATGTCACCGTTACATGCACCAAATTTGTTCAGTTCACGACCCTCTGTCAACCGTCACTTGAACATTTGGTCGAAATACTACAGTATTTGAGGCCCAACTTGGGTCCAACCCGATGCTCAACTTGGCTCGAAGTTGAGACCGAAATTGGGCCGATTTCGAAGTTGGAGGTCAAATTGTGCTTAACCCACGACTTAAATCCAACTTGATGCCCACTTAAACACGGGGTTGATGGCATCTTTGGGTCGAAGTTGCCAACTCGGGAGTTGCACACGAAAAGGGCATTCACGCCTCTCGACCCAACTTCAAGTCTTGGGCCTCAAATAATCAAGTGTGAAACCCCCCTATTAGAGCTGTTTGGCAACCGCGAAAGTTCAAAAATCAGTTGTGAAAAAAATGGCCTGTTCTCAATTGAAAACAGCGGTCCACAAGAGAGAAATTCACGGCCTGGAGTTAAGAGAAATTTCGTTTTTCTGCGGTTGCCAAAGAGCTCTATTGCACCATCTGGCTCGTCTACCTCTTGATGGCTCCTCCAAATGCACCACTGAATACTCGACAAATCTCATCCCCATCCGATAAGCCGCGGACGAGGTACTTCGAAATTGTTTCTTCGAGCGCCGCGGCCTTGCCAGTCCTTCCCCGCATTTCAATCCAATTCTGCTTGCGAGCCGGACGATGACTGTAAGAGTCATGGGTGGAAGGTTCCCTTTGTCCCGAGCGACGACAAGTCGTTTCAACGTTGGAAGCCAGTTGAAATACTCAAGGCGGCCAACGTAATATGAATATGTCGGGTAGTTGACTAAAGTAGACCGAGTTTGGAGCGAGTGTAGAATGATATTGTGAGACACAGAGAAGGTGACATAATATCAGAACTGCAACTCGACCTGTAACGAACAAAACGTCGTGAGGTTCAATGATTCTCAGACAACTTGATAACGCACTGCATCGATGAGCATCGCGAGTTTCGGCATCGAATGTAGAACCACGAAGTCCTTCAGCTGGTCGAAGACGAGTGTCCGACAGATGGAGCATTCCGACGCGGTTTTCAATGTGTCATACATGCATTTGCTCTCGAGGATGTTCGTAACCGGAGTCACGAGTAGAACCTCGCCCAGGTGGGCGAGGAAATCGGTGAACCATTTCTGAACGCGGTGGCTTATGCCATCGGCCAGGTACCAGATCGAATTGTGCGAGGAACATTTGGTACAATTGAACCAGACGAATTCGTTGGGGACCCAGCGGAGGTCACCGATAGTCGTTACACTAGTCTGTGCGCTGATGGCGCATTGATAATGATAGTGCAACAGCTTGTGGTGCGCTGCTGCCGATAGGTGACGCAGTGCTGAAGGTGTGTCTGCGGTCGGAATTCGAATGGGATGTTTGAGAGTCTCCTTCGCCGCGGCGACCGCAAGATCATTCCAGTGGTGTTGTACCGCGAGGGCATAGACGGCGAGCGGGTCTGAGGAAACCCATTCCCGGACCTGTTGTTTGATGCTAGGCGCAACGACATGCATGTCGTATTTCATGAGAGCAACCTGAATAGTATCACGGAGTTCGTCCATGGTAGTTGTGGCGAGCTGCGTGGCGGGATAGAATAGACGCACCATCCTGTCGAGAAGGGCCCCATCCTCGTCCACATCGATGACAGGGATAGCAGGAGAGGTTTCTGGCTGCGGTAACTGGAATATCGTTTTGAAGACGGGGGAAACCAATGAGAGAATTGCATGGTGAACGTAAAATTCTGCACCATCTGAAGACCGAAGAATTGTCTCGGCTGGTGCATTGTCGAACGGATATGTCGGGGAGAACGACACGCGAGGGGTGTCTGCACTATCTAGGGCGGGGTCCGACATAGTGGTGGTGCGTTGAGGGCACACACGTTACGTGTCCGGGTCAGTTGCGCGTACGAGCACAAATTTAGTAGTGATGTCGCGGGCCCGGCCCAGGCCCTCAGGCCGAGCCGAGCCGGGCCCGGGCTTGGTCAAGCCGAGCCGAGCCCGACACAAGGCTTGGGCGGGCTCAGGGCTCGGGCTTGAGAAATGCCAGGCCCGCCAGGCCTCGCAAGCCCGGGCCTGGATATATATGGCCAAGAGTGTGCCGATGGCGCGCAGCGTTCACGGCACTTTGGCTTCGGCGGCTTGAGTGCCGTCATATGCCGAACTTTATAACGCGAACCTGTCGTTCGGCTCGTCGCCACTGGCGAATGGTACAAATCAATGCCGGCAATGTTGACCGACCGAATTGCAGCGGCGTTCAATGTTCAGAACAGCCGAAAAAACCCCCAACTTAGTCGCGGGGACATTTGGCACCTTCTACTCCTATATAATATACATGTACCCTAGCATACTATTTTTTTACTTTGGCTACGAGAAAGCCTGGGCCCAAGCCCGGGCTCAGGGCTTCAGGCCCCGCACCCAGGGCTCGGGCTCGGGCCTGGAGAATTTGAAGCCCGAGCCCGCCCAAGCCGAGCCCGAGCCCGGGCATCCAGGCCGAGCCGGGCCCGCGACATCACTAGTTATAACTAGAATAGACGTTCTAATTATAAACACGTGCCTTTCGGCGTTTCGGCGGATTTAAGTTTCCCCCCTTTGCTCCTGCGGTCAGTAGACCCAAAACATTACGAGTAGACCGAGTCGATGAGAGGACTACCGTTCGTAATTTGGAATAGACCGGGACTACGACGGGCGATAAGTATCGACCGGGTGGCGGCCCGTGCTTGGCCCGTGCGTGATTGATCGAGACGGCACGCTCGGCAGAGTAACTCTCAGCTCTTAACCACGACCATCGACCCTTCTAGGCTCCATCGCATCTCCGCATCGTTCAACACTGATACTCGCAATCCGGCGCATCAAGGCTGGAGCCCAACTTGAGCCCCTATCGCCCCCGGCGGGGAACCCCTCAATCATTCGCTTCTCTTCTCATTCTCGCCACAAGATGCTCCGCGACTTCTCTTGTCAACATTGGAATCAGGAATAGGCTCATGTCCGCACATCTTCCCAGTCCCCGGTTCTTCAGTTGAGCTGGCGTCCCCTCTCATTCCCTATTTCCCCCTCGCATAACTGATGCACTGGCGAATTTTGGTCGCGTCACCACCTATCCCTAACGTCTTGGCTGTCTCCCCGATCTTTTGGCCGAATACTCCAGCAGGCTACAGGCGAAGACCAATCAGTGTTTGGGTGGGAACTCTGCGATTCGACGAGATCAAAAGAGGCGTGCAAACAGCGAGGACTTGCCCGACGACCGCACCCTGCAATTCGAAGCACGACTGTGGCTTGACAGATTTTAGATTCCGTCAGTCCAGCTCCATTCCCATTGCACTGGTTTCACTCAATATCCACCACGTCATCTCACGCAGATGCTGCCTTGCTTTGACGTTCGCATCCTGGGAAGTCGGCGGTCGGGTTCAATACACCCCATACGCCTTGGCCACTCCTAAGACGACCAACTGAGACAACCTGGACGTCGTTTCCCTCTGGACTGGGTGGGACTGCACCGTTCGACAGTCCTGAGAATCCACAAACTTCTGGCTTCGTGAACCTCGTTAGCTGCGCTGGCAATCATCAGTTTGGTAGATTGAGTCCGTGTATTGTATCCGGTGACCTGCCCAACATACGGCAAACCTCTCGGCGTCGTTCGGCGACTCGGCCTGTACCTAACAATAACCACCTGTCGCTGCTGCCCTCCCAACTGCGTGATCTGACGGTGTTGCAGGTCTATCGGTACTTCGCTGTCTCGATTACCTCTTCTTGATCTACCGCCTTCGATACGACCACCTATCTGGTTAGATAGACGCGACTGTCAATGTCTCCGCAGAATTCTGGCAGATCTTCGAGTTAACCTGATCTTCCATCACCTGATATAAGCCGAGGCTATCCTGCAGTGCACTCGCGATTCCACCCAACGATGAGGCACCTCACGGCGGATATGGCTGGTATGGTGGTGGCCAACCTCTTCTACGGCATCTACTTCAATTTGTTCTTCACCTCTACACACCTCATTTGCCGGCGTGCCGTCGCCAACAAGAGCGCGTCAGTCCTTCGGTCGGCAGCATTTGTTTCCAGCATAATCCTTTTCGTATTCGTGACCATTGTAAGGCAATTAATCCCGGTGAATCCCCGACTGATTTGAGGCCTAACAGACTTGCACCTTGCTCACTGTCCGGGGCTTTCAAGGATTCGTTTTCTTTGACACCGGACCGGAGGCGTTCTTCGCAGACGATAGTCAGCACCTAGCGGTGGTTGTCGATATTTCCACGCTAGCCTGCGTATTCCTTAACGATTTGATAATGGCAAATATGATTTCTCTCTCTATCAATGTTTTGTTAACCAGAAGACAAGATATATCGCCTCTATATCGTATGGAACCGCACGAAGCCAATTATTATCCTCCCGGTACTCGCCGGCATCGGATTCATAGGTACGGGGCATCGTTTCATTCGCATCAAATAAAGATTAAAAAGTGAATCTCAGGGTGTGCGGTCGCCCTTATATTCGACATAAAGAAGCTGGGAAGCGCCGGAGCGGTTATGAGTTTGACGGGTTTCCTTTTCACGCTCGCGTACGCTGCGCTGCCTCCCGCCCGTACAACGAACGACACGCTAACAAACATGAACCATAGAACGAATATTTATTGCACGCGTACGCCCCTGTTTATACTCATGCTCTGCGTTGCTCATTCACCACAGTCGGTATCTGCTGGAAGATACATACTATCACCAGGGCATGTCTGCCCGAGGGCGGAACCAATCTCAGGGTGCGTCAGATAGGAATCCTAGTGAGACGACTTATTAACTACATCTACATGAACTAGGACCTACTAGCGATGCTGGTCGAGAGTTCTGCACTATACACGTCCGGTATTCACATCCCGTTTCTCATCGCAGGGACTGATACGGTATCTGCAGCTCGTGGGCCATGTTCTACGCCATAACCCATCAAATAAACGACAACTCCCAACTCTTTGCCATTGCGACTCTGCCGCCAATAGTGCGTAACATAACGCCTTACAATCCGCCTATGCGGCCGTTGACACACTAGCAGGCCGGGATCGCAAACGCTCTCCTGTATACCCGCGTTGGTATGGTTGCGTCGAGCGAGCGGGATACAATCCATCCATCACAAGCACTTCGATTCCGCACAAGGACCGGCCAGGCTGACCTTGATGTTTTGGATTCTGAAGCCTCTGTGGTGTAGGCCACAATTTGGCGGCCTCGCGCATGCACTATGGGTTCACGATCTTGCTCCAATTAACCCTGGGTTTGTGCTGAGCGGGACCTAACTTTCATTAATCCGAGGTCCGCTCAGACAGCTCGACCAACGGAGAGTTAGATCGGGAAGTATGGTTTAGTCTGGAGAGGGTGACGTGGGGCAAAAGGGCGATGAATAGAAAAATTGTAGTACCATGAATGTAAAACCGCGCGGACTTGAATTGAAAAAGCCTCGGTAGATCTTGCCCACCGTTTCTTGAGCGCCCCGGGGACCACCACTGCGCCTTCTGGTCCGGCGACGAACTGTTATCATATCATCGCGAGCTATGGTTACTTTCTCGTCGGTCACTCGTGCACCGCTAAGCTAAAGTTTGCATGGTGCCGCGATTCAACCACCACGGCAGAAGCAAAGCCGCGTTGCCGCAGTATGCCGTGTGCGCCACGGCAATGTCCGGAATAGATCCGCCGCTTCTGATTCGATGTGCCGCGCTTTCGGCAGAAGGTTCCAAGGGTGTACAGGCGTGTCGGCTCTCGTTCAATCGGCATCCTTCTGCCTATACAAGTACAACAACACTGAGACCAGGATGGTCGCATTAAACGTGTGAACCCCGGAGGCCCAGGTCGGCCACTCGCGCTTCAACTGCCAGGGCTCTGGCTTCCGCCTGCTCGGCCTTGGCCTCCGCCTGCTCCCGGAGGAGCCTGGCCACTCGCGCTTCAGCTCCCGCCTGCTCGGTCTTGGCTTCCGCCTCCCGCAATGGACGGTCTAGGATCTGCCAAAAAGAAAAGACAGATACCTCAGGATTGGCCAAAGGGAGAGAGTGGGCCATACCTGTCGCCTATCGCTAACAGCTGCTTCGAAGGTGGTCCAGGCTGCCCGACAGTTCTCGAGAACGGCCTCTGGACCAAAATTTCGCCTCACTTGCTCTGCTTGAGCGCGTCGCTCTTGAAGTACTCAAACCCATCAACGGCATCGACCACTGGGGACACCATCAACATGTGAGTGATGTTGAAGATGGTGCGGGCGTAGTAGAAACAGGACTTGTCGAAGAGGGTCATGTTACGTGTACCAGGCTGTGCTAAAAAGATCTGAATCGCGCCCAAAAAGCGCGCCTACTTAGTACTTAATGCGAGTAGTAATGGAAGGAGTAATGGAAGTCACTACCGTTACTTACTTATGAACGTCGCTTGGTTCGAAGTCAACCACGCGAATCGCCCGATAAAAAAGCAGAGAATTGGCAGTGACACGGGAACTGTCAAGAGGCGGCAAGCCTCTACGCCAACCAAACGCCCACACAGACTGTCAGAAAGGCGTGTGAGAGCCAACGGAAGACTCGGAACAACCGGAAGATGACGGGAGGTAGTTGCGTTGATTCGGATCAAACACTCTTGCCTCTTACCTTCACCCTATGTTTTTCGAACTCGCCGGCGTCCATCGCCGCCGCTGTCTAGTCCTCCAGCTTTGATCTCGACTATCATATCTGCGGTTTCTACGCCGTCACAAGCGACCGCAGTCAAAAAAACGCAAAAGAAAAAAATCAAGCGCTAGGCTTGAGATCGAATCTCAAATTCCCCCTGGATGAGTTTGGATCCCAAAACTCACGGACGCGGGCTGCATTACCTTTCTCGGGTTTTGGTCTCGTTACTGTCTGGACCCATTGCCTTGCGCTACTCCGCTTGATGATCGGTGAAATCTCCAGGGACAGAAGACTTAAGCTTCAACTCCGATCCATTGGTTTCAACCCAACTCTTCACCCGATTTTCGTTTACAGAACCAATATTCTCAGCAACGTTACTAGCCTGGGCGACATTTCGTTTTGCGGCGCTGCTCGAGACTTTGTACTTGTAGAGACTTTGTACTTGTGGGCAAGGTTCTCGAGAACAACACGGCCAAACTCTGCGCTTCTTTTCTGCCTTCAGCTGGAGCTTGCGCACTTCCCTTTCGCTCCTCCGGATCGCACAACCGACTCCCGTTATCGTCCAGAACTTCGTCAGCCTACATCCCTCCATCCCATGCCCTCTTCGCGCCCGACCCATCGGCTTGCGTAGCGGTGCGCAGGCCAAGAAATCCACTCCGCCACCCGACAAACATATCGACCGTGAGGCCTGGAATGCCTACTACGAGAAGGAGGTAACCACGAAATATGCCCACATGTCTGCCAACCATCCGAGGCTTGAGGATTGACTAACGAAGACTACTGGAAATCCTGCGGTTCGATCGCCGACATTAAGCAGCGCACCGATTTTAACGGCAAGATGCTCATGTGCGAGGAGGGTCTCCTCATCGCGGTGGCAATCGAAAACCTTCACGACGGGAATTTCGCGGTCGAATGGAAGGGACTGGATGCGGACAAGAAGAAGGAACTTGTGATTGAAGGGGTTTATCGGGCGGTGTGCGACTCAGATCGCGACCTCACACGATTGAGCTGCCCGGAGCTGACAGTGAAAGGGCTCAGTGGCGACGGAAAATATGGCTTAATCAAGATGGTAAGCACAGATAGCTCTGTTCGATGTATTTTGTTCATACCATTCGTCCAACAGCTCGAACGTATAATTGCCCACGACCGGAAATCGACGCGTGAAGACCATGTAAGATCTGCGGCAACGATAGCTTCGACTCCACGTTACTCTCGCCAGTCACGAAAAGTCCAGACGAGTTCATCGGATATCCTGCGGTAGCGCCCGGGTTCATCCGCAGCCCAGCGCTGTGGCTCTCAGCAAACATGATTCGCAGACCCAGGTGTACCACGTTAGCCACAGCTCAATTCCTCGCATTCCCTTTACTCATATACGCGGCTGCAGCTCAAAACCACGCCGAAGCGCTCTTCGTCTGTAAGTCTTGGAGGTTATCAAGGTGCGCCGTCCTAGAGCTGTCTTCGCATCTCTCTTTGGATCCTAACGCATTCTTTTATTTTTAGACCTGCTCCTGTTCCTCGTGGCGCGCCGCCGCGCGATGGCGTCGGGCTCCCTTCCAGCCATCATCGTGATGTTCGAAATGCTGCTCCCAGCAGCTCGCCGTCTTCAGGACTTCGGGAAGCAAACTTCGCCGGAGAAGATCCGCACCCAGCTCGAGCGCGAGTACCGCGTAGACCTATCGGCGAAAGCCATCGCTGGAGCGCCGCCATTCCGTCAGCCGGCAACGTAGGAGTGCGAGGAGGAGATGTAATTTCTGCAGCAGCAGATCACCAGCCTCGGAGGGGACTTGCCGACGGGCTTCGAGTACTACTGACGCTATACAGGTCGACCGTGACTTACACAAACTTCTTGAGCCTGATATTCTGTGCTTGAAGTTTTGTTCACTGTAATTGCATGAATCATAACTCGTGTTTCGTACTACGAATGCCTGGAGTTGTTCGTTCCGGTCTTTCATCTACAACTTACAACACTCTTCAGAAAACCTTTGGCCAATTCGATTCACCTTCACTCTCAAAATCCGATTCAAGCGCAGTGCCTCTCGACCGTGATGATACCATACTCGATTTTCCTGAGGGCACAAAGACGGCACCGTCGGAGTCGGAAGGAGCGGAACAAGTGGCTGTGTTGATCCCGGATCTAACCCTCACCTCCACCTCGGTTTTTTCGCCTCGCGGTCTGGCCTTAGTCCATCACCATCGTTGTTCCTTCGCCGACCTTTGACATTGACTGTCCCCCCTTGGGCTTCCCCGTGGTTCAGAATAGAAGGCGGCCAAGATTGTGCGCTTGTTGTGCGCTCTCAAGATCAATTCTCAGTATCCATCCTCTGGCGAATTTACAAGCCAAAAATCGTGGAGGCGGCTTGTCTTCCGCCGAGGAGATGGAATCTATGCTGGGAATTGTCTAGTTCAATCTATCCTCTTGTTCTGCGCCACTACTTGAATTCCCCGCGATGCTAGCTTCAACAAGCGAGGTACGAGCATCACCAGTTGAAGCGTCTGGCTGCGAGAGACTAATGGAAATTGCAGATCTGACAACCGATGGTTGGCCAACGTGCCATGAATGTGTACATGGAAATAAAAGGTAAGGCGACCCGCTATGTAGACCCCGGAAGAATGAACTATACATGAAGCCCGAGAACGGAGGCTAGAAAGTTACATATTTGGCCGGATTCGCTAGCTTCCTCGGGGGGTAAGACGTGGCATTCGAATCGTCAAGGCTCTCCGCATCCCCTTGCTTGCGCCTGCCGCTCTGAGGCGGCGGCACATGTTGATTTTCAACCTATATATCAACCAGAGTCAGGGTACAATTGAGCCGTCCATAGGTTGAATTTTACCGGTCTTAAGTTGATCCACCACCCCTCTATAGGATGATGCGTGTAGGCAGAAGATCAACCTAAATGCCCCAGCTTTCATCCTATGGCCCGCTGGGTATTTTCGGCTATCTTTCAACCTACAGTAGGATATCTCGTATCAACCTATACCTTGCTGCGTTTCCCGTGGCCTTTTAGGTTGATTACCAACAAGAATTCGGTTGAACTTATACTGTATCTCATGGGGCTGCTAGGTTGATTAGGCACCTGAAACAGGTGGAAACCCAACAACAACAAAGTTGTAACAATTGGAATGAATTCGGGCTCTACGGTACCGCAGGACATGCTACTGTCAAAACAAGAGTAGTAAGAAATAGGGAGCGGGGCATCGCGGACGCCCACTCTCAGAATTAGGTCAGATGATGTCAATCCGAAGCGAATTCTCACCTACGCCTCTCAGAGTTTTACATTCGCCTTCCGACTCCGTTATCAGCCTTCTGAGGTGTTTTCAAGAGGTTCGCAATCGACTTGGAATCGGAGCAGAAGTTGAAGAGAGCAAAGAGCCATTGAACACAGACACGGGCTCCAGTTCGCGGGTGATTCCAACAGGGGACGTTGATAGGCATTTGAGGCGAAGTCAACAAGTAACAGGAACTTGACCTTGAGGGCTTGAGGCTTTGTGATTTGGTCTATGTGTTGCGGCCTTGAGGTTAAACCAATTGTGCACCAAGAAAATTTGAGACGGCCTTCGTAAGTATTTCGGTTTTGATTCTCCGGATCTCGGCTTAACGGTGGTGAAAGCAAGGGCGGATGAGGGCAAATATGTTGAGTAAATACGTTGGGCGCGTTGACTCCGGAGTATGTTGAGGAATGATGTGATCACTGGCCCAAGTAGGTGCTTGAGGAGAACTTCGAAAGCGGTCTGAGCGGTTTGTGTCGCAGGATTCTGGGAAAGGGGAAGATGTGCGGGAAGATGAGATCCGGGTGATAAATGGGCGTGTCTGGCCGGTTGAGGGGTGCCGTGGCGGAGGAGCGGCGCCGGCGGAGGGGTGGGTTTGGGTTTGAATAGGGTGAAGCGGAGTTCGTGCATATCTTCTTCTCGAGGAGGGAGCGGCAACGGCAGCAGAGGGCTTGGCGTTGACGCGGATAGTTGCCGGATGGGAAAGCAGCTTAGTAGGGTGAAGGAGGACGCGAGGAAAGGGGGGGAAATAGTTAGACGAGTGAAAGCGAAGGAATGAATAAATAAAAAGTCGAGAGATAAGAGAAAGGTGGAGGGGCCGGAGGAGGGTCGGCAAAAGCTCGCCTATGCTAGCACCAGCGACGACGCACAACCACCGACCGTGCATGCGTCGACATCCCCCTGCACTGTGTCACACCCCAACAACAGAGGTACACCATCAGCGCGCACGCTGCGGACCAAGATGATGCAGCGCAGATGCACCCCTCCGCACGAGAAACGGGACGGGTACAGCCTAGTTTAGTTCGTGCGCCCGATGCACCAACACAGTGCTCGTGCATGCAGACAGTTATTGGAAGCACCATGAACGTGCACCTCCCCGCAGGAGGAAAGCAGCACCCGCTGCGGCGCCCCGGCACAAACGCGCCATCCGCATGCCCACACCCGCCTCCAGCATGTATCTCGGCCGCCACACCTTGCCCTAATCGTGTCCGCCCACAGCCCAGCACCCCCATTCGAGGAGAAACACAGTCATGGGTATCAGTGAAAGACAGAGACACGCACCCTGTCCCCCAATCCCTCACTCCCTCACTCCCATCACAGCGCCAAACTCAGCACAGCGAGCAACAACAATAGAGAGTCTTGAGAGCACAGCCAGCAGTGCAGCGTCCTTCCACGAAGAGCAAGAGAGAGGAGGATGAAGGACGAAGGACGAAAGAGGTCGGATCAAAACGAACCAGTGCACGCACACGTGACATCCCGTCACTGCTCCCACGTCGCGTATTTGACGCTGCGACTCGCATCCGTAGCATGTAACCCGGAGCTCCGGTAATCGTGCATAACTCATCCATAGATTTATTTAAGCTACCAATGGGCCCAACATCGATCCGAGCGGCAAAGAACTGCCGCAAATATGTATTGCATTAGAAATTGCAACTTGACTGAGCTGGTAGGGCCTATAGGCTATCTGAATCCATGACGAAGCAACCAACGTTGCCTGCTTGATGTCCCACATATCTCACTATCTAATTCTCTTCAATTTGCTATTGGGTGAATCGAAAGGAACATTTTAGAACGGGTTCACTGTAAGATTTTCATACCGCATTTTCGACATCCTCTTCGACGAGAATGAGACCTCAGCTGTCAAAATAGAGAATCAGAGCCCTTATATATACCTTTCATGCGAGGAACAAAATGGTGATTTTCAACCGGCCATAGGTTGACCACCCTTAGGTTGATTCCGCGCCTGGCGAAGGTATGGTCAAATTGAATCCTGTATAGGTTGAAAAGACCATGCTGATATTCATCCTATTCTGTAGGTTGAAACCAGAATCAACCTAAAGTGCACCCAAATTAGGTTGAAAGGTGTTATTCAACCTAAGGCTGGTTGAATTTCAAATAGTGCCGTATTCAAGCGGGTCCATGCGGATGTCGACCTCGCGGTGTACATGCACTACCCTTTGTGTCTGGGCGACTGACCGGTGGTGTGAGGGGCTTCCTTTACTTGATACAATCCCGCTACTGCTCGAGGCGTCGCTACTCCAGCTCCGGCTGTTTAGACTCGAGAGCATACATCAGGGAAGCGGAATCGTCAGATTGGGGGGGGAATACAGAACGATACGTACAGCGAGTACACTCGGCCAATGGTCATCTGGTAACGAGTTCAGGAAACCGGCCTCGCCGGACGAGAATGGATGAGCTTACCTCAACCATTGGAGCCGCTGGAAAATAAAATTAACGACGAAGGATTGAAACGTTGGGAACTTTACTTGCTGTTAGTTTCGGGCTGTAGTTTAAAGACAACAAGCGTGACGATTCTGCGATAATTCGGCCGTCAGCAGGAGGTAATTTGAAA
Source organism: Mycena metata (assembly GCA_029378385.1). Taxonomy (NCBI): domain Eukaryota; kingdom Fungi; phylum Basidiomycota; class Agaricomycetes; order Agaricales; family Mycenaceae; genus Mycena; species Mycena metata. The sequence goes on from JARKIB010000098.1 coordinate 320,762, forward strand.
GGGCACAACAGACGTCATGGCCGTCGTTATCGAGCCGTTTCTGACGGCGGCGAGGGACAGACGACGGAGCAGACTACAAGAGTTTCAGCGGGGAGAACTATGAGAAGAAAGAAGAAACTCACTCGCCGGTCACGGTCCCAGGAATTCGAGTCTTCAGAGCCTGAAACTTGGCGACAAGGACAATAGTGATGCGAGTGTCCGTAGCTACAGAAGCACTGAACCACAGCGTTGCCCATCTAGGAGGAGGAGGACATGAATGATAAAACCGGAAATACAAATCACCACGTACGTGACGAGCTTCTCCCTTTGGGCAAGCGAGTTATCCGCAATGAGGTGCGCCATCGTCAGTCCTACGCCGACGAAACCGACCATGATGAAGGAACCGATGACGGGGATCCAGACCCATCGTTTCGTCCTGGCGGGGTCGTGAGTAAGTCAGACATGGCGGAGTTGAATGGTAGATACAATGTGTATGTCATGCGGGTAAGGAAAATTTGAACGGCCCCGCCGGTGATGCCAACGCTGACCACGTAGGCGGGGTAAGTCCTGGAAAAACAGGGTTATGACTCAACGCAAGAACTGATGGAGAGCGTCGGCGAACCATGGCCTTTTGGGGAAATTAGTAGGGTCAAACTTACTCATTGCGTGCGAAACTCACTCAGTAGCGAGACGCGTCTGCGATCGCAAATATTACTAAGCGTTGAATTCTGAAATGTTTGAGTGCCTGCCGTGGACAAAAATACTTGTTTTTTGTTGGTGCTCCCCTTTTTTGTTGATTTGCCCGAAGATCTTCGAAGATCCTCAAATATCCTCGAGGATCTGGCATTTGAAAAAAACTCCGTCGAGTTTCCTTCACTTTCTTTGAAGAAACACAGAGATTGACATTGTTTTTCCGCTCAATGGCCTTTTTGTGCCATCACAGATCCTCGAAGATCCTGAACGAGGTGGTTTTTTTCTCTGACCAAAAAAAAAGCGGTTTAGAATCTTCAAAGATCTTACACTTTCATACACCTCCTTTTTTCGTGACGGTAGAGTCCTTGTTATGACGACTTTACCATCAAGTGTTCCGAGAATCTCTGATTGCTGGCGTATCCGCCGGCTCAGGTTGAGATGTTGAGTTTTATCTTCTGTGATTGCTGGCCTTAGGCCTATGTGCTGCTTGTTCGTGGCTGACAGGACAGCTCCCGGCTTCTGTGATTCTTTGTAGTTTCTATGATTGCAGGCTTATATCCCAGCTGCTTATCGAGAGTTTCCGTGATTGCGGTGTGTTGTCAAGACAACAGTATACCAGATACTATGGCTTACTTGCCGATCTTGAGTTGACTCTCCCCTCTATTCATTCGCCATGGCAGATCCCCTCTCCAACCTCCGTGCAGCCTATAGTGTGCTCGAGACACGCATCAACCGCGCTCTTCGTACTCAACTCGGAGACACGGCCCGCCTTCGCTTGCAGCGCGACGAAGCCTTCCGATTGCTTGAGTCTGCAGAACCAGTAAGTCCTACATCACTCTGTGCGCAGGTATTTTGCTAAAGTACAAGCCAGCATCGCAACTTATTTTCACCCACAGAGTTCGCGACACTGCAGCAAAGCATCTCCACCATGGCCGATCGCCTTGACGAGGCCTGCCATCTGTCAACGGATCCTCAGGAAGGGCCATCGATTACGGTGGTCGCCGAATCTGTCACCGGAAAGCGTGGCCGCCCCAAGAAGAATATCAATCCCGCATTTTTGGAGGAGGCCCTAACGCTCCGTGGCCCGACCGGGCTGTCCGGTGTTCTCCACTGCCACCCTCGGACCATCCGCCGTCGGGCGCTTGAGCTTGGTCTTGCTGTTCCTGGTGTTCCCGTCTACCACGAGGAAGTACTTCCTGATGGTGGCCGCAAATGGCGTGTATACCAGCGCGCCGAGACCTGCAGCACCCTCCCTTACAGATGAGCAGCTTGACGCTGTAGTCGCTGAAATTCTCGATGTTTTCCCTGCCTTCGGCCGCAACATGATCGCGGGCCGACTGACTGCCAGCGGCCACGACGTAACCCGTGAACGTATTATTGCATCCTATCTCCGCGTCCATAGTGCTCCAGGATCCTTCGGTGGTCGTTCTATCCACCGAAAGGCGTACAGAGTGGCTGGTGCCCACTCGCTTTGGCACCACGATGGACAGCATGGTGACTTATCTTGCAGTATTTCTTCTGTGCGGAGCACTCACTTCAAATGTTCAGGTCTTATTCGATTCAAAATTGTGATTCACTGCTTCATCGACGGCAAATCACGGCTGGTCACCGCAATCCAGGCGGCCGACAACAATCGGGCCGATACAGTGCTCGATTTATTTGTCGGCGCGACTGGGGTGTATGGTGTTCCGAGCCGTCTTCGAGGGGACCATGGTACTGAGAACATCCTTGTCTCTGTGTGCATCCGTTTGAGGCGCATCTCAAACAACAAGGTCAAGTTGGTGAGGACGGGTGGGGCATTTGGGTACCCCAAGGCGGCGAAATGGAGGTGAGGCAACACGTCAACAGGGAGATTCTGGACCTGACGATGATACATCCCCACAATTAAGCATGCTGCCTTGAGTGGATGCGCAGTGCGGAATGCCTAGGCAAGTAAATCAGTAACTGGATGATGAGGAGGTTGCTATCGCAATGTACGTGACAGAAACTGTAATCCTGCGAAAGCCGCATATCAAAGCCGGACGATGCGGAAACAAAGTCGGGGCTGGTCCACAGGGTGTCAGAATCGTACCCTAGGACTTTCCGCGACATTAACTTGACGGTGAGGTTGTCATGCTGGTCCGAGGTGCGAACAGAGGGGATGAGGGACGGCTACGAAATGGTGAGTGAGCAGCAGGAAGAAAGGAAGGAAGGAAGACAGCGACCTGGATATCAAGCGTTTCCATGATCAAAGTGCAAACGGGATGGGCGAGGCTCGTGGGGATGGGATCCTCCGGACGCAAGGCAAACCACGACCGAAGCTCCGCTGCGACATTGGGACTGATGAGTTGCAGGAAATCAACGCCAAGAAGCATGCTCTGTCGACCAAGAGCAAGCGCAAGCACGGGCCACAGCCCGATACTCAAGCCATGACCGTAGTAATACATGTGGATGGCGATGAGCTGTCCATGGACATGGAATTGGGCAGCGTGGGCAGGGGTAGAGACAGGAGAGAGGATAAACGTAGCATGGTCAGCTTCCACGGTGGAAGGGCGCCAGAACTGGTTTTCCTTGGCGATTGACTCAAGAATGTGTCTCCACACCGACTGCTCAACCCCACGTCCAAGGGACGTAAGGCCCTCCTGGCCACTGCAACCAAGGAGTGAGTATTGGTGTTTGACGAAGTCGTTACATCAAATATGTTCGATATGCCTGACTCTGGAGGAAGGAGTAATGAGTCATCTCAACATGCGGCTCTACAATGTTGGAGGGACGAGGAAAACTTGAAGAGAGGTCCAGCTCCAGTTGACGCCAATGGAGGAAGAGGCCGATGATAAACTCCGCGATGGCCTTGATGTTGTGACCCTTGATGCAAACGGTAGCACCCTCGGGCACAGATGCAACGTCAAGCGAAGTGGTATACTGCCAGGACTCAATGAGGTTTACCCGACCCAAGACCAGGGGGGAACGAGGTGAAGGAAGCACCGGGGGGCGGGCCGCTCATCAAGGGAGGGGGATACGACGGGGTGGTAGGATTGGTTGAGGAATAATGAACTACAGACGGGATTCTCAACGTGACAAAGCACAGGAGCGAGGAACATACTGCGTCATCCGATGACAGAACCTCGATGGGCTAACGTAGAGAACAAATTCAGAAAGAGGAGTAAGGCCCGAGGAGGAACGTGTACCGAAGGTTGAGTGCGCCTGCGAGTACAAGTTCGCACAGGAGATGGACTCTCAGGAGAGCGAGCTCAGATCTGGGCTCGCGAGCTGGAGGCAACCATGGCTGAAGGGGTGCGCTCACGAGGAGGAGGACACACAACCGGAGGTGACTGGAGTAAGGAAAGATCAGCACTGCGCAGGTTGGTGACGACAACTCACAATTGGGGCTGCAATTAACCCAGGTGACTAGCAGGAGAGGATGCATAAATGAGCTTAAGAGGGATGGAATTGGTGTGAGCGACTGACAATTGACTCGTCCGGACACAACCCGTCAAGGCACTGGGCATCGTACTCCTGACCGCTGTGGGGAAGGCCGTAGAGTATACGTTGCTGATCGAGCTGAACCGCATCGACCAATGCCTCCGGCGATAGAGTATGAGGGAGGGAGCCTTTCACAGGTTCGTATCGAACACCTGATGAGCCAGTGGTACCTTCAGTAAACAATATATGAATAAGGTAACCACACACACCAAGATTGGGAAGGGGTACTCCGCGATGCTCGATGTCGGGATTGACAGAATTGCTGTTGATCTCGATGATGAGCTTTTTGTTGAAATTGTTGGCGTTGGCTGTGGCATGTTGAGCGAATATGTAGACGGTCTTGCGGCGGCTAGAGTCAAGAAGCATCCAGGGGCGGCGGAACCAAAGAGTGGTCGAGTCGTTGCTGGAGCCCACAGCATTGGGGAGAATCAGGTTGTGAGCAGCGAGCTGAGTATTGAGCTGTGAACTCAGCTCTTGGACAATATCGCTTTGGTCGCCGCTAGGAAGGGTGGCCAGAAACGCTAAGCCACAGGCCTTGAGCGTGATCAGCATCTCCGTGAACTGATCAATGGTGAAGGCGATGGTGGGGCTCCCGTCGTCAGCGGGAGATCCAGGGAGCTTTAAAGCGGTTAAATGAGGTTGGGATGCGGTTAGAAACGACTCGCACCACGTTGGGCCAAAGGGCGATCAGGACCGGGAATGTTGAGGCATGTGGCGCCTTGTACTTTTTGGGCTTCGGAAAGTGTCTGACGATGGCCGCGTTCCGGTTTTCGTTGGCCGTACCCGCTCCAGACAAAGGACCTGTGAATGTTGATATGGGAGTAGGGAGGGATGCATGGAGCGGATTGAGCGGGGGTGGGACACACAGTGCTGGGGGTGCAGGGGCAGGGGGACTGCAGAGGTCAATAAGCGGAGAGACTGATAGGCACAGGACATACGGGCCCGGAGGAGGCGGCAGTGGAGGGCTGGATAAGGGATATCACTGATGAGTTGGGGTGAGTATGGAGAGAAAAACATACAGTGGATTGGCAGCCGAGTCGTTGCGAAGAGCCTCGTGGTGGAACCAAGGCTCGTTGCAAAGACATAGGGAGCTGAAGCTGTTCTCGAAAGAAGACTCCGATGCCTGGAGCGGAAGTGGAAGTGGTCAAACTTGAGGGACAAGTGACGACAAAAGGACGTACTGGCCAAAAACCGCCACACAAAGTCGGCATGCAGATACCCTGCTGGTCTGGATTCCCAGAACGGGATGCGAGGTGGCTAAACCAAGGATGGTTACAGGCGGCACACAGCTCAAGCACGTGGCGCGGAATCTAAGGCAAGGGTGGTGACTAGCCGTCGAGGGATGGGGATTATACTACTTACATAGCTAACGGCTTGGCAGGTGGACTGTGCAGCAAGAAAACTGCCGCACCTCTGGCAGCTGGAGCAGCCCCCACGTGGAGGGAGTGGGTGAGCCAGGGTGAGCGATGGAAGGAAGACCGAACGGCTGACGGCAAAGTCGGTGGTACCTATAAGTACTGCTACGCGGCACGGTTAAGTTATCAGACTCCAGAGCACATGGCCTCTGGCGATCCCAGGTGGAACAGAGGCCAACGTGCCTGATGTCCACGCTGTTAATTGGAGAGGGTGATCCCTGAAACACAAGTTTAGGCGAGAGGGAGATAAGGAAAACGGTGTTGTACAATGAGAAAAAAACCTCGGAACCTTCAGAACAAAAGAGGTGGATGCAGTTTCTTCAAGTTTCTTCAAAGAAAGGGCAATTTGCAGGATCCTCAAAGAAACACCAGTTTGGTGGCGGTGCGCAGAAAAAAAGGTTCGGAATCTTCGAAGATTTTGGACGCTGATCACAGAAACCTGTAGATCCTCACAGATCTTCGAAGATCTGGCACAAAAAACAGTAAAAAACATGCCACTGCAACAAAAAAGTATTTTTGTCCAATTTGGGCCTTCATAGAAATGCAAGAAGGGTTGCGCGCACCACTTCGCCCCAGTGCTGATGACGGTGTGAGATTTTGAGACGCAGCGGGAGAGGAAAGACACTAACCGATACCATATAATAATAGACTATCGCAAGAGAGGCGTAGACACCCAGAATGTCGCCCGCGAGTGCGATGAGCACCGTGATCTTGTTGAACATCGGATCTGGACAGTGACGTGAGAAAGGAAGAGACATATTCTAGAGAGGGATGTACTATCAATGACTAGGCACCTGGCCACACTAGGAACCTGGCCAACTGTCAAATATAAGGCTCAGTGGTGTCAAATATGTGTCTTGTGTGCTTTCACAATGGAATAGGACCCAATACGCATCTTGAGAACAAATTTCAACCCAAAATGATAAGTTGATCCAAGGCTGTGCTCGGCCTGATTTCGGCTTTGAGGGTGAGAACGATGATTTGATAGCTCCGAGCGACCATTTCGCTTGTTTCTCGACCAATAGGTGGTGTATCCGGGACTTTGGGGGTTCATTCTTCTGCTGGATATCGGGGCTTTCTTCTGTGCATCCCCCACCCAGCGCAAACCCTCCACTGCTGTACCAAATCCACCAATACAATTCGACCCTGAACCCACCGATCGCGCTTGGAAATTGGAGATAGCCATGGAAGCTTGAAGGCGACGACTCCAACACGTTACGACATTCATCCCAAGGGGCAATACCTCGATATTACCTATAAAGCTTCATCTGAATGCCTTTATCTCCTCCTTGGTATGCAGTGAGAGAGAAAATTACTCTTTCGACCTGGAAAAGAAGATTAAACGTCGGGTTCTCAGCAGTATACCTCTGAAGTCGAAATATGGATCCAGGTTAGTCCATTTGGTTCCAATGAACCTCCCTGTTCCTTGTTTCGACTTAAAATGTGCTATCACTGGTGCACCAGCGTGATTTAGTTGACAGGACTGCTCCCGCCATGGTGGCCCTTGGTTAGATATCCCCGCTGTTCCATTTTTGTGAGTCCCGATGCATGATAAAAGTGCCCAAAATACATTGTATGGATCCCATGTGTACTATAGGCCACGGTGCAGGCCTTTATTCGCAGCCAATGGTCGGCTTTTGAGGGTGGCCAGGTACCCTGTCAATTGCCATTTCGGGAATGTCCTCAAAATTAAATTCGTTGAGCACCCAAAATGGGGTCAAAATTCTCGCAAATATGCTCGATCCCTTCGCAGGATGCGCGCCTATACCCCAGGGCCCGCAGAACTGGGGTAAGTCCTTGTGATAGTTCGGAAATCGGTCGAAATGCCTTAGGTGGCCAGGTTCCCAGCGCGATATAGTATATACCGCGTTTGTACCGGCTGAAATACTTGATGATCCTGCGAAAGGGAGGTTAATAGCGGCATTTGACGTGACTTGAATCTCGTACTGCTGTAGTCTGCGAATCGTATTAGAGGTCTTATTGGCGCCGGTTAAAATGGCAACGTACTCCAAGGTAAACAGGCTGCAGGAAGGAAATTATTAGCGCGCACTGAGCAGTGGGGAAATAATGTCTACATCATGTTGGCCCAGGAGGCTATCAACAGGCAGCTGTAGGATATGGAGATTAATTAAATTCGAACGAGAGGAGAGCGCTGAAACTCACCCCAAGGTAAGATCAAAGGTAGTGGTCATGGCAGGTTATCGCGGGTGAGTGCACGATTAACGAGCTCCCTTATACGCTAGTAGCCTGTGGGGCCGATCCAAACTCCGGGATAGGGGGCGACGTAGGGATTGTTTCACATTGAATTACTTATTTACTCCCTTCGTCGTGTGAAAACCTATATATACGTGCGTACCTCGAGGAGGGAGAGGACAACCTTGGACCCACCTCTGGACCCACCTCTAATCCTCTGGGATCCCTGAATCGAAGTGGAGTGGGACCTCAAGACGAATGGATACCCTTCCCCGCCACGCTAAGCTCCAGTCCAGTAATATCAACTTTGAAGAATTTATTCGGGAGCCACAACAGGACAACGAATTACGCACTAATAATGGCGATTGCCGCTGGCAATTGAACTTGCCGCCAAGTGGATAACCTCGAGCCGGAACAGTCAAAGGAGAGATAGGATATGTTCCCGGGAGCCCCCCCAGAGAATCGCCCGAGTAAACCCGCCCTGCCTCGCGACTCGCCGGGCGGCAGTTGGTCCACGTTCAAGTTGTTGCAGAACATTGGGCGCGCGGCAATGGGGCGGTAGAGGAGATCTTTTCACGCACCGGAGGGTTAAACTAGGATCCAACCTGAACTCCATATATATGTGAAGACACAGCGACACGGACGTCAAAGCACATTCGGATCCAGATCGCCACCCGCGGACGCGAAATAACATAAGCGGACTCCTTTTTAGATGATGTCCCCCTTTGTGCTATCTCCCTAGATGTCTCGACCCTGGCTCAACCGGCACCTCGCGAGCCCGCGCCACCAGAGCAAGATCTATGTGTGTCCGCTGAATGTGTGTCGGCAGCCGTTCCTCATCGAGAGCGAGCGGTGTGGGGTGTCCGAGTTCAAGGTCGTGCAGAATACGATGGACGACCTCATGGGGAAGATGCGTCGCTTGACCGCGTCTTGATTCTTGGGCGATAAATTCGAACCCAACATGACAAAAGATACTTGCACCGTAGATAATTCGCTTACCCTGACTCGTTTATACAGTACGCATATTTTGAAATAACTTGACAATCAATTGGTTCATATATTCTTATTGAAGGTTGGCTCCCCCAGCCGTGCCCGCAAGCGCTCTCCGTAACTGAAAGATTGGTGTAAGATGCCGACGATTGCATGCATGTAAGAGAACAAACTCACATCATAATCCCCAAAACGGGTAAGAAAAATAACACAGACACACATGCGTACGTGACTCCGCTGAATTGGAAGCCGACCAAGTCGCCTGTCCAAGGATCAGTATGTACCGATTTTAAAAACTCCGCGAGACCCACCGTATCGGATCGACCAGAACCCAACGGTGAAGGATATTTCTGGAGCGAAGGAGAGAAGGTCAGGGACTGAACTTTGACGGACGGGCACAACGGAATGAAGGGACCTTACCTTGACGCGCGAAATTTAACAGTTGGACTACCTCGGCGGATTGCGGCTTGTAGCAGTCGACGCAGTCTTCGGGGAGGGCGTAAGTATGTGAAATGTCAACATTAGAATAGAGGCGGATTCTCACAGGCTACGGTGGGCGTCGTGATCATCTGTACTGCGAAACCTGTGGGCGCGTTATAATATCAAAACAGTGTTTAAAGAGAGAGGAAAGATAGACGGACAAGTGAGCGCCATGCCGACGGTGACGCCGACGTACGAGTGCTTAAGCGCATGGTTCTCGATAGAGAACCCGAACATGAGCAGGCCTGCTGGGAGGAGGAAGATCGCGGGCCACATTCCGTGCAATCTGTGCGTCGGGTAGCCAATTGATTAATTGTCAGAATAGACGCGTACAGGGACGCGGGAAGCGCACCGGGCCTCGGGGCGGACACGGCCTGTGCGTTTGCGGGTACGTTCCATCAGCTTGTCCTAAATCGAGTTAGACGGGGAGGAGGAATTTATGTGGGTATGGGAAGGAGGAAGAGGAAGAGGAATACTGACGATGACGGGGCCGGAGACGATTTCGCCGAGGACGCCACCGATGGTGGTGCTGACGCTGAGAGCAACGCCGGTTCGGGCGGACCCCCACTTGTAGAAAGTGCGGAAGAGCGCTGAGACAGTTTGGTTGGGCATGACACTGGTTGGAATTCAGTGAGAATGAACTTGAAAGTGAGGAGGATAGACCTGCCTTCCGAGTGTGAACGCGACAGCTACGACACTATTCATAAGTTTGAAGTGAAAGAATACACAACGACATACCAGCAAATAACGCAAGCACCACGACGGGGAAATACTTCAACCTGCGAGAGAATATCAATTTCAATGGAAGCAAGATTGGGATTGGCTTTACATTTGGAACGGCCGAGCAAAGTCAACGAGCTGTAACTTGCGTCCTGGGGCTTTAGTGCCGGTGATTCGCATGCGGTAATATTTTCCAGTCGATTCAACAGGTGGCAGGCCGCGCACGTAGAGTGTCTCTGGGAGTCCGACGATAATCGGAACCCAGCAGACTGCGGTTAAAATGGAGGGCATGATCATTGTCCATCCTGTAAAGAATAATTTAAGTTCCCTTCGCATGACATGTGGAAGGAAATACGAACGCCAGCCCACGTTCTGAGCAATAAAACCCGCGGGTAGGGACGCGAGATGCGGCTGGACCACAGTGAATATCAGACTGAAGTCGTGGAACGAAAACGCACGCACCCCGTTGATGAGCGCGACCGTCACCAGCCCGAGCATCTTTCCGCGCTCGTGCAAACAGAAAACATCTGAAATGACGGCAAATGTAACCACGTTCCCCGACGCGACGCAGAGGCCGGTGAAGAACCGGCCCACGATAATCGTGGCGTACGATTTCGCAAAGGCGCTGCTGAACCCTGCGACGATGGCAAGTCCCTGCGAGACGATGAGGACAGGGCGGCGGCCGTAGACGTTGCTGATGGGCGCCCAGACGAAGCTCCCGATGCCGGCGGCGGCGATGGAGAAGGTACCTGCCAAATAATTTAGTGGGCCTTCTGTTCTTGGAATGAAAATGTTATAAGTACCGATGTAGGACGCCTGGATGGCGGTAACATCGAGCGCCAACCCGACTTGTGCATACGCGGGATTCAGACATGCGAGCGCGAACGAGCTCTGGATAACTGTTAGATGACGAGGTGGGAAGTAGATTCTTGGGGCATACGAAGAACGCGACAATAGCCGAGATGCAGACGATGACATATTTTTGCCCGCGGCTCCAGTTGAGTGGCTGCTCACAAAGCAAAAGGTCATTCGGGAAGAAACGAATGAAGATGGTTAACGGACGTCCTCTGGGTCATCCGACGGCTGTGGGATGAGGGGAAGTCCTTTATGGTCGAGTTTGGGCGCCGCTACCGCTTCCGTATAGGACTCTGCCACAATGCTGCTTTTTTCCAACGCGTCCATGCGTGCCTGAGTACAATCTGAAGGGCGGACTCGATTGTGGGGGTCTTAAAGCAAAGAAAGGTTTGGACGTCAGGAATGCTGGCCACGAAGTCCACTTCGTGAGAGCTCCTTCCCGCTATCAGCAATTTCCCCCAACATAGCCGATCATGAGACCCTTCATGTCATGCGGTTGTTGGTCCGGTGCTGTCCGGTGCCGGAGGTTGCCTAACCGTCGGTGTAGAAGAAAGGGTAGGTCTCCTGGTAGACCAGAGTGGTGTCTAGGTCGTGCTGGCCGGCTGTCGAGGCTTGAGGTGAAAATAAGTGTCAGGGCTGGGAAATAATCAACGTAGGCGTAGATCAGGAACTAAGAAAGATAGAATGTGAAACTTAGCTTAAACAGACTCAAAGGAACGTGGATGTGCGAGAGATATTCAGCAAAAGTAGATTCGACGTGGTGGTAAGGGATAAAGAGGAAAGGTAACGTAAAATGTCCGGTGCAAACAAATAAAAATCCCCATATGTAAGTTAGTCCGTGAAAAGCCGCTGCTAAAGTTGAACTTTCGCCAAACGAACGATCCGGGAACTACGCAAAGACGGAATAGAGAGAGCACGTCCCCTGCAAGACGCTGACATGTCGGAATTCACCCAGCCCGGAGAAGACTATGCACTCTGAATCAGCCTACGTTATTCGAAAGACGGCATTGGCTCGGAGTTCACCCAGTCCGGAGAAGAATATGCACTCTGATTCAGCCTACTGACATGGCTGGCATCCGGAATTCAACCTCGCACCAACTTAGGACGGTTTCGAAGAAGACGGTCCCGAGCATATCGCACAAGAGGCTTGGGACTTCAGAATGTCCATCTCAAACAAAAAAAAAAAAAATACTTCCGCCGTTGTTCCGCATGTCCGTCCAGCCGATGGACGCATTCAATTCCATGGATTGCTTTTCTTCCAGTTCAGCTCAGCCATGAGGTGATACTAATGCAAGCCCATCGCACACCAGTTCCAAATTTATTTCGCGGGCGGCCGGGCATCCCGCCTTCCTCGGAGAGGCCCACATATAGTCCTTCTCCGGCAACAGAAGTGGCGGAGTCCAGGCACAATTGCCCGCGGTGTGCGGATACTTCTGTATGTTACTTAATGGCATCCGACTCGACGAAATCCTGTAAGTAATATTGGAACTCAAGTATATAAAGGAGAGGCGCAAGGTTGTCTGCCCCCCAGATTGAGACTAACACTCCTGTGTCCGCCTCAACCACTCAGAACTCAGAGATAAAGGTAAAGTACTCCCTCAGATGTGTTGGATGCAGGGCTCAAGCAGTTTTGCAGATGAAAGCCGTTTCGCTGGTAGTCGTTGCTGCTGGGCTCTTTGCCGCCGTTGGCGCCTCCGCGCTTCCCCGTCGTGCCAGTCCAGACCCGGATGCGGCAGCTGCCCACGTCCTCATCCAGCCTTTCGGGGACTCCACCCTCTGCATCACGGCGACCGGGAACTCCACCACGAGTCCCACGATCCTCTCCACCTGCAACCCAGCTGGCACCGTCAGCTTCTCCCAAATCTGGGATGTCAACCCGTTGAGCAACTTGGGCAGCAATGTCGTCCAGTTCCAGAACGTGGGCAACAACCAATGCTTCAGCGAGTTCATCACCATCCCACCTACCAATGGTGTGGTGGTCACCACCGACATCTGTGTCGATGTCAACGGCAATTCTCACAGCGGGACGCGGTTCGATACTTCGCAGGCAATCACCCAAAGCAAACTGCCCTTGGTGGTGACGGCTCTCAACAGTCAGAATGGAGGCAATGGGGACACGGGCTTTTGCTTGGATCGAGCGGGAAACTCAGTTGTGCTCAATGCATGTAGCGGCGGTTTATCTCAGAGTTGGCTCATGAACACTCTTTAAAAGGGATATGGGAAGGTATGTCAAATATCGCAATTGTAGCCATCCGACTCCCAGTATAAAACCACGCACTTCTATACATAGTTGAGTTTGAATGTGTATCTTTTGTTGGTCTGAATTCTGTTGTACTGATCGCCACTCTTCCGCAAATGAGTACTCGAGGCCGACAGAACATTGGTGAAATTTGGAGACAGGCAAGCAGAGGTAACATATATTCCATTTGACTCTCTCTAGCCACCAAGACGGATATGTTATTAAGCGTGGAGGAGCCGGCCTTTCCGGACAGGAATAGTGCACTCGGAGGCCTAGGAATCCAGCGGGAGCAACACTGTAGGGAGGATATGGATGCACTCAAAACAATTTACCAACGTACTCAGGCCAATTGAACAATTGCATCAACCTAAATGAGTTTGGGACAATCCTGGCGGGCCAACATTCACCGTGAGCGCTTTGGCTCATTCGGCCCGAGTTTTTCAATCCAATCACCCTGAGCGGCCCAATCATTCAGGTTGATTGGACATTTTTCACATTGGAATGCATTTATATTCATCGACTTTGGGTGCGGCAAGGAAACCTAGGACATCAAACCGTCCCGTAAAATTACGGGACGACGGGCCGTAAAAACGGTTACGCCCCCGTACGGTGAGGCCAATTGAGAGGTTTAAAAACGGCCGTTTTAATACGGCATTTTTACGGGTTAGTCCCCTGGCTCGATGAGGTGTTTTGGTTGTTATTGATGTGTTGGTATCCATTAAGGAGCTACTTTCGCACTCACCAATAATTGGTAAGAGGTCCAAATGATCACAGAACGTCGGAGTTACGCCCGTAACGGGCGGTTACGGTACGGGTACGGGTCCAAAATCAACGTCCCGTTTGACCGATTTCTTTTACGGTTACGGCCGTATTTTTTACGCCCGTGGACGTAAAACGGACGCTTTGATGCCCTAAGGAAACCGGTTCAGAAGGGTGGTCAGTAGTTGACTAGATGTGGTGACAAACTCGTGATACAATGTTCCCGGTTCTGGCTGGAGATGGAGAAGCCATGCCGTCAATCCCTCGGACGATGTGGAGGAAATGTGGATTGATGGAGGGTGAAAAAAGAGCAGTAAATTTGTGTGTGTAGAAGATAAGCAGGGAAAATATCTACAAGCAGATTAGTAGAAAAGACCAAGTTCAGTCGCAGCCTGCGGCAATGGCAATGGCACTCGCAAGAAAGATCTGTGCTTGATGACTGGAAACTTGCAATTGCGATTTATTAGCGGATCAGTAGAAAAGACCAAGTTCAGTCGCGGCCTGCAGCAAATGGCAACGGCGCTCACAAGGAAGATCTGTGTTTGAGGACTGGAAACTTGCAATTGAGATTTATTGGTTCCTACACATATGGTTAGTTCATTTGGGTGCCCAAATAAACCACACAGATAGCTGGGAGGGGGTGTACTGTACCATTACGTTAAATCGACAGGGGGTGTGATGCGTGACCGGTTCAACCAATTCGACATTTCGACAGCCCCCCGAAAGGTACGTGACAAGACAAAAAATTCGACATAGGTTGCAAATTTTACCCTTCGGTTGGAGGTAATTTCCTGGGTTGGCACAGAAATATTTGCACAGTGTGTTGAATCCTCATTGGTATTTTATTTTGGGTGCTTTTTGCAAGCCATTTAGGTTGGTTTTAGGCCAGAAACCCAACCACATGCTCAATTTTTAGAGTTGCGGGTATGAATGGCCCAGGAACCGGTTTAAAACACACTCACCAGAGGCAGGGATTTTAAGGATTTTTCGTGCAGTTTCACGCAATTTTTCGGCGGTGTGATGAACCGCTGGACCTGTTCGACACCGGTGTCCGTGATGCGTGACCGCTACCAAAATTCGATATCGACAGGGGGGTGCGTGACGCACCCCCTTGTTGATGTCGAATTTTGGTCGATGTCACACGTCACTCGGCCTCTGTCGAACCTCCAGGCCGTCACGTAGGTCACCAAACTGCCCAAAAAGTGCAAAAAAGACGAAATCTTGGGTTGAAATGTCGAAATTTTTGAGGTGTCACGCCAAAATCTGAACCTTGTCGAAATGTCGAATCGGTTGAACTTGTCACGTGTCACCCCCCCCTGTCGATCTGAACGAAAAAATACAGTAATGGTGCAGTATTTCATGAGGGTGAATCGATCTAGATTGTCGGCTAAATGTGTAGCTGAGGGGTAAAGCAAGTTTTTTGAGGCACAAGGTGGGTGGGATTGTGGCAATGTGGGTGTGTCCCCGGCAAAACACTGTGGGGACCCTGTCTCGGTGACCCAGACATTCTAACTCAGTCACCTCCGCCCGCTTTATCTTATCTCGGAATTTGTTCCGGCTGTTTGACATAAATGATAAGAAAATGATGGACGGTGGCTTCGCTAGAACGTCTGGGGCATTTCGTATAGTGATACCCTGGGTGGCGTCACACCATCTTCCCCCTTCCCCTCCCCCTCCCCAATTGCTCCAGAGTTTGGTGAAGATCATTCTCCTAGATCCCTGCATGGCCTCCCAATTTTTTCCGGAATTTTAGGCCCGTTTAGGCACCACTTTTATAGTCCTCAAGATCAGGTGTTTGGGGCACGGCCGCCGCACAGCAGATGTGTCGAATTCACTGAAACTTGTCCAAAAGAAAATCGGAAAAAATTACCACCAGTTTGTATTCATGTGGACAGCCCCTTTAGCCAAATCCCAACTCATTCAATGTCCTCTGAGGTGCACACAACGCGAAATCGAGAGCGGCGTGACATTTGATGGGTGACAGCACCCAGGGTATCACGGACGAAATGCCCCAGACGTTCCGGTGTGATCTCTGCACATCTTTTCTTAAAACTCCGCTGATCTACAGATAAGATAAGAGATCACACCCGGAACGTCTGGGTTACCGAGACAGGTGGGGGGACCTATACTGGGTAACGGAGCAAGGCATGGTCGAAATTTTTCAGTTAGTAGGATGATACAGTGCCTGGGGCCAAGTGTGGTTTCCTTTGGATTTTCGGTAAGTACCAGTACTAGGATATCGAAGCCTCTTCTTTTTTGGCCAATAGCTCTAGGGGAATTTAAGTGTCAAGAGGCACTGAGGTGGATCAGAAATGGGTGAATCCACGTCGGAAAGTCCACATAATGTTGGTTTCAAGTGTTCTGGGCACCCCGTAAACCGTCAAAATACAGCTTTACGGGTTCCCAAAACCGTCCCGTATGGGCCCAAAATCACAACCCGTATGTACCGTAAACTGTACGGGCGTAACTGTATACGTTATGGGTGCCGATCCCTAGGCTGCAATAGGACTCTAGGGTTCTGGGGTAAGATAGTAGAGAACTCTATGATAGGGCTAGGATTTCGTGCTCTACAACTTCAACCTATCTATTGTATTCGAGAACCTGGGCTCAGGTTCACTTAACAGCCCCCCCACCCCCCCACTGAGTTTTGCCTGGCAGTCTGAGTGAACGACAACCATAATTGGTGGTGGCTAACATTGGGGTTAAAGGTGCTTATCAGGTGCTCAAAGTGTGTGCCATCTCAGTCTACTAGCAGGGGGACTTGCGGGGGGAGTTTGGCAGAATTTGGTCAAATTCGCTGGGGTCGGATCTGTGTATGATTTGCTGCTGTAAGGCCAAGGGAGTTGTCATTTGCCTGGCAGTCTGAAGGGCTTAACTTTGATTACAAGGGTAGCAATTCCCCCACTCTAACACTGGCTGTAGCTCCTCTCTTTAATCCATTGCCATGCAGAGCACCCCGAGTCAACGATGTCGCGCATGCGCGTCGGATGCGGTTATGACAAGTGCATTTATGTTTGCCCCCTGTGAGACTCGGGACCCGTTTCGGCGAGGTCCGACTTCGACATCCTCCCTGCTCTGTACAAAAGAAGCGCGCTCCCGCAAAAATTCTTTACTCTTACATTCCGGTATCGGACGACTGACCTGCCGAATCACTGTATTCAAGGGGGACCGATGCTGAGTCAACAAAGGTGCACGTAGGTGTACGTAGGTTAGCGTAGTCGGCTACAATAGGTCAACGTAGATCACCTACGTCCACCTTTACGGGGATCAATAAAGGTGCACGTAGCTCAGTGTAGGCGTCCTTACCTGATCTGAACTGGGTCGACATAGGTCAGTGTAGGTGCTACAGCTCACCTACGCACACATTCATTAACCTCAAGCGAAATAGTACAGTAGAGTTTTGGAGATGGTAATTGGATATGCTGCTAGTATACTGCTCTCAGCATAGGTCACTATGTAGACCTAAATTCACCTACATGTAACTTGCATAGGTCACTACATCGACCTACATTCACCTATATTCACCTTAGCTGACCTTGACTGACCTGTGTGGACCTACACAGACCTACATCCACCTACGCAGACTGTACGTAGGTGGGTCTCAGTGTAGGTTCATGTAGGCCCCTGAACTCAGGCTGAGCCTAGGAAGTCCTTGAATGCAGTGAATGACCGGGGCAGAGAAACAACTGCCATAATTCAAACACGCTCACCATTGCCTCGCCAGGTTAGGAGAATAGGGTCCCAGACATCAGTATGTTAGTCATAATAGGCAACCCAAGCCGAAACTCGACAGTCGAAGTGTTTCTCGTTGTTTATCAGGGAATACGGCTTGTCCCGGGAAGTCGATACTCTCCATGCGCAGGTGTGATTGATTTCCCCCTTCACGCATACGAGTGATAAATATGTGAACATTGGCGTAAGTTGTAACAGAACTGAAAAGGAAGTTGGACTCAAGTAACTCCTGGTCATCATGATTGACCTCCGGGTCCTGAAGTAAGACCCATGACGCACTCAGCCACGCGGAGTTTTGTGAACCATTGGTGCAGTGCTGGATCAACTTGATCGGTGAGCGTCGACTGACACGTGATCACAAACTTTGCAGCAGTTTACGCTGCCCCATCCCATGCAGCTTGGCAACATTCTTTTCTCCGTCATGGCTGTACGTCAGATTCACATAGGGGCCTCGGAGTCACCCGGGATGTCTCAAAAAATTGAAACAATTGTCCCCGCCCGCACTTATCTCCTCGGACAGACTCATACAGGGAGTTCAACGCTGGGGAAGGCCTGGAATCCATGATTCTTGGGAACAATACAATCACGTTGTGTGTGGTATGTACCTACACGCGTTGTCGTGTAACCCTAGTACTCAAATGAGCTTTGAAGGCGAATCTAACAAGTGGGTGTTTTACCCTCATCAGCGGCCCGCGGGGCGGAACAGCAAAAGCAACGCCTCAGTCGTTCAGTACAGCAGAATAATCCTTAAACTCATCCAAGATGTCGTACTTTTCACTCTGCACCACCAGCTTTACTTCGGGCCGACAGCCCTGGAAGTCCCTGTCCGATGGTGCGACTTCGGTCCACCTCGGTCCCCTTTCCTTCTTAAAAGAGTTCACTCGGCCTCTGCACCTGAGCTATTTGTGTCATCCATGATGGAGCCGTCTATTCCGTCCCACAAATCTCGGAATCCTACAAAATCCGCATTAAAGCGGCCAACGAGCGCGGTTTATTTATTGGGATCCTCTCTAGACTCGACGCTGGAGTCGTCCCCCTCCCCCTCCCCACGCCCGTCTGGTCCACCGTCCGCGGTTCCGATCGACATCTGTTACGCATGCTCGCCCCTCGCCACACCATTGAATCGGGTACGTCAATCGCGCATTCACGTTTGCGTGCTCCCCTGATTAGACTTACACAGTGTCCGCACCACCTCCACGCACAAAAATACCTTGCGACTCAAATGAGGAACATCCAAATTTTCACCCAGTCCTGTGCACCTTCTCGTCGCCAGAGGGCATCGCGCGAATTTCCGACCCTCCCTCCGCCCTCGGAGTGGGATGAAGTCTCGTTGACAATCGATTCTGACTCAGACGACGACCACTTGTCTGCCCCCATAACACGCAAAGTGCGTTTTGTGGTTTCGGCACCACCACCCCTACTGCTCTCGCCGGAGCTCCCTAGCCGCTGTTGGGATGAGGAGTCGACGTGGTCAGAGTTCATGGTGTGTTTTCTCCCTAACTCATTCCTGTAAAGGCTCATTCTTTAACTCTAGTGACTTCTGCTCACGCGCGTCTCATCTCTTCACGGGCGTCTCATCTCTTTTCATCATTCCATGGACTTGCTTTTCCCTTCTGAATAGAGGGCGGCGGTATGCAAGAGGGTCAAGTTGTCAGGAATAAGAAATAATCGCACAGACTTTGACCCTCAAAGCTAAACTGGAATAGGGGCTCATCAGTGGCGGTGCATAGCCGATCGCTTTTCGATCTACCTCCATGTACCCAAGGGGACGTCGGGATTCGAAAATCGGAAGGGGGGTCGAAAAGCTTTTTTCAGCTTTGGCTGGACTCCCCCCCCTCCCCCCCCCCCTCCCCCTGCCTTATCGGGAAGGTGTCTCCCACCCCTGGCGCCGGGCCGGTCCCTCCGGACTTTCCGCCGCCCATTGAACCTCCCTCAGACAACTACTGCCGCCTGGTTTTGATCCCTGAGATACATATTATTCTTCCTAAACCTATCTAAAGTGCCACAAGACTTTGATTAGACCTGCAAAAAAATTTGAACCTGGCCCGGCATCTTGCCGGCAACGCCGACCAAGCACTTTTTGGTTGAAATTATCATTTCAACACCGTCTGAGGCGAGTGAGAAGCAAAAAGTGAGGTTTCTTACTCATTGGGACCCTTATATGCCTCTACTAACATTTTTACACCCTCCCAAAGCCCTCCCAAAACTTACCCTACAAAGCTTTTTTCAGCCCATCCGAAATTTTAATCCCGACGTCCCCTTGCATGTACCCAACTCTTGGTCTTAGGCTGCCTGCACCATTCACATGACCCCGCGCGTCCCAACGATGAAATCGGATGAGCTTGTCTTAAGACCTAGCCGGTCTAGACCAACTCAGGTCTTGAGAGGGGTAGGTCTTAAGGTCCCCAATGACTTAAGTTTCTCCCCCTTCGGCACGCCCCGGCACCCCGGCCGCATGCTTGTGGGTGCAACAGCTTTAACATCTCAAGTCCTTACCTTTGGAACTTAAGTTGGCCCACCACTTAAGTCTTGCTGAACTCCTTAAGTTCAATTCCCAACTTAAGTTTCACCGAGAGACTCAAGTCCATCCTTCCACTTAAGTTCTCCGAAACGACTTAAGTTCCCCACAATAACTTGAGTTCGATCAATGCAATTGAATTCGGATATACGGGGCAACGCCGCACTAATAAGTAACGGGAAACACTCACAGGTACTCCAGTAGCACAGGGGTCACAATGGTGATGGGCATGATGGGCAGTTGGTTAGCGGCCGATTTTCTCGATGATGCCCCACGGCACATATTCTACCACACGTTATGCACGCCCACACGTCAGCGACACGAGTACAGAGGGAGAAACGGAGGACATACAGAGTGGTATTGCTTCTGAGCTCGGATGCGACGGTCAGACATGTCACTGAACGATGCTCTAAGTACTGTGACACACATGCAGAAAGATGCACACATATCACACCAACAGCACCAGCCGTTGCCACCAGCTGATGGTCTGCGGGACGTTGGTGCACGAAACAATGCACGGAGCTGAGGGGAGGGTTAAGTCGGTGGAAGAGGTTGAGAACAAGGCATTGTGCACCTTTCCCGCCCAACACCTCCGCGTCCTTTTCATTCCCTTCGTCGTCGGTGGCACGGAAGGTTTAGTCGAAGCGCGCGCTTCTCGGAATGGCGAAGGAAGTCAGTCGTTCAGGCGCCTGGCCGTTCCCTCCTGTTCTGAGCCGGAGTTGGCTCTGCCACTGTAGCAGGTGGAGGAAGACAGTACTAAGTTGTTGGGATAGTGGTCGTTGGAAGACAAAGGAATGTGTGAGGGGTGACGTTACCACAATGGAAACAACAGGATCAACAAGCCGAACCAAACACAACCGACTTGCATTCGACTCTCATCTTCACTCCTTCACTTTGCCTCCACTCACATACCCCTGAATTATTTTGCTGATTCTCTCTAGTTCCTGCACATCGCCGACCGATGACACGGTTTTCTACGTTCGGGTTCTCGCTTTCGGCCACGTACGGTCGGACCGAATCATAGGGCTGCATGTGGTCCCGTCGACGGGCACGGCCGTCGTTTTGACAGGACCCGAACGGGAACGGTCCGTCATACGACGGCCGTCATTTCGCCAGTCTAAACTCCCAAGAAAGTATGTGCCCTAAATTGTGTATTAGGCTCACCTTTGTCCAGAACATGCCTCACAAAAAGTCCACACGGCTTATTTGGCAGTTTATGGCGCGTTTTTAGGACCCGTCGACCCGTCGCCGACCGTTTTTGACGGGAACGGCCGTTAAAAATGCAGCCAAAGAGCCCACGGAACGGGACGGCATGCCCGTCGCCGGATCCCGTAGAACAGGAGCGACGGGAACGGCGTGCAGCCCTACCGAATCACCGGTGGCATTTTTGTGTCGCGCCGCCACGTATGCCACCCTTTCGTGTATCTCCAACTCCATGCAGTCATAGATCCACAGGACTTTATCCTTCTGTTGGCTTCCTTAGGCTCAGGCTGGAACTTCTCCAGCAGTGAGCACTCAAGTACGTCGGGATGCAAAACTTGAGAAGACCTTCACATCTTAAGACCAATTTCGGTCTATACCAGGTAGGTCTTAAGAGGAGCTAATAAATTAGTTGCCCAACGACGACCGAGGACTGGGTCCGTCCTAGCGCTATGCCATTTCTCCGTTTGGGGGGAGTTTCAACAGCACTGACGATGAGGTCGACGAGGGATCTGTCTTTCATCCCGCTGGATTTTACAGCAGTGGGGCAATAAGACATAGAATGCTCGATAAAATGGAAATTTTGGGCCGGATCGAGACACTGTCAGAGGCACAAAGTTGAACCGTGGGAACATATTAGCGTTTTTGGAACACTGTCATCTGGCCGCCGCTTCACCCATCGGTGTGCGTTCCTCCTGGTGAAGCCTAGCACACGACACTATTACAAACTGGTAAATTCCCCGGCTGATGAGTTACTCGTGAAGGTTTACATCTAGCCCGTGAAGGACGTATACCTTCAAGCGCCGGGGCACGGTGCTAGTCTGTAGTTTACCGCGGGATCAATGCAAGGAGGGTCCGGCTATTACATAAGCGTCGGAGTTCAGCGCATAATGCTATTATGATATATCAAAAGACTCTGATAAGAGATGCGGGGTGATGTATCATGAACTCTAGTTAGAGCTCAGGCTGATATATCACGTTAGAGACGCACCTATAACGGGAGTTAAAGCCAGTATCCATACGGTATGCTCTCATCTGCTGTCATGGGCGCATGCGTGTGGCGGCGATTCTGTTGATGGCGCGTCCTTAGATTGTTGGTTGATGGCGGGGTTGGTCATGTTTGCATCTGTTAGCACCGCATGCCCTCGGCCCGGCTCGCTTCCTTCGCTTCCGCTTCCACATTCCTCGCTCCCCCCAGCTCCCTTCCCCGCCCTGGTTGGTTGCACCGTGAAGCAAACAACTAGGAGCACTCTACCTATGCACTCCTGACACCCCTTTTGCCTCAATTCCCCTCATACCGTCCATTTTCTCGGCTTCCAAATTTGGGCCAAATTTCTCCGCACGCCAGCCGCTGGTTTTCTAGTCTTGCATATCCTTCTCAGTGTAAAACTAGTCATGCTGGGCTCCCAATCGGCCCGCGTGCCACGTCTTTCCACTTTGGGCATCAAAAATAGGCTTACACGGCCCAAATAATCGGAATTGCGGATTTCGGCCCCGTCCAACAAATCTGATGATTACCGCCTGTGACCACGACGCACTCGCTCAAAGCTCCCCTGCCTCATTAATTTCCCTCTTGTGAGGCTGTATCTACCATCGGAATCCCCTACAAATTGCTCTCTCTTTTTCTATCCGGCGTACGCCGGCGGCGGCGCCCATCAAAACTTACCCATGGGTTTTATCTGTCCGGTCATCGCTGTTTCCCTCAGTCCCTTCTACGACCCGGATACAATGTTTGCATCGCATGCGCCCGGCCTGACAATGCAACCCAGCCAGCATAGCACTCAACCAGCGTAATGCCGTCAAGAACGAAGAATCTGGCGGCTAATGCCGATATATTGCCTTTCTTTTCTTATAAAGCTTCTGGTGATCCGCTATAGTCGATTTTCGAAGTCGCTGATAGTAGTATTTGACTACCTCAATGCACCCGCCAATGGACGCAACTGCATTTTTCTTACATGAAGGAAGCATGGTAAAATCATTTTATTTAGTTCTCAGCTTCCGCAATCCAAAAATCCAACACAGGCGGCCTAAATGCCCAATCACCTAGTCTGTAGTTAACCGCGCCACTGATGCAAGGTCGCCAGATTATTACCAATCTTTTGGTGGGTGATTACAAATCACTTTCCCCCTCCCTTCCCATTGCTCCCTACATCCTCCAGCAGTTAAAATTCAACCAAATCGGTACACTCTATTACCTTATGAAGGGATCTTAACCTTTAGAATATTTTTATTCTATGCCTTTGAGCTTGAACCAATATTTCGGTGTTTGGCGCATGCCGTCGGCATGCCGGGCATCAAATTTCGGCATCTCCGTTCTTGAACCTTGGCAACTAAATGCCGCTACAGAGAACACTGGGGTAGATGTACTGAATGTCAGGGAGGCTGTAAATCGACAAGAAACGCGTCGAAGGACGCACCTCAACATCCGAGAAATTTCGTGATTGGTAATAATCTGGCGAGCGATCAAGGGATCACTCTAATCAACAGACTACAAATTGCGAGGTACGAGCAAAATTTTGTAGCGTCTGTCTACGAGAGACTACCAATCACCCTATTTTGATCTGGAAAGAAAATCACACATCCACAACCCTAGGACACTGCTGAGCATCATGGATCATCAGCTCACATCCTAACATTGTTTCTGAACCCACTGGAGGTGTTTTGAAAACAATTTGGAGAATTTGGTACTCGAACACCGGCCAAAGGCGGCATTGGGCATGCGGCACCAGACCGAAACTTTTTCTGAAAAGAACTTTCCACACAATCTCACTGCAGAAACTTCGACATTCTCAGTAATGCATCGACCCCCTCAGCCCCTCTACAGTGCCAGAACATTGATATTCAAGGTCCTGGGTCCTCATCGGGGCCAATTTCGAAAGTCGCTGATAATTTTTGTCAACATTTTTCGTTCCTTTTAATATGAGAAGAATCGGAGTGGTCTATTAGCTTGTTCTGCATGGTCCAAGTATCTTGTTGAGGTGTTCTGAGCCCTGGCGCGGTTGAACTTTGAAATCACTGATAATTGATGGCAATATTTTTTGACACTCTCTGCGGGAGATGAATTTAGGGACAAGTATAACACTTCTCATGGAAACAGAATCAGCGGAGGAGCCCAAACGACGAAGAAACTTCCGTTTAATTCAGCCCCTATCGGACATTTGTCACGAAGTCACAGCGTGATCTCTCTGTCTTCCCGCCACATCGGTTGCTGCAAGCCACGCTCTTCGCCCTGCCTTGGCTCAGTACAACCGTAAACCCAATCTATACTTCTCGGATACTATCCGCCCCTCTTTTCAGCCAATATTAACCGCGCAATCGCCCGCTATGACGTCTCTTTTGGCAGTGTCCTCTCTGAGCTCAAACCCGCCTCTAAACTCGTTCCAAACCCCAGTTTGATGCTCAGTCCTCTTGTCCTCTAGTATAACCGCCACCAATGCTTTATTGGACTGTATCAAGCCACAAACACCGGAACAAGTGATTCATAAGGCAGAAACAGCATCTCAAACGTAGCCTCAGGGAGTAGTAAAGGACGGATCCATAGAGGGGAGAGGATGGGGGAAGTACAGGGCCCCGGCCTGCGTGACTTGTGGTACGTCTCCTTGTCTCACGATATCTTTCATCGATGATTTTCCTCCTCCTCCCCGTATCTCTCCCCTCTTTGGGCTCGCACGCTCGAGGCTTACTCGTGCATGCCCGTCGCCTCCCGTGCAACTGTTCTGCTTCATCTGTAGTTAATAGGCACGATGCGGACTGCTCCTGCGCCGGACGTCGCGGGGTCCGTGGTAGCATCTGGACTGTCCTCAGTCCGGCGAGTCTGCGCAGCAGATCCGCCTGCGCGCACGAGTACTGGGGGCTAGCGTCTCCCCCAGGGGTCACTCTGTAGTCGCCAGGGCGGAGGTGCAATGTACCCACGGGTGTGGTGCATCCTCGGTGCCCTCGTTTACGCCAGCTGCATCCACAGCGCCCCCCGTTTACGCAGCCAGTTTGGTGCCTGCAACGACGCCAGCATCTCCCTCAGAGGAGTATGCACGCACGAGCGCTGACAAGGACCGCCGGAATACACAAAGCGACGACCTACTGCGCTGGCGCGCGCGCCAGCGTAGACGCTATCCTTGTGTGCGCACATATGTGCAGTACACGTCAGCGACACCCCCATGTGTACTGTGTTCCCCGAACTGCATATACAGCGGGTGAGCTATATGGAGGGACCACGGGTGCATCATCGACGTCCTGCGCTTGCGCTCGTGCAAACGCACACACTATCCTCGTGTGCACACGTATACACTATACACGAGCGCTCCAACGTGCACTGTGTTCGCCACGCTAGCGTATACGGATGCGCCAGTACCGCGCTAGTGCGCGCGCGGATATCGACGACATTGTCGCGTGTGCGCTGTACACGTCGGAGACCCCCCGCGTGCACCCTGAGCTGCGAGCGTGTGCCCGTGTTCATAGCTCGGCGTGTCGGTTCCGTCGACTGCATAGCGCGCTGCTTTCCGGTTCACTATCCCTGGACTGCCTTATCCCTTCCTTTAGCATATCTGGCCATAGACTGGGTGGGCCGCGCGCCCGGATGTTGTCCGGCACGCATGCGCAGAGGAATGATACATGGAGCTTATTCTTTTTGTAATTTCCGTTTTATGCACCCATTTGTACACATTCCCTTAGATTTGTGGTCTCATGTACACCACCCATTAAATCTATAATGTATATATTTTTCGAAATATTTGGTGCATGTTTTGCGCTCGTCGTCGCAGACGGCGTCGAGAGCTGTTGATCGCTGTGCTCTAAATCCGGATGCGTGAGCCGAATGTACATCATGACGACGCCCAGGATGTTGATCCTCAGATGACAGGCCTGGCAGCTGTTTAGTGCTAGCAAGCCCTGTACCCCATGGGCATGTATCTCTGGGGTGATGTATCCGGCGGACCTCTGACTAGAGGGTCCTGATGCATCACGGCGCATCTCTACTTACAAGGTATGATATATCATACTGCCAGGATCTGGTGCGGAGACTAAATTCCCCTGTCACCATTCAGTACCTCCAAGGCATCAACTAGCTTAACCTAAGAGGCCATTCCTCTGGTAACTCCATTCACCTGCCTTCTGCCTCCTCAAAATATCCCCCAGGTGGTGGACTATGCCCAGAAGAAATCTTCAGTTTGGTCAGCGGCCAACCCCTGAAAGCTCGGCATCGCGCTTCTCAACTCTGACACAAAACTGCAAGAGAGGAAGTTCTTTGAACCCACCTAGGAAGCATTAATCAACAATAAAACACGTCAAATACACGTCTTGGAGAGCAATTGAAGTTTGAGAATTTTGATAAGGGGACCCTCCGATCAATTGTCAAGGGGAATCGACAGACTACAACAAACGAGGTACGAGTTTTTTTAGTTGTTGTGTCTATTTATAAGAGACTAGCGCGGTGCCGCGCGGAACATTGACCTTCATTCACCAGTGCCGTGCCCACCCGTTTCACCCGTTTTACACCGTCTTGAGATATGCAAACAATCTTCCTCCACCGGGCCGGCGCACGGTCCTAATCTGCTTCATCAGCAAACCCTGATTTTTTCGGCGCTACAGGACACTACAGAGTGCTACAGAGTGCCACATAGTGACCTGTAGTGACCTGTAGTGCTGTAGTGAAGGTCCCGTACTCTGGAGTGCTACAGAGTACTACATAGCACCCATAGCAGAATCAGGGTTTGCTGATGTTCCCTCGTGACGTCCGAACAAACAATAGGTGGGAAGCTTCAAGTTCGCCAACCACGACGGAAGTGCGCCATTACGATCCATTCCTGAGCACCTTCAATGCCGTCAAGTCAGAGTAAACGCGATGAGGACGATGTTCAGGGGATGTGATAAACCAATATTCCAGTTGACGGGGAATCACCGTGGGGACGCGCATATGACAAGGAATGAGTTCCTTAGAACTCCACAGCAACACTCCCTAGGGCGTCAGATGCTATGCAGCCTACATGCGATATGGAGCACCAAGAGCTGTTATCGTTGATCGTACCGCATGCTTCGCCCCACCTGGAGTATCCTCGTGGGATATATTATGGCACTTTTTCTTGTGAGAAACGCCGATTCAGAAGTATAGTCTTGTTGTTCAGAGGGCAGGTGAATGTATCGGCCTCCCAGCTCACGGTGTACTCTTGAGAATAGAACAGCGCTTCTGAGCCAGCCTTGAACGCGAGAACGCCCTCTGAGAAGGGCTGTCGAGTTCAATATCTCCCTCAATGCGAGTCTATTATTTATTTATGGGAATATTTGAATGGCAGACTCCAGGGAGTCCGAGGCCAAGACGTGAAAAGGACAACCATGGAGAAACTCTCCACAGCGTTGGGAATTTCTATCGCAGTAACAAATTATCAATCACATGAGAACATGATTGCGCGATGTGTCGGCATGTCAGCTGTGCTTCTTCTTGATATTCCGTCCACCTGAGTTATACTTCTACCCGGTGCCGAGGAAGCATCGAGTTATGTTTAGACTCATATCGCAGCTTTCTGGGTGATTTTGCACTCACGACGACAAGTTCGCGTGCTACTTCTGCTATCCAAAAGTCCTGAGTGGTCAGCTTTAGATGGCTCTGATTCTGAGATAGCGTAGAAAAAGTATATAAGCGTTCTGACCTCCCGTGGTCCTCATCCCTGGATCAAGCCATCGGATACTTCATCGCCTGCCTCTTTGAGCCTCTCTCGCCTCTTCCAACTACCTGTCCAGCATGAAGGCCGCCGTCATCACCGCCATCCTCGCTGCCTCCCTGGCTAACGCCGAGGTTACCTGGACCTTCCAGAAGTTCCAGAACGGCACCGAGGTCCCCTTCACCGCCGGCCCCCTGACCAGGTTCCAGTCGCAGGCCATGGTTAAGGTCAGCGAGGCCCGGAGGCGCAACCGCCTCAGCGGGCGCGCGTCTGCCGCCACGGTCACGTCGTCCAACTGGTGCGGTGCCGCCCTCACCGGCACGGGCTTCACATCGGTTACCGGCACTTGGACCATCCCGACCATCAGCCTCCGCTCCGGCCAGTCCTCCTCCTCGGACCCCGCCATCTCCCAGTGGGTCGGTATCGATGGCTTCAGCGACTCCGCCCTTATCCAGGGTGGTACCCTCTCCGAGCTCGTCGGAGGCCGCCAGGAGAACGTTGCCTGGACTGAAATGCTGCCCGCTGCGAGCCGCGACGTTTCCCTCACCGGTAAGGCCCTCCTCCCACTCATGATGGGCTGGCTACTAATACTTCACCCGCACAGTCAACACCGGCGACAGCATCACCACCACCGTCACCATGACCTCGACCACCTCGGGCACCGTCACCATCGAGAACAACACCCGTGGCACCTCTATCGTCGGCACCGTCAGCGGTGGTACCCGCCTGTCTGCCACCTCGGCCGAGTGGATTCTGGAGGACTTCGAGTCGGGCTCCAGCTTGGTCTCCTTCGCCGGCTTCCCTACCTCCACTTTCACGGGCTCTGCCGTCCGCTCCGGCACCTCCGTCACCCCCTCGGGCGCCACCCTCATCGACCTCGTCCAGAACTCTGAGCTCTGCTCGGCCACGCTCTCGGGCTCGACGGTCTCCGTCAAGGACTCGTAAACGACCACGACTTCTTTGGTGGGGAGTTTGGAGGAGGGAGAACTGTATTTTTTGCGTTGGCGGATGATGAATCTTTACGCTCCTGTTATATATTCGGGAACTAGCGTATCAATGTCAAATTCTTTCTCGAACGTCGTTGGATTTTCAGTCTCGTTGTCAGACCGAACTTGCCGGGCGGCACGAGACTGCGGCGAGACGGCAAACCTCTCGGTTGGAGCAATGCCGATGGCGGCACCCATGCCTTGCTCTTGCCAGTAATATACGCGGCGGTGGAAACGGCAATGATCGGCATTGTTCGGCATCGGAAATCACTGGCCGTCAATGCGACGTCCACTGGACTACATTGGAATCCAGTGGATGTCGTCGGTAGTCACCGGTATTCAATGAGCTCCATTGAAGCTCGAGCAACAGTGAAATACCACTGAAAATATTCGAGCTCGAGCAAAAATTGAGTCTAAACCTTCCATCCAAAATGTGCAGTATGATGCTCGAGCTCACGATGAAAGGCACCCCACTAAACCGGAGGCCGTAAACCGCGGGTGGACACTGGCATCATCTCATTAATGCCGCATGTGTCGGCAGTTCGAAAACAGTTGATGGGACTCAATTGAGCCGCACTCAACTTGCAGCTAGATTAAGAAGGGTTAATTTTCATTGTGAGGCACAGTACACAAAGGAGACATAGAATTGCATCATCATCATTGTCAAGTAGTGTTATGCCTCCATTGTGCCGCCTAGCCGGTACTAGTTGGCAGGATGTGGGCAATTGCAGCCTTCTCAGTGAGGAAGGGTACATGCAATATCAAAATTGTCACACGAATAAATTTGACCAGTCTTTGCCGCAAATCAATGGAAAACGTTGGAAGTCGGTGGATGGAGATGGATGTAAATCAACATGGGCCAATGGAGATCACCCGCGAACATTATCCCATCTTGCCGGCCATCGCGTAACAACATTCCCTGATGGCCACCAGTGTCCACCAACATCCATTGGCGGACATTGGTGTACGCCAATGTACTTTCCACTTCCAGGTATATTACTCGCTCTTGCCGCCCATCGTTTTCCGCCGTCTTCCTGATTTTCAAGTTGGCGTTGATCTGTGTGATTAGGTTGTCTCTCCACCCACGTGGCATGCGTCCAAGTGCCGGGGATTCTGACGATGACGCTTGGGCAGTTATATTGGGCTGGGTGAAAATGCCGCGATTTGCCGCGGCACTGACGCGCACTGACGCGGCACTGCCGCGGCGGTGGCTGTGTTATTACCGCGCAGTGCCGCGCCGCCTCTAGCTAGTTCTGCGGGGACTTTTAAGCCTGGATGTAAGTCGACCTATGCTTTTCTCATTGTGATACATTGTTTAAACACTAATATCCTCACTTTTATGGGTGGTATCCCCGTCTGAGTTAGCCAATCCCAATGTTTGCCTATTTTCATTCTCGGCTTTCTCTGTGGTTCCTATGCAAGTTGACGGTGTTAATTGAGTTTATTTAATGCCTCAGGGACGCTCTAATTACTGTGCCTAGAGATTTGTGCCCCAGTCTTTCAACGCTTAGTCCTATCAACATTGTGTTACTTCAAGTTGACGCGACGCTGCCGCGCATGCTGGAACCGTAGGCTATCGAGTCCTGCACGGCTCCCGGAGTGGGAATATATTGCCTGTACTAGGTAACCGTCAAATTAGTTGATTCTTTCCTACCCTCATTCAAAGTGGAGCTTGAACCCCCCGTTACCGCTTATTGGAAACCGTGGCTTAAATGAAAATCTGCCATGAATCTCAGTTGAACGACAGTGGCAAGTCCTCGTCTTCTGCTTCAAATTACTCTGGATTCTGAATGGTACGGTGGTGGGATGAGGAAGATGGTGAAATTAACCGGAACTTCACATTCACTTCCATTCCATTCCCCGGGAAAATACTGAACCTGAATGTCTTTGAAGCCTGCTACTCGCTGAATCGGCTGAAGCCAAATGTTCACTAGAAATGTTCGTAGCCGTTTCCCGGAAATCCAGCACTGAACGCGGCGTGCCGCGCCCTTGCTGCACCTTGATAACATTTCCCGCGACTTCGGATATCTGCTGTCGTGGCTCAAACGGCCAAAAGTGTTACAAATGCCGAACAGGGTCAATGGCCCGTTTATCCATTAGAAGTTTCAACTCTTGTGGTACCCCTCATATGCATCCCGCCCGGAGAATATAGACCCACTAGGTGTAACGTGCGGAAGACCGCCGGAAGTTGTCTTCAACAAGGAAGATATAAATCCGAAGTTTCTTTACTCTCCCAAAGATGAGAGTTTGAGCCCTTCAGAGGTAAGGGAGTACTGTAAATTAAGGGGGTGTTTCGGAACTGCATGCGGCTGAGGGTGAATAAAATACAGCTGTCGCAAGGGGAGTGGTTGGGAAGACTTTCCTCAGAACATATCACATGTGAGCTTGTGTTGGTTTTCTTAACGCGGCACCAAGTTAGCTAAGATGCATTGCTGCACTATCTTCAAATTCGCTCAACCTAAAAACGACATAACTGTTCGTTTAAGCACAAAAGTGCAGGTCCATACAACATTTCATTGTGCGCGCCACTGCCGCGGCATTTTACGGTCCTGCAATCTTTTACCGCACCACTGCAGTTCAACCCCAATATTCGATCACCCACTCTGGAATGCCTTGTCGGCACTATCCAACTTAGTCTTCTGACCATGAATATTGATAGAGGCCACATCAACAGCTGACACCATACTCATTGGGCCGGCCAGAGTCTATGGGTCCCTATATAAGATTATCTGGGACTAAACCTGCAAGGTGGACTGCTGAGACCGACGATAGAGCCACATATAAAGCCGATAATGGAAATAGGCCAACATCAGGATTGACCAACTTAGGTCGTTGTCCCAGCTGTAAAATTGGGAATAATAGTGTCTGAACAATGTATTGCTATTACAAAAGCATGGTTCAAGTTGCCTCTAAGCCTAAAGGTTCCTGTGGAACTAGCTAGAGGCGGCGCGGCACTGCGCGGCAATAACACAGCCACCGCCGCGTCAGTCGCACCACCTCAAACCTCCACCTCGAAGCTTAGGGACCGAGGAAGCCTCATGGGTTGAGAATATTTCTATGACATAAAAAGGGAAGGTACTGTATTTTTTCGTTCAAATCGACAGTCACTTGTCACGCACCCCCTTGTCGATGTCGAATATTCGTCCAGGTAACGCGTCACGAGGGCCCCCGTCGAATTGGTCCAGCGGTTGGTCACGCAGGCCCAAAATCCCATAGAATGGCAGAAAAAAAGTTCTTGCCCTTGGCTATCATTTTACAGCAGGATTTAACCATTTCTCAGCCTTCTCCTGGGATTTTCCCTCTACAAGCCCAGAATTTCAACATCTGGCTGGGTTCACGCTCTAAATCAGTCTAGAACAAAAAAACTACCACAAAGCACTAGTCAGGGTTTGAAATGAAACCCAATATTCTCTTGCTATCCAGGGAGTTTTTTCACTTGTCTTCTTCAAAATTTCTGGGTGATGTCGATTTTTTTGCCTTGTCACGCTGCCCAAAACCCAGTGTCGAACTGTCGAATTTGTTGAACATGTCACGCGTCACCCCCCCTGTCGATCTGAACGAAAAAATACAGTATCCTGTAGGGGACATTCAAGCCATCTAGCAGTGTTTAAACAGCCTTCTCAACAATCCTTCAAACCGTCGCGCAATTCGGCGTTCGCGCCAAATGCATCAACCACTTGCCCTTTCACAACATTCCCATTCAAAAAGTGATCTAATGCGTACTTCTGGGATGCCGCGGCTACCGCAATATTGACACGCAGTGACGCGGCAGTGCCGCGCATTGACGCGCATGTGCCGCGCATTGACGCGCATGTGCCGCGCATTGACGCGCATGTGCCGCGGCACTGATGCGCACTGCCGCGCTGTTGACGCGCCATTGCCGCGCATTGCCGTGACCAACACCGTTGAGAGAAACGATTCTTGAGACCTCAATTACGTTCATTTGATGTTCAAACACATTGTGATATGATCAGGATTGTAATGGGTCCAAGTTGAACCTTTGTGCATTGAACTTGAGGAGGAAATCATGAGGAAAATAGTGTTTTCCCATCCATATAATGATTCTGGCCGTTTAGTAAAAAATTGGGATTGGCGCGTCAGTGCCGCGGCAATGCGCGGCAATGCCGCGGCAGTCGCGGCATTTTCTCCTGGCCCAGTTATATTGACTGCGAAACGGCCGGGAGACAGAAGCTGAACCGAAACTGATAGCGTACATCCAGCATTTCAGTAGATAACGGGCGTCTGCAGATATGACTCCCTTCCACGATTTCGTCGGTGGGACAGCGTGTTTTGTCTCGTCCCTTCGTTTCCATGCTGCTTATTGTTCGAGATGTCGGAAGGTGTGGCTGGCAAAAGCGTACAGGAGCGGCAGGTGCCAAAATATTCAAAGGAGCAGATTTGAGTGCATTACGAAGAGGCATGCGGTGGCAGCGGCGGCAGACTATGACACAAACGAGAGAATTCGGGGAGGCACGCGCGAGAAGTAAGATGGGTTTTGCGAGAAATGCGGATTGCGGAAGACGGTTAGAAGGACCAAAGCATTGAATATTGAATGCCAGACCGTTGACGTCTAATCGATTTTGGATGGATGGCATCAGTCCGACGGAGTCCTTGAGCAGTTCTCAAGCTAGACACGACCAGGCGTTTTCAAGAATAGGAATTTTTCAGCTGGATCCATGGACGAACGAGTGAGAAGGGCAAAATGCCGTGAGTCACACAAACACGTGGCCTCCGACGCTCTTGCCTCCGAGCTTCAGGGACGCACCACCGTCGTTGCGGGAACTGGTCAAAAACTTCTCTTCGTCATTCTTCCGCCATCAACTTGAACAACGCCGAGGCCCGATACACCCCGGCCTCCTCGCCGCGCCGCTGGCTTTATGGGTTCAACGCGGAAAACTAGAGCTCTTCTTCGGGTACGTGACCGCTTCTTCCCTAATCTACGTCCACAACCGGCTCGGTCTTCTGAAGCCCTTCACTTGCAGCTCTCGTTTTCATTGTGCGCTCCCGGCCGCGAACCGGCATGCATCCATACCTACCACCGTGTCTCTTCCACACACTTTCCCTCCGTATCTCTCCCACATACTGTCAGTGTTCGCCCTGAAGGCCTTCATTTAGGTTCTGAAAAATCTGAAGGCCTTCGGAAGGGTGAAGGCTTCAGGTGAAGGGCAGGGTGAAAGGCCTTCTTTGATTTTCTCACGCTAGCCGAGACTGTCAAATTCTATCGACCGACGACCGCCTCATCATCCCAAACAAGCTCCGGGATCTCATCGTCGCTTTCCTCCTCGGTGCCCATCGTTCCTTGCTGTGTTGCGGGTTCAGCACCGTTATCCTGCTCAATATTGTTGATGAGTGTCTGCAAATTTATTAGTATCTCTGTAATGATTAGATATATAGTTGAACATAACTGGATACAAGTCTGAATGGCCACACGGGCTTTGTCCAGCATTGAGATGTTCCCAATGATAGCGGCCTGGTCAAATTCAGCCCACAAATGTGTGAGCTCCGACGAATATTGTGCCAGGAGATTTGCTGCAACAGTTGGGCGCTGAGCTGCAAACAGATGTAGACCCTCAGAAAAAAATGCAGGCCAGCATGTTGAGCGGATGCGAGGTAGGCCAGAGATATTATCGAGATTCACATTGGCTGAATCACGGGTGTGTGTAGCAATCGAAGACTATGCCAGCGTCAGAGCTGTCAGCGGCGTTCTGGGTATTGATTCTTACCTCCATAGTAGTTTGCAAGTAAGAACTGTACAAATATCGATGGCAATAATTGATACACACGTGACAAATGAAGGCCTTCCTGAAGGTCTCGAGAACTCGGCCGAAAATCTGAAGGCCTTCATGAAGGCCGCCTGAAGGCCTTCACTTCCCGAAGGCCTTCACCCTTCGGGCGAACACTGCATGATACTGTCCCTCCTCCTTCTCTTCGCGCGACACACACGTTCCACAATCTTACGTCTATCCCGCTGAGCTTAGATTTCAGTTTGCCGCCGCACATTTAGCGAGAGGAACCCAGATAGCAGAACGACGACCGAGTTCCAAATCTCTCGATCCAGGTGTTCATCCCATCCCTGTCGTAGGACTCTCCCCGTCCCCGGGGGCGCCGGAACTTCAAACCAACCCGTTATTTTGGAATCCGGGTGAGTGATACCTTCTCTGCTTCGTCCACCCCACAAGTTCATTTCATTTTTCATAGGAAGGACTGGTACTGTGCGCAATAATACCTGCCTCGCCGCAACGCAGTCCGTTACCCGTTCGAGTCGGGCTAGAGTGAAAATTTCTCTCTCCTATGCATTCTTAACGCTTCCGAGGCGATAATCCAGCTGTATCGTAGCGCCGAAACGGTTCATCCTCTGTGCGTCTTTTTAATTCCTGATTTATGCGCCGCCGCCAATACCTGATATTCGCAGCTACCCTCCATGCTAAGTTATTTTGCATACTCCTGACCGTGTCGCCTCGCTTCGACCGCGCATCGGGAATTCAACGCCTTCGAAATCTGGATCCCTCGGTTTGAAAGGAAGACGTTGGAACTTGAACCCAAACTGCCTTTCATTTTGCACAGGACTGGTGCGTAAGGGCCTCCGCAAGACACCGAGCGGCGAGTATCGGTTGCTTTCCCGTTCGATTCAGGTCAGTCTACTATGGCGTTCAAAGCGCACATTTAATAAAAATCACTCTTTTTGAACTTTTTTGAACTTTTATCCCTCATTTGCCTCAAAATTTGCATCTCTCTCTCTTTTGGGGGTGCTGAGTGGGGAGGGAGAGAGCTGAAATTTCGCACTTTTTCCCTCTCCCTACTGAGCACATGTTTCATATCACTCTACTTGTCAGATCGGTATCGGTAATCTCTCTCTCTCTCTTCCGACACGAAATTTTTATCTCTCTCTTTTGGTGAAAAAAACAAAATCTCTCCCTCTTTGCATGTTGAGGGATTATCTATCCCTCAATGCTTTCCAACTTCCCTCTCCCCTCTTACGTCCCTTACACGCAGTGTCACAGTCACGTGCACGGTGACACGGCCCGCCATCCGGTGGCTGGTTGTCCTCCCTGAGTGTTCTGACACACTCCGGGCTGCCGGCCGCCGTGACGGGCACGGCCGCCGTTTCATGGCCCATTGGCTCCTATTTTGGAGCTCCGACGGTACATTACAGTCAAAGGGAGGGCCGTGGCGGCCGTGCCAATGACCATACCAATCTGAAATTTCCTTGGGAAGGTAATATGGCTCGATGTGATCTATCATGGTCCTACTGGGACACTTGGCAGTTATTTAAACCTCCCCGTACTTGAGGAATGCACACGGTACCTCGTCTTCCCAAAGCGGAACAACAGTTCGGCAGCCTCGGCTCAGTGCAGCACACTCTCCACTACAGTTGCGGACAATCAAACCCAACAACCGTGATCCTGAGTTTTTGGGTAATATTTTGGCAAATCTGAGTTGAGAATCAGATTCAGAGGGCCAAAATACCCCCAAAACCAATTTTTCAGAATTTTCCCACGACAAATAAGGGTTGGCGAAATTTTGGACGGGTTTGAACAAAAATTGTGTGTACCTCTGTAGCCATATGGACGGCAAAAAAAATATTATATGTTATGTAGACATGCAAAAACACTATTTACACATCCCAGCCTCCTCCAAATCCTTCAAGGTTGTTGCTGAAACCTGTCTGTGGAACTTCTGCCTTCGAACAACCCATGCTGCAAGTCTGCCGGTCAGCCCGATCCGGTAAGCACTCATGAAACGCCAAGAGCGCTGAATAAAGTGTTGAATAACCTCAGGAGGGCAGAGTTGG
The DNA here is from genome assembly GCA_029378385.1 of Mycena metata. Lineage (NCBI taxonomy): Eukaryota > Fungi > Basidiomycota > Agaricomycetes > Agaricales > Mycenaceae > Mycena > Mycena metata. Next base: position 357,425 of record JARKIB010000098.1, read on the forward strand.
TTCTCCTTCTGTATCTGTATTATTTTCAGATCCTAGATGCTGTGAATTCTTTGACTTCTGGTTCCGAAGGCCAGAAATATTGTGTCCGCCGTGGGCTTTTCGACCGCGCGGGGGCATGGGGGGAGAGAGAAGGGAGATGAGATACTGAGAATCCAAGTTCTTAAGTATTGATAACCAATGGTAATATTGGGAGGTGGTGTGATGAGATGGAATATCTTTGGTAGAAGTTCGGAGAGTTCAGAAGCTAGCTGCGGTACCCATCAATGCCATCAAACTTCAAGTTTTGGACAAATGGCTCGAGAGAATTTCTTCTTTCATTCACTAAACGATAGCCCTTGTTGAGAGCTTCAATTTCCGGGTACTCCGAGGTCGATTACATAAGATTTGGGGGGACGGCGAAAATTTGAGGGTTGATGGACACTATTATGTCATTTTTTCCCCAACTTGACGACGTGGAAGATTCACAATATATTCCAGAAGTGCTATTAACAGCAAAGAAAGAGAATCCCACGAGCCGTTCTCTCGGTATGGGAAGTTGTCGGGTTTGATTGTCCGCAACTGTAGGTTCAACAGTCCTGAGAGGGCTCGAAATGGGTGGTACCTGGACAAAGGTGAGCCAATAAACCACAACAAGCAGTATTTTCAGCCACTATTGTGACAAAGACCCATGTGCCGTCGACTTGCGGTTCGCTAGAGGACAACCCAGCCACCGGATGGCGGGCCGTGTCACCGTGCACGTGACTGTGACAATGCGTGTAAGGGACATAAGAGGGGGAGAGGGAAGTTGGAAAGCATTGAGGGAAAGATAATCCCTCAACATGCAAAGAGGGACAGATTTTGTTTTTTTCACCAAAAGAGAGAGATAAAAATTTCGTGGCGGAAGAGAGAGAGAGAGATTACCGATACCGATCTGACAAGTAGAGTGATATGAAACATGTGCTAAGTAGGGAGAGGGAAAAAGTACGAAATTTCACCTCTCTCCCTCCCCCACTCAGCACCCCCAAAAGAGAGAGAGAGATGCAGATTTTGAGGCAAAAGAGGGATAAAAGTTCAAAAAAGTTCAAAAAGAGTGATTTTTATTAAATGTGCACTTTGAACACCATAGTCTACTGTCGAGTAAGGCGAGAGTTTTCTCTTTATGACGGGTTCAATTTTTGGAATGTAACATTTGATGTTCACTCATTTCACTTCAACGCTACCGGCCCTACTTCCAGCGCAGATAACACCTGTGCTTTCTCCATCTAATAATACTTGGGCCGAGTATTGGATTTCCACTCAAACTATCTTCTGCGCCCCGTGGTACAGATTTCCTTCCAGTCTGCGCTGCTTATCCTAATCCAATGAAGAGAACAGAACATTGGCGTCAGGAGAGAATGAAATACAACCAACCCGGGTTTGAAGATAAACTGATGCTCCCGGGAAACGCCTGGGGACGGAGCTTGCTGGCGGTTCCGCAGATTTTCTTTTTCCGTACGGTGACACTCTCTATGGAAGGACGCCGCCGCCGCTTACGATTTCGCTACAACACGACAAGATATATTTGAGATAGTACGTTACATGAAACTGCTTCCACGACCGCAGAGGTCCGCGCGCCATCTCCTCGACTCCGTGCCGCCCAATGGGTACTTACCGCCCGCCAAGCGTGTGAAGCGCTCCGCTGCTATTGACTCGATAAGCCTGGCCCAACCCATTCAACTTCCTCACCTGCCCTGCATTATCAACACCCCAAAGTTATGCCAGTAGGCTCAACCACCCCAACAAATGGCGGAACAAAAAAATTGAAAGTCCCGATTGAAATTAAAATGTGCGTGTGGTCAACGGCGAGTGGATTATCGAGCTTATTCGGTACACATTTCCGGAGATATATAAGCCCAAGGGAACACCGGGATTAAGATATTAAAATGTGTGTGTGCAGTGGATTATCGAGCTTATTCGGTTCTCATTTCCGGAGATACATAACGTCAAGGGGACATCGGGATTACATGGGGGAAGGCAGGGCGGGTGTCTGGAGAAGGCCAGCCAACGCCAAGCCAACGCTGAAAAAACCTTTTCGACCCCCCTTCCGATTTTACAATTCCGACATCCCTTCATACAACCCTTATGAGAATGCTGTCTGTCTGTTAGTCCGCGATGTAGGTTTGCCGTAACAGGGGCCTATCTGGAATTGAACATATCCAATTCGATGCTTACCATATCTTCAAAATCTATGCAAACCCTTAGAGTCAGACCAACCAGTTCCTTCAAATCAACCAGCACCTTCAGACCAACCAGTCCCTTCACCTTCCCACCATGAAGCTCTCAGTCAAGGCTGAAGAAAACATTTCGACCCTCCTTCCGGTTTTCGAATCCCGACGTCGCCTAAGAGCCCTAAGAAAATGCTGTCTGTCCATTAATCCGAAAGGTAGGTTTGTCGTAACAAGGGCCTACTTGGAATCCGTTCAACCTATCCGTTCGAAGCTGCTGACCATGTCCTCAAAATCTATAAAAACCCTCAGACCAGGCGCCCACCAGGGCCTAATTAGGCGACCAGGAGGCGAGAAAAAACATAGATAATCCCACACCTCCTGCATGATGCCTGGTCTCACAGTCAAGCCAGAGCCGCAGCCAGCAACTTATCGAAGATCGGTGTCCCCAAACCCGCTGTTCAATAAATCAACATCGGCCCCACGACCACGAGACAGGAAAAGGCAGAATGCAAGCAGGTACTCACTCAATGGATCCCACCCCACGGCCGCATCAAACCCACTCTACATCGGATCCGCGCACTCATCCCCAGAATTGTGTCCGACCGTTATGTCTGTCAGCGCCCCACTACTAGCCACAGTCCCGTACAACCACGGGGGGAGGAAACCCAAGGTCGGCTTGTTTTCCGCCACCAGTCGGTCGTTGATCAGCGCAATCACACTGGCGAAGCCGGGGGAGGAACAGCTCGTTCCTCATCGGGGTCACCACCTCCTGGATCATGACCGCGTACGGACTCCCTTGGAATGATACGTCAGGGAAGCCCCGCCCGCTAGCGTTGAATTTCCCGGGGAAGTCGCTGGGTAGGGTGGCGAGGTACGCGGCGACAGATGCGGATTGGTATGCAGGCATGGTGAACACATCCGAGAAACCGCCACTGCTAAAGGCCTCGGCGGTTTCGGGGGCGAAATTGACAGTTGACGGAGGTGACCCAGCTACAGGACCCGGGGAAGGTCGGAATAAATGTGTCGTTGGTGCATTGTATGGGAACGTCGTGGCTTCCTCGAACACCGCCCTGAATATGAGAACTTAGCTTGCAAACATTTGGAAAGGTCGGGGAATGCGTACGTCTCCTGAAGCAACGAGTACGGAGATTCCCCGCGCGCCTTCGTCGTCTTTTCACGGGGATCACCTGTAATATATCCAATCTACGACGCTGGCATCCCGGAATATACAGGGCGAAAAAAAACACTCGCTTCACAGGAGTCGAACCCCGACTCTCACTCTTTAATTTATTCCCGAATGCCGGGGATCCGGAACTATCAATTCTGGACGACGAAGACTTGAGTGCGACGGAGATCCAAATTGAAACTCACCAGTTTGTAACCCGCAGAGATCAGCCTCTTCTCCAACGGAAGAATCTACGAAATTCAAATCAGTATAACGCCCGAAAGACTAAACCACTCACTGGAGTGTAGCATACCATACCCAGCACTGCTCGAGGAATTGCATGAATTATCACAGGGGGGGAAGTTTTAGCCCAGAACGCGGGGGCCACTTTTTCACGCATGGATGAGATCCACCTTCACCCTCGCGCAATTTTGTCAAGTCCCAAAACAAGAAGTTCAAACGACGAAGATCTGGATTTCGGAAGAAGAGCGACGACTCGGAGCGCACAAAGGGCGCAGGTTTGTTCACAAGTACTGAGTTCGAGTATATCGGGAGTTGGAAGTCTGAGCGAGGCGCGGATTTGTGGGAGCCGGAATGGGTATGAAGAGGAGGGAGGGGGACAAGAGAAAAGGAACGAGCAGAGGAGGGGAAGGATGGCGTGAGGCGAAAGCGTCATGATTATTTTGGGCTGATTCGTGGTAGATTGCGGAATAGTGATCATCTTGGCAAATACTGGCAGGAACGCGCGGCGCTGAGAAACGGAGGAGTCGTCGAGGGTGAGAGTCGTTATGCTCGGCGAGGAGGCTCCTACGAGGAATTACCAGGTAGGGCGAGTGTATTCGAGGACCTTGAAAGCGTACATGAGTGGGAGGTCGCATGGTGGCACAAAACTCCGTCGAGAAGGAAACATTCCAAACGAGCGAAGTTGTTCGATGACAAAGAGGAATCCGGCAGAGGCGTGTAGAGTACGATGTTGTTTCTGAGTTGCGGGAAGACGCATAGGGGAACCACCAAGATTTTCATCGAATGGGCAGCGTCGGTGCGCCCAATGTCGACGGCCAATCAGTCCAAAGTTTGGACTAAGATGTCATCCAGCAAGCCAGACACGACGAGGCAAAGTTCGACGGATGAGTGGGAGGAATTGGGTGGGGTACGCGAGCGCATGGGAGAGCGAATACGGGAGACGACGAATCCTGGACGAAGGCGAGAAGAAAGCCGGAATTGATGCGATCACGGAAATACGCGCAGTGATTTCGGCACTGCCCCTTTGATCCCTCCCTTTGACCGCGACCTTCAATTCGAATCTGCTGTCTTGGTTCGTTCAACGGTACCAGGGCCTAGCTAATTTGGCCTCGGTCCTCTGTTCCTCAAGGTCGACCTCTTGGTGACCTCTTTACTGTCTGCGACTCCGATCCAGATCTGTAGGATGAAATACGCACTGACGGCAACTCTCGGACTGGCCCCTGGGGTACTGGATCTCAACTCGAACTACTTATCGTGCGCTGCATTCCCTGGAAAGATCCCAAGTTTGAACTTTACCTCGAGATTATCCTGCAGAAACGTCCATCCTGAATCTCTTTGTCAACTTGATGCTCTTTTCACGGACATCGGCCAACTCGACACAAGCCTATGGCAGCTGGACGGCATTCCCGATCATCTCGCCTGGGCCGACAAGACCTTTCAGCTTCGACGAGAGCGCGTATGGGATGACTTTATTGTTGCCTCAGTACTCCAGTGTCAGATGTCTGTCTCAAAAGAACCCGTCCCGCGCTATTTCTGATCTTGACACGTGGAATGCACACCACAGCGCTTGCCCTTGACCCAAGAGCCTTCCTGTTTTCCAAGCACTGGTCGCCGCGATGGGGCCTTGGCTACGGTGCGGCAATTCTTCAACGGCCAAACGAAGTGGATCTCACCTCCCATAGGTTCCGTCTTCCGAAGGTCTTTCGTCCCAAGAAGTCACGGCGAGCTCTACCTGCTGCCCCGGCTGAAGGGGATTCAAAGCCATCCCCCTCACAACCTGAAGCTTCCCAATCCGCTCCGAATCTTGCTTCCGGACCATTGCTCCTGAATCCGAGTCACCAACCTTCACCGTCGCCTTCTCTTCGGCACATATCGAGCGATCACTCTGCTACTCCCCCGCTTACGACTCTGGATCAGCCCATCTCTGGCCATGGTCGATTATCTGACGGCTCGACCGAAGAACCTAGATCCCACCTCCCCCCGTCACACTTTTCCGTCCATTCTAATATTACGCCGACTCAGGCTGCTGCCGGACAGGAGACTCTGCCGCGCCTGACAACGGAGATCCTCGATGTGTGCCCCAGGTGAGCTGAAATCAGTAACCCCCTGAACACGTTGGAAGTTGACTCACATAGGTTGCGAGTCTTGGTAGTCGGAAAGGTGAGCGCCTCATGTTTCACATGAGTGTATGTTTGAAAGGCAGCATTCTAGTCCGGGGTTGGAAAATCATCACTGATCGATTTCACTTTTGGCGTTGATATGAAGGTTGGAATTTTTCATCTGATGCCGTTGACCACTCACCTATTCTGGTAGTCCGTATCACATAGCAAGCGGGGCACGAGTGATATCAACTACGAGATTATCTCTCCTCAAAACAAGAGATTTGTGCTCCACGACTCGATGGGCTTCGAAGCTGGAGACGTAGAAAATTTGATCACGGTCAAGTCCTTTCTCGAGTCACGCAGTGGCCAAGATATCGCTCTCCGGGACCGAGTGCATGTTATCTGGTGCGGTCTACTCCTCCGCCACTTGTGAAACTGACTCTCTTCAGGTTATGTATACAGGTCCCTTACGCCGGTGGCCGCGTACTCGAACACGGAGACGAGGAGCTACTTAAGATTGCGTCCGAAAAGAAAAGTATCTAAAGTCTCCGATAACTAATCGTTTCGCTAACTGTTTAACAGTCCCGGTGGTCGTGGTGTTTACGCAGTATGATATGTTGCTCGCCTCGGTGGAAATGAACATACCGGATAGTACGCCGGATGAAAGGGTATCACAGCTCTGCAACGAATATGCAGAGGGTATATTCCAACAACACTGTGTCGACCCTCTCAAGCGCCTGAATAATCAACTCGGATTTAGTGTAACGCTCCAGTGGGCGCGGACTTCTGGTGATTATTACCTGCTAACCAGCGTAGTTCGCTGACTACCGCACCGTAGGGCTTTCCGGAAAACAACATGCCAAGCCTAATTTCGAAGCTTTGGATAATCTCATTCAGATAACCCGGGATCTTGTCGAGACAGAGATCGAAGGGGAAACATGGATTCTCTACGCAATCGCCCAGAGATCCAGTGCTCAAGTCAAAATTATGGCTGCTATCGAGTACGTGGCCGCCCGCTGCAATCAACGGTGGCTCGGTCACTCATGTTGATCACCCACAGAGTTGGCATGAAGCGTACTTGTTTTTTCACTTTTCACCCCCGGCTGAATTTTCACGACGATCAGGGTACTGGCAAGGTCTTGCTTCGAGCACCAATTTCCCTGGCTCATCGCTTGAGAAATGCCTGGATACGGTTCACGCGGAAATGGTCGACTGTTGGAACTTCTATGACCAAGCCGAGGCATGTCTGCGGTCGGTTCGAGTATTCCACACCCTCAGCTTGATCACTTTCAGTTACTGCTTGGCGCGGAGTTCAGGAAAACCGTGAAGATTCTGGCCCAGCTTGTAACACCGGATGAAAACGAAGTCAAGTCCCTGCTGTGAGTGGTTGAAGTTGTCGACCACAATTTCGGTAAATTTATTGTGCTAATAGCAATTCTCCCAATCTTGATGCCATCCAGTCCTGGCTCGGGTTGGCCGGTGCAGTGGTCGCCGTTACTGCAGGTCCAGTGATTGCAGCGATTGGAGTCACTGCGTGGTTTACGAATTTCATTGCAAACATATATCAAAAGACGTACTGGTCCCTTTTTTGCCCCGGTTGAGTCTGGCTGATTATGCCACAGTCCCGAGGTCCTCCGCTGCTTCATGGGATATATCGTTGACCTGACACTCATCTTGAATGAGCTATTCTTCGTGGTCCTCGGCATCAAGTCCCGCAGGCCGCTGAAAGACGAAGATATCGAGTTGGCGTTGCACAACTACAATAACTCCGACTTGCGTTTAGTGCACCGCGGGATTCGCCAATATGTCAGGGAGGCAGATTGGGGGCAGCTAATCCGATCGGATGCAGCGGAGGAGAAGGTCAAAGAGCTAATTCTAAGGTACTCTTCCCCGGGTAACCGCGCCGACAATGCCTCGTAGTTTTGTGCCATCACTGGCAAACGGCTGGGACAAAAAGAAGATCATTGCGTTGGATCGGACGGTTTGAAATTAACGTGTACCTGTAGTCCTAGACTAAGAAACCGCACCTTTGTGCCGGACCCCTTTCATGCTTTGTGGCATCGCGACTCTGAATCATCTGACCGTCACTTTCGTGGCGTCGATGAAGTCCTAACTGATTTCACCTTAGTGTTGGATGGAATCTGCTTAGATGAACTTGAAACCGACGGTAGGCCTGCTCATAATCTGCGGAGTCCGTCCCTCATAGCGGTCAGAGGAAATCCAACGGAAACGAGCTCCGTTATAACACAAAGGACTTCTCTTTCGATCGACACAAAAACTTCAATCTTCGACACGATCTGTTCGCCGCCATGAAAGATCTAGCCATACAACCCCTCTCAAACCCGATAATCATTCCAGATCCCGCATTCCATAATAGTTGTGGTCGTCTCGCGCAAGTTCTTCCTCGATCAAACTGGGTAACCGTGAGCTTTCGGTCGTGCGCGGCAATGAGCAAGCACTCACGAGTAAAGAAGGTCGAGATCGGGAGTGACCAAGCGATTTGAGTTACAGGACACACTCCGCATCAGCCCCCTGAAGTCGGGGCTCGCCAGCTGCGGAGTCACTGCGTCCATGTCCATGTCAAAGCGCGGGTCCTCGCCCTGCCCGTGCACACTGTGTGCAGTAATGCAAAGGCATACCAGCGGCATGTCAGGGTAGGTAGCTCGCATTTGTGCGAACATTGTGTTATAGCTAAGCACGAGCTCCTCTCCTAGGACGGCTAGTGGGACGGCGGTGAGGTGCTTCACCCGGAGGCGCTTTCCCTGGGAGGACGAGGACGTAGATATGGGAACCATGTCGACAATTATGGAGAGCACACGGGCGGGTGGGTGAGCTGGGAACGTGCCCTCTGCATAGCCAGCGCTTCGGACACAGTATATGGTGAAAAGGTCCGCAAAATATTCGCAATCCAAGAGCTTCCGCGCGAGCTGAAGAGTTCGATGGTTATCGACTGAACGCGTGCATTTGTTCTTGTGCTCGGGCCTGTCAAAACAAGCTAGAAAGAGAATGGTGAAAATTTCAAGTCGATCCTGCTCACCAGTTCGCGCGCTGACAGACTTTATCGCAGTACATTGCATTGCCACACTGCGGGAAGTTCAGGAACAAATTGGCACCAAAATCTCACGTGCTCACCGCAGCACATTGTCTCATTTTCTGCCGTCGTTTGACGGATTTACAGGTTTGGCAAATGCAGAGGTGGCCCGATGAGATAAATCCGGAGCCTGGACCTTCGATGGACGGAGGTAGTGCAATAGGCATTGGGAGGGATATCGTGACTACGACCGGAGGCGCAGATGTGGGGGGATAGTCAGCATCGATTATCTGGTGGAAGCAGAGACGCCGAGTGCCCCCGGCCAGTAGTAACTCGTCAGAAATTTCCTGGAATACCGCGAGTGCCTGCGCGTTGCCCGGAGAGACAGCTAGCAGGCTTGACAAGTCGACCAGGGCTTCCAAATTATGACCCTGCTCTCGCCTCGCCACTGCTCGGCGATAGCGGGCTTTAATAGATTTTGGCTCCCGGATGAGGGCTGTATGGGCAGCGGACTCTGCGTCCTTGAATCTTCGAAATATCAGCCCCGAGGTTTCCCAGAATGCGGCACACACCTCTTAAGTTTCAGATACGCCCCAGAAAGATTGCAAAAGTAAACCGACGAGCGGGATGTATCGGCAGCTATGGCCAATTTGTAAAGCTTCGCCGCTTCACTATAATCACCCTTCTTAAACGACTCTTTGGCCTAGTTCTCGTCAACGACGGTATTGGGGAGATCAATAGAGGAGGGACAAGCCTGTTCGTTAATTTGGGTGGCATCGCTGTTGAGTCCGGAGACCGGAGAAGTGGCAGACTCAGAGGTCATCGTGGTGGAGGACGAAGATCGACTGATCGAATCATTTTTAGCCGAGAACATTGATGATCGATTGAGCCGAACTGGTTGAACTCACGATTCATTCCTACAAGCTGCTTAGACCTGTGGTTCTGACTAAACCTCTGTGTCATTCCCTCAAAACGTGTGGTCCAAAGGGGAAAGCCGGAAGGAAGGGACATATCCTCACCGGCAGTGTAGCATCGGACGATGTGGAGGAGGAAGACTCAAACTACCGCCGGTGAACAATATGTAGCATACCTTGTTATTAGATACTAACAAAGGGCCGAGAGATATAGTTCCATGGTTGCGAGTTGAGTACATCAGTGTTCCCGGTGTGTTCCTCAATGGTAATATACCCAGTGGGTATGTGTATCACCGACCTCGTCGATATTCCAGCACTGAAATGCATGCTCCCATCTTAGTACACTCTCACTGCAGCGCGGGTTCGTACCATCCAGTTGACTTCCATTGGTTATATAATTTTTACAGGCATTTTGTTGCACGGGCTGAGTCCCTGGAGGCGGGCCGACGCGGTCTCGGCAAGACTGGAAGTCACCCGCAGCCCATACGGCATCCTCGGCACGAGTGCGGATAGCCAGAGAATCGTGTTTCACGCACTCAACAGGGCCTAACGGCTGAAAGGACCTAGGGCTCCTGTGACTTCGAACTTCCCTCCGGACGCAGTTCGCTCCCCAGTTCTGTGGTGGGTGTAGAACTTCGTCTGGAGGGCAAACGCAAACCAATTTGCCAATACCGGGACGGGTCTCTGCATTGAGGGCGAGGGATATGCTGTGAGGTTGTGCTCGCGGCAGTCCAAAAATATGAGAGCCAGAAGCCCCACGCCCCACGCAGATGAATAAAGAGCGTCACGAATAGAAAAAGAAAAAAAGAAGATCGCCTCAAAAGGTCTCTTCGGTTACACTAGAGTAGGATTGGACGGACGCACTGTTCCCTCTAGACTCGACTTTGTCCTCACGGGACTCTGTCTAAATGAGCTGAAGGTGAGTTCTTACACTGGATTGATCGACGGCGGACTGTGCCGTCTTATTCGAAGAGAACGACGAGGGAAGGAATGCAATCGAAGACCAAAAGAATGAGGCGTGCAATCACGCGGAGTCCATGCCCACCCGAATCCAGGGCGTGCTGGATGAGTCCATACCAAGCAAGGTCCGATGGCCTGTACAGACCTAGGATCGAGTATTGAATTCCGTACGCCGCGGAAATACCTCGAGTAGTAGCGTGTGAAGTGTAGGAGCGGTAGATGGGTCGAGGGAGTATCAGCGGTAAGCAAGACGAAGGGGGAAAATAGTGTTCGTGGGCAATGTGGAAGGACATACCTCAAAGCGAAAGTGTCGAGGCTGGACTTGTTGGAGTTGAACGAAAGTCTTGGAGTTGAGACCAAATTGCGTCGAAGTGGGTCAAGGTTGAAGGCGGATATCTGTGGGGCGGGCTCGATATTTACACAAAGTGAAACAATCAAAACGAAAAGAAAGGGGAAATACAATCAACTCTGCTTGACGACTTTTTTCCCAGAAGGAAAGGCGAAGGAGATGGAGCAGCGTTGATGCGCGTACAGAGCGTTGAGGGTGAAGGTGGAGAATTAGAACGCGGTGTAGGGGCAACTTACCCGAGGACGCGCCGTCGTGGAGATGAGAATGACGCCTCGCAGACCCTACCCAACTGCGGGCGAGGAAGTTGCGGAGACGCAAGTCCTTCCGAAATTTAATATCGTCGAGGTAGGGCGATAATCCCACGGGGCAGACGTAGAAGGTAATGGCCACGGAGAAGGGGGACACGAACCAGAGAAATGGAAACGGTGGTTATGGGACGAGGGAATGATGCGGCGGATATATTTTGTTACAGTGCCATACCATGCCGTCCCATCCAGTCACCTCCGTGATGGCGCTCAAGTCAGAGCGAGATGGCAGAAGCACAAGGAAACAGGTCGCGTAGCAGAGAACGAGGAAGTAGGCGGCGTGGGGTGGGGCGCGATCGGGGCGGCCAAATCGGGGGTATGCGAGCACGGTGTCAAAGGGGAACGAATAGAGCGCAGTGATTGACAAGCTCCCCTCGAAGCTGCGCGGCATTGAACCGCTGGTGATGATGCGCAGTGGCAAAGCAAGGTTTGTGCGACGTCCAGCAGCGTACCGCCCTGTGCAAGCCGTGTGCCAATGCCACGGAGGAAACGTGCCGATGGCGGGAAAGGCGCAGGGGTTGGCGCGTTGGCGACTCAACGAATTGCTCTCGAATCCTGCGCGAGATTCAGTCAGAATCATTCCAACGGAGGGCTGGAGGGAGCAGGTTAATGGTGGGTGGGGAGAAGCAAAAGTGTGGCGGTGTTCAAGCGGTGTTGATTGTCGATCCCTCGGCTCGTTCGGCCCGTTTCTTTGTCGTGTGATGTCGTCCCTTGCGGCTTTTCTCAAGAGGTGCTTGATCTCTGGATCAGCTAATAATTCCCACGACCACCCTCCCCCCTCGAAAAGGAAATGTTGATCAACGGCAGACGTCGGCAGTAGACCTCGCGTGTTCCTTGTCGTGAATCACCTCTTATGCTAGGTACAACGGAAGAGAAAGAGCTGTAATATGTCGGTGGATCTGTATTATTATTTGTCGGATGAGTCGGGGTATCAGATTCAGCATATACAGCATATATAGTGGTAGGATTCCATGTTGCTTGTAGGCTAATTCAGACAGGTGCCAGAGGACGAGTGTCTGTGAACGCACACCGAGATAAAGGCGAAGCAGAGACGAGGTGTGGCTTGTTGTTGATGGGCCGAGTTGGCCGGTACTGCCGACGTCTGCCGTTGATCAACATTTCCTTTTCAAGGGGGGAGGGTGGTCGTGGGAATTATTAGCTGATCCAGAGATCAAGCACCTCTTGGCTTTTCTCCTTTTAGGGATCTGCGATTCAAGGTCCGGTCGTGAACAAACCCTCATCCCCGCCTATCCCTCCTTTCCTCGTGCGAGTTGCTTCAAAACTCGTCGTGCAAGAGGTGAGCGAAAAGATTGGAAAATACACGAACCTCTTTTATGCAAATTTAGGCCTATCTGAGATTCTGAGTTCATTTTCGTTGTCGTCGTCTGGAACTCCGAGTCGAGCTTACAGTGCGCAAACTGGAGACTAACTGGAGCCTCTCAGCCTAGCCTGGAGGCCCCCCAAAATACCTTCAATTTCATGTCTCGGAGCTATGAACTCAGCCTTGCGGAATTTACGACGCTCTGGCTTCAAAACGACTTTCCTGGCCCTTGTCCCTTGTTTTCGTCTTCCCGCACTTGCCCGATTCTTTGTCTCTTGTTCGTTATCGTACAGTCGCAGCCGTCAATCGCCAGCCTCTGGAGTCAGCACGCCGGGGAATGGACCTTATCGAATTCGTAATATCCACAATATCCACCGCAGATTCGGACGAGCCTAATTCGAAAGCGCGTGTCCACGCGTCGGGCAATCAATCTCTGCGAACGTCTTCAGCGCGTTTCGGATCTCGGAAGTTTCTTCATGACTCCTGGGCTGGGCGCTCTTACTATCTGTCTCGTCGTTGCGCTTTGCATACGCAGTAAAAAATCGGTGGAACCCGACAATTGGGTTCCTCACGGCATTTCTCTCGTTTCCGCCGCGCACCTGTCGCCTCTGTACGCTGGACTACTTCCTTTAAAGCATTCCAGAACCTGCACTGGGACTAGCTCACCACCTGGGTACCTGACTGCTTCTTCCACTTGCCCTGCGCGCTCGTGATATTTCGCGGGTATTCTGCCTTTCGTCGCCACTCCTGGGAATCTCAAGGAGAGCGCGCGTGGAAGGTGATGAGTAGAAAGAAAGATTTAGGAACAGGAAACAGAGCATGGTGCGTCCGAATGAACCGTTCTCAGCTGTCGCTGGGCCTAACGTCTTCTCCCGGTAATGTTTCCTTGCCGTGTTCGCGGTCGTGGACGTGGAGATTCAGGGTACGCCGCAGTTGTTTTGGCATTCAAAACCTGATCGCTCCACTCCGCTGCTAAATTTAGCGCCGGCGCCCCTCCCTGAGACAATAAGATGGAATCCGGGAGCGCATGCTTAGGTGCGTGCGTCCTTCTATATTCTTATAGATGCGTTGTGGTTTTGTCGCTGTCGGCGGTTCCTGATTTTCCACTCTTTTTCCGTGGTGTGTCGGCCCCCCCCGGTCATTCTTTATCGAACAGACCTGCAGCTCGGGGTTCTCGGGAACAATAAATCCTCTCACCTCGAGATCCAGGTAATTTCGCAACACGCCGCATGTATTTCACTCCCGAAAGTCTGACGCGCGCTAATCTAATCTCCCCATTCTTCACAGAATTCGTCAAGCATTTAGAATGTGGGCGATACACATGTACTTCTTGTTACCATGACTCGGGTTTCCCCTTCTCCGAATTATACCTGAAGCTCGTCAAACATTCAGGATGTGGGCCCGCACGCCGGTGTGCTCTTTTTGTGCGTGGTATTTTGGATCCGTTACTGGATCTATGCGATACGTTTCAGGTGCTGAAGTGTACCGAAGAAGCTGCCGGTCAGAAAGTGAAAGTATGTTTACTCTCTACCCCAAACTTTATCTGATGTTAGTGTACAGCGTGGAATTAATTTACATGGCGTTGACGCGGCGCAGACCCAGCTTCCCGCGCTCCTGAACGACAGCGAGCCCGCTGTCGTTCTTCTGCACCTCGAAGTACCCCCTCCAGCCAGTGATCTCCTCGATCGCCGCGCGTGCGTTGATGCGCCAGTCCTTGTTCTCAGTGTCGGGGCCGAGCGCGCGCTCGCAGTATGCAAGGGTCTCGGTCATGGCCTCCTGGCTCATTTGGTGGTCGGTGTCGGCACCGCCGAGGATAACTGGGTAGGGTATTAGACGATGCAAGGAGGGATGGAAGGGGGGGACGACGTACTGGGGATGAGCATGTCGTTGAGGCAGACGTCAAAGTTCTTCGCCTCCATCTCCGCGAGGATGGGCAGGTCCTGGGAATGGAGCTGGCGGTAGACCATGAGGACGACTACGACGAATCTGTTGTGAAAGGTCAGTAAAGAACCTAGCCGGCGGAGAGAGTCCCCCGTACCGGGAGTAGGCCGCGCGGACGGAGGCAGTGTGGAATTTGACGGCCTCCTCCTCGGTGCAGTGTCCGCGGATGGACGCAGCGATGGTGGTGGCAGCAGATGTCGCAGCGCCGTAGGCGAGATGCACACCCGAGGAGAAGAAAGGGTCAATCTAAAAGCAAAAAAAGGGTAAACGTTTTGATTCCAGGAGACAGGGATGCAATACGCACGAAGGCACCAGCGTCTCCAGCGATGCGGAAGTTGGGGCCGGCGTATGCGTCAGCCGAGTAGCTGTAGTCGGCGGCGGTCTTGATCTCGCTGGCGAGCTTGCCGCTGCCGATAAGTTCGACGACAGCCGGGGCGAGAGCGAGCTGGGTCTTGTAGTGCTCAACGCCCGCATCGGGACCGGAGTACTTGGACTTCTTGATGCGGCTGACCTCCTCGTTCATCACAACACCGACAGAGACCGTGCCGTTGTGGAGGGGGATGAACCAAGCCCAGCCAGACTCGTCTGTTCATAGGTGAGCGAGTGAGTGATTAATCGAGATCAAGAGTGAGCGAGTCGCGAACCAGACAAAGCCTCGAAGAAGGGCGCGTTCTCGCGGATGGTGTTGGGCATATACATCCCAACGCCGGACCAGTATCCCCAGAATGCGGTGTTCTTGAACGCGGGGTTGAACTTGCGGTTCTTGAGGTATTTGGTGCTCATAATACCGGTGCGGCCCGAACCGTCGACGAGGTACTTGAATTTGGTGACGCCGGTCTCGCCGGTCTCGGACTTCCACTCGGCGGCAACGGGCTTCTTGTCGTTCTCGGGGTCAAACTGGATCCCGGTGACAGAGAATCCCTCGTGAACATCGGTACCGCTTTCCTGAGCGTGCCTAAGCAGGAGCTCGTCGAGTTCCGAGCGCAGCTTCAACTCCATGAGTGCCCCATTTAATGAGCAGTAATTGTTTAACACTCACAACGTTCCAGGAGAAACCGTTGGCACCACGCTCAAGGAAGTTGGTGTCTGAAAGGCATGTTCAGCGAAACGTGGCGATGCCGTCGGAAGGTACTCACAGCCCTCAGCCTGGCGCTGATTCAGCTTAGCGGCTGCTCCGACCTGGTGAGAGTTGTTAGAGTCAAGCGATACTGAAGAAGTACGCGCGTGTCAAACCTTGATGGCGAATCCGTGCTTGACGAGTTTCTCCTCGGCATCAATGAAGTTGTAGAAGGGGCGGATGGAGGGCAGCATGCTCTCGCCGATGTGATACCGGGGGAAGTGCTCCTTCTCGATGAGAGCGACATTGAAGCCCTCTGTGGCAATAGTCAATGAAATGAACCCAAGCAAACAAAAATTGTGTACCCCGGGAAAGTACGGCAGCAGAGTAGGCACCAGCAGGTCCACCGCCAATAACAAGGATATCTGAGTACGCGGGCTTCACAGAGGTTAGTTACTCTGCCAAGTTGAATGCACGGGCGGCAACGTACAGGGGCCATGAAGGAAAGTTGTTTTTTTGAGTCTGTGGGCTTGTATCGGATTCGATGGCTTTCTGGTGCTTTCTCGTCGCGGTTTATGTATGCTCGCCATGGCCCGTTGGGGTAACGTACAAATCTATTGTTGGCGACCGAAAGTTCAAAGAGGTAGGCCTCGCCAGGTATACATCTGTCGAGCACAGCCAATTCCGCAGGAAGAACTGTTTCCCCGTGTTCAAAAGCGGCGCGCCCGCATTTGATGAAGAATCGGCTTGGATGTCATTTTGTGCATCAGTGCCGCCTTTGAGCACTGCAAGACCCTGCGTAGAGGAGAGAGCGGCTCATATTGTGCGCGGGAATAAATTTTCGCCCCCCCAACTTTTTCTTTTTTCCACTGCCCGATGAGATCACTCGACTAGCTCGGCATTGGAATCCTGCAAAGTGTAAAGGCCTTCGATCGCAAAGTAAGTAGAACCACGTAAGGGTAGAATTGAACGGACTAACACGTGGGGCTGGGCACTGATGTCTGCCGTTGTAGATTTGCGGCCGTTGTGATCAGCGATTTAGGTCCGGATCGACTCGCCAGGCGAGGCAGCCTGAGTTCTCAAGCGAGCGATGATTTGCCGAAGGGTTGAATCGAGGTGTGTAATCTCCCCTCAATCCACGCTCCAGATTTCTGGGTGGCTCCAGGAGTGAAAATTATCTCCGGATAATGTTGCCGCGACTCGCGACTCCAAGGCTCCGAGTTGATTTTCCAAGTCGACTTAAGTCGAGTCGAGTCACGGATGTGACTTCGTGCGACTCCCAAGTCGAACCAAGTCGACTTGCACCGACTCCGAGTGACTCGGAGTGGATCTCGAAATTCAATTAGGTACCTGCCATCAGCTACAGCTCAGAGAAGTTGAGAGAACGCGGATAATTGGGGAGTTCAAAGTAGACCCCACTTTTTCACTTTTCACTTATTCCCGCTATCTTTAGTAGTGGGTTTTGTAGTGAGG
Source organism: Mycena metata (assembly GCA_029378385.1). NCBI lineage: Eukaryota > Fungi > Basidiomycota > Agaricomycetes > Agaricales > Mycenaceae > Mycena > Mycena metata. The sequence goes on from JARKIB010000098.1 coordinate 374,472, forward strand.
GTTTGGACAACCTTTCAAGCGGATTTTTTGTAATCACGTGGTTCTTTGATGATGTCTGATGATGTCTGATTTCGCCGCTTTTTTTGGCTTCAGCGGCTGGTTACGGCACAATTGGCCATCAAATGATTGCTTTCCCCGTCAAATAAGTGCTTGCCGTCCTTGATCCGGGTCCGCAGTTTCATTAATCAAAGCGATATCTCGGGCTTTGATTGTACTCTTGGCAACTCTCCTATGTACTATCAGTCCAAGTGGGTCCGAATTTTCCCAATGGGTCCGAATTTACATTTCTTCTCTCTCATTTTGCAATCTTTGTCCCCGGAGTTTTCCGGGGTTGATTTGTGCAGTAGTGGTCCATATCTGTGTAAATTTGCTAAGGAATAGAGTGAGGGGAAGATACAGAAAATCCGTCGCCGGTCCATCAAACTCAGGGCATTTTGGGACAACAACAACATTGTGCCTTACCCGGTGTCTGGAAAGCTCCAGGGAAATTAGAGGGTAGTATTGGACAGTCCTTAAGACATTCTGCCTCCTCAGATCCTTTTACCGGGGAAGACTTCGACTGTAATATGGAGGGGACTCATGCAGTCACTCAATGTCACAAGCAGCATCAAATCTCCGCTGATTGATCGTGATTTCCCTGCCACGGAAGCGGCGCCGAGTTAGTTGATGATCACTAGGATGTGGGCGGGGATTGAATATGTCACGTCTTCGATGATGGCCCTCAAAACTCTTCCATTGCAGTTTAACTTGGGCCCGGCAAGAAAATTCTTAGAGGCAGAACCTTTTAATTGCTTGCAAATATGGTCTCAAATTTTCTCGGGGCCTCACTGCGAGCGAGCAAAACAGAACAACGTGCTTGTGCCAAAACATACCGGGTTTGATCCCCCGGCAACACTTTCCCAAATCTTCCCCTCCCTCGATTCCTTAGGAAATTTACACGGACACGGATGACTACTACACGAGTAAATCCCGGAAGACTCCGAGGGAAAAAGTTAGAAAATGAGAGAGAGAAAATGTAAATTCGGACCCATTGGGAAAATTCGGACCCATTTGGACTGATAGTACAGCTTCAAAAGGTCGCCGCAGGCTTTGCTTTGCTTTCCCTCTCCCCGCAATGTTTATCTACGTCGACGGCGTCCTAGCGTGCTCTGTTGGCTTTTCGGCGTTCTAGCATCCTCTGTTGGGTTCTCGGCAGTCCCTCAATCCACTATATCTCGTACCTTTCTCTCTCGACTTCCCCCCCGCCATTCCTCTTATTTTGGAATCACCTCCGTCGCCGGTCCCTATGCTTCCCTATCCACGGTCTTACAATGCGAAATCTCTCCCCTTGATTCCACCGACTTCGTCCTTGGCTTGGACTGGGTCCCCATGATCCGCGAGCACCTCCTTCGTAACGATTATCGGCTGGACGAAGTTTTGACCCCTGGGCCTTTTTCACCCAAGGTATTTGCCCTTCCCCTACACTTTATCCCCCTTCTGAGTCGCTTTTTCAGCCGTAATTTCTACTGCCGGTCCTTGTGAGTTGTTACTTTTTCGCTCTTATCCTTTTTTTTGCTCATTACGAATAGCCGCTGGGATTCAACCTTTGTCTGTTCTTCTCCCACCTCACGTCCCAACTCTAGTGCCACCATTTGGCCCCCCGTCGTATTCTTCTGGTATTCTCCCCAAATTCTCCCCTGCGGCGCGACCGAGCCGACCACAGGTCGGGCGAGGTCGCGTCGCCCAAAATTCCTCGGACCTCGACCCATTGCACCCTCCAACAGGACTCAGTATTTAGTGGCACTCGGGCTTCTCGGGCCCAGCAACCCTCGATGTGTTCCATTGTGTAATGTATTATTTTTGGGTTGCGGATACCTCCCTGTGAGCCTCAGTTTCGCTTAGATTTGTCTCCCTACATTGAGTAACAGTCAGTGTAGGCGCATAATTTATTTGAAGTCAAACCGATGAAAATTGTGTGAGAAAAATTGGGTCTAGGTTTACTAATTTTATGTTCGAGTAACCTTTTTTCTTCTCCTTCAACTTTGCTCCGATTCACTTCGCCCGACCTCTGTGCTCCAGAGTTAATCAACATTTGTTGCAGACATCAGTGGGAGTCTGGAGTGGAGATATTAGAATTAAAAAACAAGAGAAGTGATGTCCCGTCTTTCTAGAGACACGAGACGAATTGAGAACAATTCCTACAAAGTTCAAAATTTAAAGTGACTTCGCGCATTCATGCCTCGAAACAGGCTTAGGCAAGAGGACAGGTCCACAATGTAGCCCGTAAGCGGGCACGACCGTCTATTAGATTGTTTTCAAACAGATGTGGGACGGTACCGCAAAAAGCCGGCCCTCAATCCCAAATTGACGGGGCGGCGGCGGCGGGATCGATTCTCTACTCTGCCCCTGAAATAAAGACGTCAGAAGGTGCATATCATCCAATACATATCCCGCAATTTGTCAGAGGCCTTTTAACCACTCACTTTGGCCCGTAGAGGTTTCAACCATGGTTGAAAAAGAAAACTGATGGGATGCACGTGAGCAGTTACGGTTCGAAAGTGTGTTTTCAACCTTAGCGGAAGGAACCATGGAATTTTTAGCAGTTAAAAAGCCTTCAGATGTTGTCAGGAAGACATTCCTCAATAATTTAGGCCAGATCTCTTCCGGAAAGGCGCGACACGAATGCCCTGCGTATGTGTCGGTGGTCAAGAGTAAACATTGCTTGTCGTGTTGCTAAACTTAAGATAGCGGGCTCTGCCGCGGCACGCGGGCCTACAACGATTATTCACTTTTTACTCTTTTTGCCGAGGATTCCGGTGATAGCACATTGCACGGTCATTTCTCTTCAACTCGTCGCGAGGGTTATGAAGAGGCTTCAATAGCGATCAACATACCTCAAAAATACTTCAGCGGGATCGGGAAGAGGTATAGAATGCTCTGAAATTTACTCCGTGAAGTGCAATGCTCTTAAGTTGACAGAATGCGGTGTTGATGTCGAGAGATTAAATGTTGATGTTCCATCACTTTTATCTCTGAAGGCTCGCACCAGAATCGACGCCCAAGGCGTTTTTTCTTTGCTTTTTAGATCTGCAAATTTGCCTCAACCGGTCTGAATTTATTACGTGACGGTGACGAGCGGCGCAGGTTCGGCAACTCGGCATACGAGCGTTGCCGAGTCGCCGCGCGGGTCACATCATGCCGATGTCCTCCTTCACCCTAGCTAGGCCTGGCAGATAGTGTGGAAAGAAAGAAATTTAATTGGATCAAAGACAGCAAGGTGTAATTTTTAACGCCTGGTATACTACTTACTGTCGCACATGGTATTTACACCTGGACAAATCAGAACCTCCTTGCCGCAGACCTTCGAAACCACTAAAGGTATCCTTGTAGAACGCGCAGAAATATGTCGTGATAAGCGCAGCTCTACAAAGTCTTCCCGGGATGAGTGCAAGCAACCGTGGCCACGTCGTGAAGGTGAGAAGCAAGGGTTGTTTGATCCGGCATCACAGATAACTGATGCGCAAGACAGAGGCTTACCATCGTTACCAACGAGCGCTGTGCTTAGGACAGGCAAGGAAACGCAGTACACAGCACAGTACTCATACCAGACAAAATTTTGAATTTGCCCAAGGGACTTTGAACCCCGATTCCGGATCGATTTCGACATTCATTCCCCCAGGAAACAGTATGGCTTGGAAGGGGGCGAGATTGACGGTTGAGGAGCCGGGACGGTACTTTCCAAAATCGTTCGGACTTGCCGGTACCATCGGTCGTTGCATCCCCCGCGTTTGGCCTTGCGGCCGCAAGAACGATTTACGGAAGGCCAAGGGATTCTGTACGATTATGGGAGCCACCTCCACAGGTGGAAGATTGTGATTCGTGTAAAGTGAGATTTCCTTGCAAAGATGTGGTGGTTACGTGAAGAAGCTGCAGTTATGTGCAGCTGGGCATATTTCTGGAAATGAGAGCGGTCGCGCTGATTTCCGCTATTTCTCCGGCACCTGAGTGCGCTTCCGCCGCTATCTGGAAAACGATTAGCCAGCGCTATCCAAAATTTGAATTGAGAATCTCTTATCTTGGCAGCTTTTCACTAGACGCGCGGGAAGTAAAGTGAACAAGTATATTTCAGGACCTGTGGAGCACTGTGATTGCGGTGCGGTTGAATTGTGGGCTAGGCAGCATCCAGAGTTTTGATAGACCGGCTATGAAATACAAGTTACCGAGATTGCGGTGTGGCCATCTGTAGACAACGATCGCAGAAGTATAAAGGCCGGTCTTGCTCACTGAAACCATCATTGCAGTCGCAACTTCGCTCTTGAGTCTCACTCCTCCAAAATTAACATGTCCCCTGTAGGCCAATCGCCATCAGCCAGGGAAACAGAGACTGACCAAGAATTCAGCCTACCTCCACAGATATCCTCGTCATTGGCGGTGGTCCCTCGGGTTCCTATGCCGCGTCCGCACTTGCTAGGGGTGAGATCGTCTCATTGCGCATCGAGGAGCTGTTCACTGACCTTCTTCCGCAGAGGGCTTCAACGTCACTCTCCTCGAGAAGGACCACTTCCCCCGCTACCACATCGGCGAGAGTCTGCTCCCCTCGTCGCGGTCGTTCATGCGTTTCATCGGCGCCGAGCAGAAAGTGCTCGATCACGGCTTCACCGTCAAGGTGCGCGCAACTCCTTGTGGGCGTAATGTTCTGCGGTGTCTGATTGAATTGTCCCGTTGCAGGTCGGCGCCGCCGTCAAGCTGAACCAACACAAGCGGGAGGGGTACACCGATTTCGTTAACCCTGACCCGACCAAGGCCGCCTGGAACGTCGTCAGTCCCTATATCGGAGGAAATAATCATTTCACTCACGAAAGAACAGGTCCGCTCGGAATTCGACGAAATCCTGCTTAGGCACGCCGCTTCGAGCGGTGCGGCCGTCCACGAGGGCATTGCGGTGACCAGCATCAAGTTTGGGCGTGCCGGCGACGAGAAGCGACCAGTTGCGGCAACCTGGAAATCCGATAAGGGCGAGACGGGCGAGATCCGTACGTCGTTTTCTTTGCACAAGAATCACACTCGCAAGCTGGAATTCAGAATTTAACTGGCTTGTGGATGGTTCCGGCAAGAACGGAATCATGAGCACCAAGTACATGAAGAACCGCAAGTTCAACAACACCTTGAAGAACATTGCGTTCTGGGCGTACTGGAAGGGTGCAGGCACCTACATGCCCGGCACCAAGCGCGAGAACGCTCCCTGGTTCGAGGCCCTCGTGTATGTTTTCTGCCCGTGTGGAGTCGGGTTAATTGTACTCACCTTTGACTTTAGCGATGAGTCCGGCTGGGCATGGTTCATCCCCCTCCACAACGGCACGGTTTCGGTCGGTATTGTCTTGAACGAGGAGCTGAGCCGCGTCAAAAAGTCCAAGTTCATGGGCCCGGATGCTGCCAAGGAGCACTACCTTACCGAGCTCCAGCGCGCTCCCGGTACCCTGAAGCTCATGGGCAATGCGACCATCTCCAGCGAGGTTAAGTCGGCCGGAGACTACAGCTACTCTGCTAGCGCCTATGCTGGCCCAGGCTACCGCGTCGCAGGGGACGCTGGTGCATTCGTGAGTGACTTCCAAGTTCATATTCGAGTCTTGGGTATTGACTAGCTATTTTTTTTGCATTTAGATTGACCCCTTCTTCTCCTCCGGTGTCCATCTTGCCTTTGCCGGCGGTCTGTCCGCCGCAACCACCATCGCCGCGTCGATTCGCGGACAGGTCACCGAGGAGGAGGCGATCACCTTCCACAACGAAAAAGTCGGCACCTCGTACACTCGCTTCCTGGTCGTCGTGCTCAGCATCTACCGTCAAATTAACTCACAAGCCGCACCCGTGCTTGCCGACGTCGACGAGGACAACTTTGACCGCGCATTCGACTTCCTGCGCGTGAGTCTTTTGCCTTCTCGTTCCCATACTCTCCGCTGAATAAATTTTGCAGCCTATCATCCAGGGTACCGCTGACACCGTCAATGCGGGCGTCACGGAAGCGACCGTCCAAGCGACGATGGACTTCTGTGAGCACGCACTGGGACCGACCACACCCGAGATGGCGTCCGCCGTCGCCGAGCGTGTTGACGCTTCCCTGATTGCGCCCGATGGTGCCATCAAGAGCACCGCCGAGGTCGCCGCAATCGCTGGCTCGGATGAGGAGGCCAAACAGGTCCTCCTGCGCGTCAACGCCCGGAAAGCTGTCGAGGGTATCTACGACTGGGAGGGCAACTTCCAGAGTGAGGTCCTGAACGGTTTCTCGGTTCAGTTGGAGACGGGGAAGCTGGGTCTGCGCCGAGTGGCTGCGAAGGCCATGTAAATTTCTGAACATATTCAATATCTGTGTATCCGCATAAATCTATAGAAAAATTGCATTGTTTCAACCCACAAACATTAGATTTCTCCATAATGATACCACACACCGAACATGCACCGTGGACAATGGTGTCGTTGTCAGGAGGAGAAAACGACTTGGTGACATTGACATCACCTCAGTACTAGTGTCGCTGCTCGCAGCAGAAGATGAGGTTGGCATCAGTACGTGGCCCCACTAAGATAGCATGACTAGGCGTGCATTAGGGCGGCGTCCGTTGAGTGTGTCCTTTAGTCGTCGTCGTGGTCGAGAGGCAAGTTCGGTGTTACGTTAATGATCCGGGCAGCGGAGCGGGCGGGCCGTGCTGCTGAATCTCATTAACTCGACGCTTCACTCAATAGACGAGAACTCTTCGCGATATTGTGGCAGATTGTTGAACCCATCTAAAAATTTAAACCTTCTCAATGGACCCGGTTATTGCATTGTTCGACCTTCGTTTACAGCCAACGACAGTACCGAAGGCGCGCGCAAAAGAATTCCTGTTTGGGACATTTTCGAAGAATTCCCCATAACTCTGTCAATTCTTAACGGATTTAGATGAAGCCTAGCTAGATTTACTAGGCTAATTCATGCGGAATCAGTGATAGAGACAAACTTGTTAAAATATCTTATATTGGGTAATCTAGAATTTTGGTCTGTTTTGAGGATGAATCCACTCCAGCATGGTCAGAATGTATGCAGCCAACCTGCTTTTTTGCAATGGAGGACTTATATACATTCTTAGGGATGTCATACAGTTCAAATTTTATATTATTTAATCTCTAGTGCTTGTGATCACTTCGGACAATGGGCAATACAAGTTGATTGAGAAATATTGTGAGAGTTGAATCCCCCGATGGACTTTATGCAATTCTGGCTCTATCACATCTTTCTAAATCCATATAAACCTTTCATCCGACAAAACCAGACTGTTTGAACAAGGTCTGAGCTTGCTAGACCACATCCAACCCCAAAACAGACCAAAATCCCAGATCACCCAATATAAAATATCTTTACAAAGTTTTTTTCTATCACTAATTCCACATGGATTAGCCTAGCAAATCTAGCTAGGTTTCATCCAAATCCGTTGAGAATTGACGGAGTTATGGGGAATTCTTTGAAAATGTCCCAAAGAGGATTTTTTTTGCGCGCGCCTTCGGTACTGTCGTTGGCTGTAACCCTGCCAGTGACAATTCGTCCCAGTCATAATGGGCTGCGTCAGGCCATCAGGTTTACGACCCCTGACAAGGCTCAAAAAAGTAGCTAATTGTATCAGGCCTGGCCGAACTGATCAGACCTGCGAGTCTTATGAGAGAGCTGATCTGAACTTCGCCGCGCAGGAATGAACTCTCTTTGCCTCTCCGGGCGCTTCCTCTTTTCCATGTTGAACACTGTAATTAGAGAACTAACTATTGTATTAAACTAGCTAGCAGGCTACAAGCCGGAGCGAAATAGTACAGTACAGCAAATTCAAATTTTTTGTAGTGTCTGTCTAGGACAGACCTGTCTCAGACGGGATTGGAACCAAAGTGGATTTGTTGCGAGCGGAAACCATTCACACTGGGCTCTTGCTTCTGCTGCACACTCCCATCGTCCTGTCCCTTTCTCGCAGCCATCTCAATCTCGGACGCCGGACGGTCGCCGATGGTGAGGGTAGTATGTTGGACATCTGTATTATTAAAGCCGTTAGTACGAGAGTTCTTTCGCGTGAGCTGTACGCACGGATTCCGTCGATGACAATGTTGGCGTTTCCTGCCAAGGTGTTCTTCCGGCTGGAATACCATGTCTGACTCCCAGATTTACCGGTTCCATCTAGGTTCAAATTCGAAAGCAAGGACATGAGATAGAGCGGGGCGAGCATATAGAGGAATATTTCGGCAACTATGAAGGTGGTTCAATTTTAGATTATAAAAGTCATGAAGTGTTTACGAAGTTGGACGCACTCGTGCTGTACGGGGAGATTATCGTGCTGATCATGGCTCCGGTCGAGACAAGACCGGTAGCACAGCCGTTCCGAACGGAAATTACGGTGACACGAGAAAGGAGTCTTAAGATTGAGACAAGTAAGTTCTGGTGCAATCCAGACTCACTTCCGCTCACCGATCAGTATCTTTGAATGTGGTCTTCATTCCTCGAAGTGTCCATACAAGCGAAATCGCGATCGCGACATCTAGATGATGCTCAGTACTGGTCGCGGGAGAGGAGAAAATATAACCCACCGCATATGGCGCAGGCTACAGTCCAAACAATTGTTAAAGGGACAACGTTCTGGCCCTGTGTACCAAAGTGTTAATGCTAAAGGATTAAAAAAAAAACGGCGGCAGCTTCTTACATCTTCCAAGGTTCTTGTCTGTCCAACACCGGCGTACATGAAAAGGGGAAGGAAGGCCATTACGAACTAACGATAGGACCAGTCAGCCTTGCAACGGTGGGATGATCAGGCGTCACTTGCTGAAAATAGATTGAGTAGACCTAGCAGCAATGCTAGAATGATGTTTTTGGATCTGCCAATATCCAATGTAATGACTGAAAAGTAACAAAGCTAGTTGAACTTACACGTCGTAGAAACGATAAATCAGATATGCGTTGACGATCACTCCAGCTGTGGCACTGGAAATGGTGTAGAATGGGGTCTGTTGGCACATAAAATGAGTAAATGAGCAAAGGCCGAGCGAGATTGGACAAGACGTACAGCCCAGGACTAAAATCAACCATACGCGATGAAAACAGGTATCGTTTGTAAATAAGACTGAGACGCACTTCTGTCGCGAGCGATGCAAAATCACCTGAGTACCAGAGTCAACCAAAACAATTCTTTCACGAGAGAGAAAATGAGACTGACCCCAGTGGGCGACAGTGGGCTATCGAAGCAGAGGTCAGGAGGGTGACATTGAACAAATGACATGCATACAAAGTAAATTTCAGCATATTCACCAATCCACGCAGCGCAGCAGAGAATGATAAGTATGGCCACTAGACCCTTCCTAAGCCGTCCGTCGTTCGGGGACTGGTGAAAGTAGTGGTAGGCCTGGAATTAAAATAAGAAAGAAACTCTGAGAAGCCAGAAATGTTGTTGCCTGCGAAAAAGCCACCCCGGTGAACAGCGATGAAAACCATGTCCCGAGCAGAGTACAGCTATTTAAGGAGTTAGCATGGCTGGAGACAAAGAACAAAGCGATCCCAGACCCAAATTCAATATCCGTTGCACCCATACTTGTCAGGTTGGTGCGAGGAAGCAGACGGTGAAGGGAAGAAAGGGAAAGGCTTGTGTTATGGCATGAAACTCTTTATAAGCTGTTTTTTCTTGCCCTTTTGGGAGGGTGCAAATTAAACTTTATCTCCGGTGGCGGACTGCCGTATACTAATCACGAGATGAAAGGGCCGCGAAGCGGGCCTGTCGACTTGTTCATTTCAAAATTTCAGGAGTAGAAATCTAAAGCGTATAGGGGTCCGAGAACACTGTATAGAGATTGATACCCGTACCGTTACACCCGTACGGTTACGGTACATAGTAACATACGGGTTGTGCCCATACAGTTACGGAACGGGTTTGGGAACCTGTATTTTACGGTCCAAAGGTGAGAGGACTTCTCGACGGTGGATTTAAACATTTCTGACCTATCTCAGTCCTTGACGCTTGAATTCCCTGACCACGAAGCGACACGCTCCTTGAATCGAAAGGGTCAAATTTTTGCACGCCACGTGCACGGACCCAATTTAAAGTCACCCCTATCTTGCCCACCCTATGTGTTCCTAGGGATCAACGCCGTAACCGGATTGGGTGTCGCAAGACGCAATGGGTAAGCGACCGATGTGCATTGAGTGTTTGTGATGTGCCGGGACTGAAAGTACGATAACAGGGCATTTCGACCTGCGCGCCGAATCACTACATCGAATTACCGGAGGAAGACACGGAAAACTCACCAAGCGGAATAATTGTCAGGTTGTACGTCATGCCCGGGACTTGTTAATTTCCAATACCAAACGGGGAACAGGGCAAGTTAAAGATCGCACGTGGAGCACACGGCGTGCCTCTGTGCATGATAGTACGTAGGACTACGTCTGAATCCGGGCAGCCTTCCCGTTCGACTCGGGCTACCTGCGTTGGCAATTTCGTGGAAGGTTTTTGGCTCTATTTGAATTCTGTTGTGTTTCGACATGCGCGGGGAATCACTGCATCGAACTACCGGAGGGAGACAGGAGGAGGACGAAAGTGGCAGGTGGGATATCGGCCCCGAAATTCATCTGTAACTCCGAACCGCGTTACTTTGGCACACAAAACGAGGACGAAGCAAGGAAAGATTGTTCACCTAGAGCACACAGCCTGCATCCGATTAGACGAAAGTGGCAGGTGGGATGTCGGGCCCGAATCTCATCTGTAACTCCGAACCGCGTTAATTGCACACAAAACGAGAACGGGGCAAGCAAAGACCGCACCTGGAGCACACGGCCCGCATCTGCGGTCAATTGGAAGCATGGCAAGAGGTTTCTAGCAGACTTCCAGTTCGATTCGGGCTGGGTGCGTTGAGCTCGCGGACTGCTGTGAAGTACGAAGTTAGCGCGGATCTATTAACAAATATGAAATCTCTGTGCAGGCCTTCGTTTTGAACCTGTGGGAAAACGTCCCAAAAAATGGAGGGGAGCATTTAGGATCCCGCGATGAGGTCGAAAACTCTTTGGTGGGATGTGGCTGGAGAAAACATCTCTTGAGAAGACGGACTTCACCTGGGGCACACGGGTGCGTGTCCGGGGTCTTTCGGTCATTATATTTCACCAAGAATTCGTGTAGATGTGTCCCGCAGGCGCCAGACGGGGGACAAGACTGGCCGAGTCTTGTGAGAGTTTCAGCGTTGCATAGCGGCAAGTATTTACTCAGCACCCCATTGTGAGAATCCAGCCAGATATAGAGGAGTCACAGGTAAAAGTCCCATTCCACCTGTGGAGTCAGGCTGAAGGTATGGAGATCGCTCAGATAACTCGTTGTGGAAAGAGGATCTGCCCGTGGAGTCGAACATGGCGGCGAATTCAAGCAGCAGCACAGCACCAGAGAGCAAGTATAGCAACCAGACATAATGGCGTTCCCAGACAAAGCATACGGGCCGCATCCACGAGTTCGGGATTCTAGGTGAGGGGAGCATTTTGGCAATTTGCGTTTTAATTCCAAGCACGAGTAATATCGTCCATTCTGAAGCCCGGAGAGCCGCAGAGAAGAAAGTCTACATGGAAACGTTGTGAGTAGTCAGTAGATAACCGTGTTAATAGGATACGCGCGGAGGACGGGCAGTTTCGAAAAGGGATGGTGAGGGCGGGAGACAAGAGCGGTTGATCCGCGATCAACATAGCCACCAATGCCGTACGCTTGTTTCCTCTTGCCACCACCGTGCGCTATTCGACGCCGTTCTGTAGTCTCAAGTCCAGACTCTCCCGACATCCCAATATGGGAACCCTGTCGTGAGAGTCTGGGCATAAGCCAACCACTTAGCCGTACCATTGCGCTATCATTTTTTGATGGCTTTTTCAATAGAATCTCGCATAAATTCCCATCGGCTAAAATAGTTTCCCACCCCCTGTCTTGTACTCTTTACACCATTTTGACGCGTTTTGTGGGTTCGTGAGCTATTCTATGGCAGGATTTGATCTTGGATTCAACTTCTATGTTCTAGAATGTCACGCAACTATCCTATCCGGCCCAGCTGGCAAGAATTAAACTCCGATGACTTTGATAATGAGGTTGACGCAGCAAGTACCATCGGGGCGACATCTAGCCCTCCAGGACCACTTATTCCAGACCTTGGAGTAGGGGCTCATATCCCATACCTGGATCTCAACTCAGATCTCTTGCCGGACGATGATGATGAACCTTCAGATGATCTTACTTATGGAAGTAATACTCGGGCCCCAAAGTTGAGCGACACAGACAAGACCATAGCTGTCCTCGACTTTATGAAGGAGAACTTCCCCCGGCTCTCACTGCGGCTTCTCCTGACCCAGCTCTTCACATCTGACAATGCCTCTATCAAGAATGTCACCAACACCTATCTTTCAATGGGTGGAGGTGTCCATTTACTCGAAATTGCTATCGGGAACAAAGCCATGGGAGAACCCGATCTCGCAGATTGGATTATGGACAAAGCGACTGCAATTTGTGCCCGAGAAGTAAGTCGACTCACTGATAGGGCCTCAAGAGGGAATCACTTTGAAGATGCCAAATATCTTCGTGTTCCTGCCAATTCTATCAACGTTGATCTTCTTCAATCATTCTCTGTACCTCGTCTACTTAAGCTCTATGAGCGGACAACCCCTCACCTCCAGGGATTTCTCAAAACTGTTATCGGAAAAGATCTGCCTCCAAGTGCTGACGAGTCTGTGGTACGGGCTCAGCGTAACCCTGACATGGTAAGTACATAAATCTAAATATCTCTAAAGTTCTGAACTTGCTGGGACAAGGGACGAACATTGATTACCTCCATAATTTTGAACTTGCGGAGCCGAGAGACCAATCTCCATGCTGCTGTGAATTCTCTTATGCTCTGGGATGGACATGTATCAAAACGGCTGGTTCAAATCTTGAACCGGTATGGTTTTTGTACATCCTATCTGTACCAGACCAAGGCAGTTGAAAGTATCTCTAAAGATGGTCTCAAAATTGCGAGACATGCTGCCAGCGACCCGGAGAAATTACTTCTTCTCCCATATGACAATTTCAATTGGATGCAGACTGCTTGGGAAGCATCAGCTACACATGGGAATATTTCGCATGATCAAGTCTCTGCACTGCTGGTCATCCTGGGGCTACCAGAGGGATCCCCTGCAGGCGAAGCTAGACGGCTTGCTGGTGTGGACAATTTTTTGCAAACAGCTCAAACTCGCCACACCCTTCCTCCTGATCGGGCATTGGAGGAAATTCTCCCAACTGCTGTAGATCAGCACATATTTGCTGACAATGCCATGAAGCATGTCAGTGACATCCTCTGTGATTTTATTGAAGGCTTTGGTATCCACCGCAAGGAGCTGCCAAAATTCTGGGATCCTTTTGCTCTTCCTGAGGTCAAAACCGAGGAGTATTTCCTACCCACATTTGACCAAGAGCAAAGTTCAACTCGCGGTAACATGCTGGTGATTGACCATTATTTCCAACGCATACTTCGCATTCCCAAATCTGTATTCGAACATCAGAACTTCTTCCTACTTGGAGATCGCCTAACCACAGCTCGGGACCGTGCAGCGCAGGATCAACGGGCTCTTGACAGGTCTGAAGACCGAATTGATCATTTGTCAAGTTTTGCATGCCTGAGCGGTATTATGCATTTGGTTATGAATGAGATTCATAATATTGGCAAGAATGCATGGGGTGGATCAAACAAGGATGCTGTTAGCCTGCTTACTTTGCGCGACAAGCTGCCGAATCGGAACAATGTTAACCTCCGGAAGATAGATTTTTATGCATGGCTTCGTTTCCTGGATGTTATTCTCCGTGCACTTGTCCTCCGAGGAGCAATGGTCATTTTACACCTTTCAGATACAGCTCAACTTAAGCAGCAGAAACTTTCTTCTTCTGCATTCCGATCACTTTGCTCAAAAATTGTTACCCAGTTTTTACTCCCGTCGATTGACCGCCTTGAGACAGAGGAAGTTAAAACACTTCTTGGCAGTACAGAATCTGGCAATGCTGTGCTTCTAATGCACGATCTCATGACTATTCGAGAGATGCGGCACTCTATCAGGCATGGGCATCCAGAACGAATGGAACGCATGATTAAATATTGGACCCCTATGTTTTATGCAGGAGGAGGTTTCAACTATGCAAATGAGTCAATGGAACTCTTGCATAACCTGAACCATGACTGGCCACCAGATATTTCTCCAATTCTTCGAGGTGGTATGCTCATGAACAATCAAGGAGGACCAAGGAAGTACAAGGAAACAGATATCCGGGTTGAACAATTCAATAATACCATCAAATCACATGCCCATGGTGCAAATGCGCGCCCGGGGTTGTTGGAGAAAATTACCCCGGCTATTGGACATATTCAACACTTAACTGACCAAATATTGGAGGATCTCGGGGTATATGTTGAAGATCAACACCATGCACACGTTCAACAGCATAAAGATGTTGAATTACTCTTGGATCACCTTTGTAAATCGAAAATTTTCGAGTTTGATCAAGATAAAGTGTCTGATCATAATGTGGTTGACTTGTATCGCACTGGATTACAACGGCTTTCCGGGCCCGATGGAGGGCATGCAAAACACCTGCGCCGACATATTCTTCGCTCTCGAACCCGCCACTTTAATGAAATGCCACCTGAGCAGCCAGGACAGTTGAATACTCCTCAAAATACACCAGAAGACGAGTCTAATACATTGAAGGGTTCTGACCTTGAGGAACTGGAAAGGCTCGATCGGGAACTTACTATAGACAGTGAGCGGCCTAGGTTGACACTCCTCGAGGAACTAGATTACCAGATGCGATGGGGGGTAGATTATTCAGATGACAATGTAGCTTTGTACGACTAAATGTAGTTTAGAAGTCTATTATGATTTCACCCGTTTGGAGCACTTCAGGGCGCTGCTTAGGAGCAGTTTTCCGTCGTTTAGCAGCAGGTTCGTCGATGGAGGGGATATCCAGGACATCCCTCACAACCTTTGGAAGGAGGTTGAGCTCGCCGCAAATCTGTTGGAGGGCCTCAAATAGAGGAATCGAAAGGTCAGTCCAATGAAGAATATGAGTGTACCTGCGCATATCTTCAACAGAAAATATTTTGCTGGTGTGTGCAGCAAGATCCTCGAGGTCCGAGTCTGAGACAAGGGACTTTGGTCCATAACTCGGCCAATTATGGCACCAGTCGCTCCGCCAATGAGCCAAACGCCAGCTCACGAGCTTCTTGAAAATTAACTCGCGCTGAACAATGGTCGACTTTACTCCAATGGTTGAAGCCGTGGTTGGAGCTGGATCAACCTCAACCCAGTGAAACTCCCGTCCGGGGTGCAATGTGGGGTCACACCGGTTACAGCAATTACAGGAAGAGTGTCGAGAATGAGGAGGGTTGTCAAGACGGCGCTGAATAATTACTTCTGCGCAGGAATCAGATTGAACAAGTTCAACCATGCCTGGATCTTCGGCCCCGGGATCTTCCACAGAAACATCGGACCCACGCTGCATGCTAGGTTCAACGAAAATAATACCGACTGCTGATTCGCCTTCACGACGGGCACCGCGTCCCCGACGTTGGTCAAAGTCAGGAAGGGTAAGACCCCGGCATTTATACTGAATGACCCGCAGAACACCAGGAAAATTCATCCCTGCACTGATCTTCGACGAGCCGAAGAGGATAGATGTTGGTCCGTCACGAAAGTCCTGCACAGAGAGTTCCTGGTGCCGCGGTGATAATCCAGAATGGATAATGTCGATTGTGTGAGTTAGAATCTGCATGAAGGCTGCTCTGGAAAATGCCCACCAAAACATGTCGGTGAGAAGGTCAAGATCATCCGCATAAACAAGTGTCTTGATTTTTGCGAGATCAGACTCTCGAGCTCCAAAGGGCAGAATGAATGTGAGATCAAGGAAGCTGTTAATATCATGCTCCATGGGCAGGATGATTGTGGAAAGCTCGGGACGGAAGTTTCCGAGGTTGACAAGGGTATAATCAGGGTGGAGACCGGCGAATGTGATAAGGGATTGGCGGTACACTTCAGGACATGTAGCAGAGGGGCATATCAAAGGAATATCATGCCCAACAATATTTCGCAGTTGGAAGATGCGAGAATACGAGGGCCGCCAGATGTGGGATTGATGAATAAGATGTGCCTCATCAATATAAATCCCAGAGAGTCGCCCTTGCCAGAACTTCGAATGGAGAAGTCGTGCAAAGGAAGGGCTCTCTACCATCTCAGGGCATGCATAGATGATAAGCATTTCCCCGGTTGCTGCTTTTTCGAAGTCTTGGAGTGTGTTCTGCTCCGAATAAATGAAAAGTGAAGTAATACCATCGGCGGTATTGCTAGACAGTATTGAGATTCAGATATAAAAAAGGTTAATTAGACTTACGAGTGTTCACCATCCCGTCCTAGACTTGTGAAGGGTGTTATCACCAGTGATATGCCCTCCTTACGAGCGAGAAGGGGTAGAATCCACAGAAGAGATTTTCCTGAGCCGGTAGGAGCAATTACTATGCCATCCCCGCGTCTCATTAAGACGAGATTTGACATTTGGATTTGAAAACTGCGAAGATTTGCTCCCGGAGGGATTACATGATTTTTTTGGGCAAGTATGTTCCACTCGGAAGGGTCTAGGGCCGGGATGGGCTTTAGGCGGACAGGTTTGGAAAGGTCGAATGCACGCTGGTTTGGGGTACCAGGATTATTCAGTGCAAAAGGTCGGAAAGAGGGGGTTTTTGGAGTTTGTTCATAACCATTCCGATACTGTTTTCGGTGTTTTATGGGTGCAAGGGGATTGCCAGGAGACTCGAAATTTGTTTCTTCGAGTGCTAGTTGTGGCCGAGTTTTTCGAAGTGGAGTCTGCGTAGGGGTGGTAGAGGAATTGTTGTGTACACGCGACGGTGGCCAATTAATTGCGGATATCGGTGAACTTTCACTCATCTCGGGGTTGTAAAAGGAGCTTCCAGAGTTTGGATAGTTGTATGCTACCTAGGACACGTCAAAACAGTTGTAGAGGATGAAATACAAGGTGAAAGTGCAACGAGGTAGGCACGCGGCGGTCAAGACAAGGGGTGGGAAACTATTTTAGCCGATGGGAATTTATGCGAGATTCTATTGTAAAAGCCATCAAAAAATGATAGCGCAATGGTACCAAGGGGGCACCGGCATTCAAACCGGCGACTAAGGGCCGGTTAGTTAGTCCGGCCGCTAGGCCGGAAAAAAAAAAAATTCAACCGCCACTTTTTGGGTGAGAACCGCCGTTTGATCAGGCCTCAGGGGGTTGATTTCGGTCTCTAAGTGTTATATGCCTCCAAACTTCACTGTTTACCCATCTGCATCTGTTACCTGACCTGAAGTCCATATATGGTAAGAGAGATGATAATTTTCAGAAGATTGAAAATTGTCTTGGGCGGTTGTTTTGGAGGTTTGGATACTGCAATTGATATCCTACATCTAAAAGAGCTCAATATGGATGGTCTGCATTGATTTTCCAGCTCACCGGCGACTTGAACACCTAACAAATTACCATATATGGTGCGTGGGAACGTTACGTTAGTTAGTTAGTCTAGTGGTCGAGTCGGAAAAAAGAAAAACGGCCCTATATAGTTTTTTTGAATGCCGGTTCCCCCTTGAATGGTACGGCTAAGTGGTTGGCTTATGCCCAGACTCTCACGACAGGGTTCCCATATTGGGATGTCGGAAGAGTCTGGACTTGAGACTAGCCGTTCTGTTGTAGTTTAGACCTCGCGTCCAGTCATGTCCCGATGGGGACACCGACGCGGTGTTTGGTTCACGGCCCGGGGGTAGTGTATGTTGTAGATGCCGACGACCGTTCTCTTCAGTCTGAAGAGAACGGTCTAGGTGCGTAGTATGGTATTTCCCAATAGATAAAGTCTGAAGAGAACGGTCTAGCGTGACCCTGAACTCTTGACCTACAACAGGTTATGGGCCCCGGCACGTTTCTACGCGCTACCTTTTTAATTTACTAGACGGAAAAAACTGGGATACCTGGTCGTTCAAAGCTCAATCGAAATTCAAGGATGAAGAGCTGTGGAAGTACATCACAGGGCCATGGGTTTTTCCTACCATCACTGTCCAACAAACTGCAGTCACTCCGGCCACAGGTACGGTCGACGTGGAGGCTCCCAATCCTGCATACACAGCTTGGCTCAAAGGCGATGAGAAGACCAAACGACGCATCATCGAGATGGTGGGGGACGACCAGGTGGTGTATATTCGGGACGCCACCACCGCCGCAGAAATGTGGTCGAATCTGCGCACAATTTATCAGCGGCAAGGAATGCATGATCGCGATTCAGAACAAGATCACAACACTCAAGTACGGGGGGTGTTGAGAGCGGACCCCTCCAGGCTTATCTTGACCTTATTCTTGGATATGCCAGCGAGCTGAAGCGCGGTAACGACCCGCTGTCGAACTACAAGCTCTTACAGTATCTGCTGCAAAGTCTCCCAGCGGATTTTACTCCCCTCGTCCAGGCCATTTCCCTCACTCAACACACCAGCATACGGTGCTCCTGGAAGAAGAGACTCGGCAGCGCGAGTTGTTACTTGCGCGCCAGGGCGAAGAGCATGCCTTGATTCCTCCCACATTTTCTCGCTCGTGTTTTTTCCCGCCTTTTCCTCTTTTCCATCCATTCACCTCTTGCCCACGTACTGGAGTCGGTGGAGACCACTCTCCTTGTTTTCTTTGCCGACGCGTATGGGCGATCTTCACGGTGCGATCTTCACGGTGCGGCCGTGCCGCGCACGTTTCTCCTTGCCGCATATGTTTTCGCTGGCAGCTGCAGCTGGCAAGGCTATGAAGCGGCCTCGGTGCATAAGTCTGCATCAATCCGCGCCGAAGGATGAGAAGCCGGTCGCACACTCCCCCGCGTCTTCCTCTCCCCTCGCAGGATCTATCTTTCGCGCAACGCGAAACATCAGCTCCGCGATTTTCACGTCTCCTCGACTCAGTTACTCCTTGCTGGAGCCCAATAAGGGAGCCGAAAGGTTAGCGTGTCCGTGGTGGGTTTAAACTTATCAACATCTAGTCGCATGCATCGCGGGCATCTCGGCGACAGAGTTCACTTCGAAGTTATCGGTGTACGTTGATTTGAACATTGCGTTGACATCCAAACCGCCAGAACAACTCGAGAGTCGAGAGTCGAGGTCCGTTATATCTCGGGCTGAACTCAACGCCAAACTGACATTCACTTCATCTATTTGGATAATCATTCAATCCTTGCCTTCAATCGCAACGGCACCGACAGGTTCCAGCACTCACTGTATATTCGGCGAGTCTTTCTTCCCTTCCTTCATGAAATTCATCCACTCATTCCTTCGCGACATTGACTCAGCTTGCACAGCTCACCGCGACCTAACTGCAACATTCACCTGCCTGGTCGTTGATCGGGTTCGAATTGTATCGTGAGTTGAATTTTCTTTCATCCATCCACTCACTCCAAGGTTCTAAGTAACCGCGTACGTTTTCACTCGGGAGGAATTTTTTTTGTCGTGGGTTTTCCTCTCATTTGTACTCAGAAAGCTCTGCCACAGCACCTCGTTTAAACTGGGTAGCAAGCTTCGTCCTTCGCCCGATGTCCATAATACGGGAACCGCAACGAGTCTCTTTGAACGCAGGCCCGCGCCCAATCTCTCGCAGGTCAATATTCGTGGTATTCTATTCCGATTCCAATTACTTACCCTTGAGCTTGATTCTCGGCTTCCAGGCGTAGGTCTTTGACGGGCTCGGGAAATACACGTACGAAATCGAACGAAATTTGACGCGGGGTTGAGTTTACTCTCTGCGGATTCCGAGAAATTCGTGGAAGGGGGAATGGGTGAAGAGCAGTTTAGAGAACGGCATAGTCTTGCTGTACTGATGGATCGCTGTCGCGGCTCTGAAGAACGAAGCTCAATCCTGTCAGGCAACATATGTAACACCGGAGTAGATCTGAAGAGTGATCGAGAAGAGTTCGGAGTCAAGGGCGTGAGTTAGAATGTGGCTCAGTGCAGTACAGACAGTAAGGAGAGGCGTGTCAAAAACCATGGTGATAATACATAGTGAGATTGTTGGTACATTTAAACACGAAGTAACAGGACGGCGGCGCGGCTGTTCGGACAGGTTAGTGCGTTAAACTCTCCATGACCTGTCTTCATCGCATATGCTATAACACGACCCTATAAATACGTGTCAGTCTGGATCGACGAAGGACAACCGAAAGCCGCTTACGATCAATGTTTCCTGCACGTCGTGCAGCGATGAAGGCGTCAGCGACGGCCCAGTAGGTCTCGCCGGTATGCGCATTACGCAGCCAATCCTCGTAGGAGTCCGTCTGCATCTGCCCAATCCACACGAACCGCTCATCCTGCGCTAACGGCGCGGGCACCTCGTCGACTCCCATCTCGCGCCGCTCCTCGGACGATAGCAGCACTATGCACCGCAGATGATCGAAGGCTTCGAGCGAGAGGGATAGAGCGTGGTATATCTCGATCGAGTTCAGGGCGAGGTGCGTGAGCTTCGGCATCAGCTGGAGCTTGACGCACGCTTCCTCGGCCTCGGCGGATGTGGAGATCTGGAGGAGCTCGAGGTGGGTGAGGGTGCGGAAGACCGGGTGGTCGGGGTCGAAGGCGAGAAAGGTGCGCGGCTGGAGGACGAGGCGGCGAAGGGAGGGCATCGACGCAAGGGTAGGTATGTTTCCGCGGAGAGGTACGTATAAGAATAAGTCGGTGAGGCTGGCGCAGGCGGCGAGAACGCCCTCGACGTTCAATGTGTCCTTAGTAGTGTATAGGAAGAGATGCTTGACGCCGCGGAAGACGGAGGGGCATTTGTACGCGAGGTCGCGACTCAGGATGTGGAATGGGGCCACGGGGAGGTGGGCGGATCTAGGATGTGTGCTAGAGACCATGCGGTACAACTGAGGCTCGATCCTTTCATGGAAAATGAGTGGCCGATAAGGGGGCAAAAGAGCGGCACGTACCAGGCCTTCACCCTCCAAGCAACGAGCATGAGATTGGGTATCGTCGAGGGGTGATTAAAGGCGGTAGTTTCAAAGATAGAGCGTTCCAAGTCTAGGGGAAGTTCGAAATGCGGATTCCACTTGAGTGGTGCGGGAGCGCAGTGAACTGGGGTTTTCATCCACATCGTATTGACGGCGGTAGGGGGAAGGTAGTGGGTGGTGTATGGTGGTGGGTGGAGAGCAGAACTGGCGTCATTTGGTTCCTTTAAGAACTGCCCCGATATGGGTGCCGAGGTCGGGCCGTATACTGATCGGACCTTCCAAATCCTGCCATGGACGAGTTAGGAGTTATTACCTGCGGTTGTGCGGAGGAATACCTTGGTCCGCCTTGTTCGAGAAGGCCTACGTCACCTGGTAGTTTCTAATTTCGTCAGTGGCGCTTGTTGCCCACAAAAGCACCGTAGCCGCGGAGACTGAGTCCACGTTGGCTCAGCACTTTCCTGAATTCAAATGGGCTTCACTTTCACAATCAGAAGCACTCAGTATTCAGTAGCGGGTGGTACGCACCTGCAATCCTTGCATGCCGAGTCTCCGTGAATATTCTGTTCGAATCGCGCCTAGGTCGTCGATCGGTCAGATGGGAGGGAAATTATGAATTAGAACTTATCTTCGGCCGGCTTCTGTCGACAACTGACCAATGATATGGCTGTGCTTTCAAAGGGAAGCGGCGTATGCAATAGCCTGAGCTCCCATGGAGTCGGGAATAAAAATTATCCGGTGGATGAAGCCCACGAAAACGGTGAGAATAGTGACGGTTGGCGCTTAATGAACAGTGAGCGATAAGGGCGTAGTGTCAATATACCAGATATTTCAAGCGGCATCCGTTGAACACGCAGATCTACGTGCAGGTGAGTTAGGTGTAAGTCAGGCAGGGAGACTCACTTGGTAGTATTGCTGAAAAACTCGCCATCGCAACTTCAATGCAGCGCCTCATCCCACTTGACACTTTTGCAACTACGTTTAATCCGCAGTACGATGATTAATATCGTTCCGCGACCTTCAGTTATCGCCGGCAAGTGCGCCATGCCACGCACCGGGTATATAGTCCGGAAGATTGGCGTTGCAACAGCGGATACCGGGAATGTGCGATGCGAATCGGTCGGCTGTGGAATTGAATTCGGCGAGCAATTGAGGAATAGAGGAACTGCACACGAACACCAGACAACGTGTCTCGTCATCACGCTCGCCCGACGCCGCGCCTCCAAACGCGCCGCGAACAGCGAGTGTAAACGTCGCCTCGCTCGCGTCCGCGCTCGCAGGTGCCGTGAGGCCGGCACAGTGGCCAAGTGCGCCTGGCGTACGGTCCTGCACGCCGTTGCTTTTGTGGCACACAACTCATGTGGCTTGGCCGCCTCCCGATCCGCCGCCTTGGCCTGAGCAACAAGGAAGCCGTCGGTGAAGCGGGAGTTTTGGACGCGCGCGCCACCGCCAGGGCTAGTCGCGGGTACGCGTCAACGCTGTGAGGGCAATGGAAATTTGGAAAAGGATCAGGGATACTGACCTCGGAGACAACTCATACCCAGTGCGGCGCAACACATAGTTAGAAGGTTTCGTCCCAGGAACGCCCACCGATCAGCCCACGCAGTTCAATATGTTGTTCCGATCGGCGCAGGGCTCAAACAAAGCCCTGGAGAAGACGAGATCGTCAGAAATCCGTTGTCCATGTTGGTATTCTTGACCTGAAACAAGCGCCACCGGGCTCGAATGATTCTTGGGCGCGGGGCGGAATGTAAAAAACTATGAGAGGAAAAACGTCGGCAGGGACGGTAGAAAAACGATAATTAAATGAGAAGGATGGCAAGGATTCCGGAAGAGCGATGGAAGGAACGGTACCTGGCCGGAGACGGGAAGTGGAATTAAAGAAAGGGAGAAGGGAACAAGCAGTGATCGATACTCATGAAGGAGATTCCGTCGCCCACCGCCTGGATCCATATTCCGAGGACGCGCCAGCTGAAGGCACGAGAGAGGAGGGTTGGGGCCGTGCAACCAGAGCAGTATGTTGCGTGCAGAACGTGGTAGCGGAAACGCGGGAAAGAACGCGGAGAAGACGTAGGAACGAATTTTAAAACGGCAAGTTGAGTGGGGGCGAGGAGGCTGGGTAGTATTTGGCCCTGGCTGGGCCGCGGCGGAGGTGGAAGAAGGATGGAGTTGGCGAAATAGTGTGTGCCCAACCTCTGGTACGGTCGAGGGTGTGACGGATGTGGACCGGTCTGCATCCTCGGACTCGGTGTAGATTGCCTTCGGGGTCGACTACGGGCGTCCTAGCCCAGAAAGGAGAAGGAGGAGAAGGAGCTCGTCGGCGGTAAATCAGTTGCTATATCGTAGAAGAACAGAATAAACACGCACCCATTCCGCGGACAGGCCGAAATTGGGAAGTTAATCGGGACCGCGATTTCAAGAACAGGAGCAAAGATATCGCACCTTGGTATGACTCTACGCGGACTCGACTGGCAGTGCCCGGATCCCACGTCGTTGTTCTCGTTGACGGAGGCCAGGGCTACACGAGAAGAAAAGTAAGGAAGTCAAGCGCGGGGACAATACTGCCACGCCTAAACTGCGCCTGGAATGCAACGCAGGGGATTGAAGGACGTTGGGCCGCTTGGGCGTTCGGCGACAAGGACATAATGAATTGAGCGGGAACAGAGAATGCGATGTGGAGGAGCGGTTACTCTGGGAGTGCGGTTGTATGCTCCTCCAAGTGCTCTGGTACTACTGAGCGACCCAAAAGCACATTTTAAGGAATTGAAGCCTGAAGGTGGTGGTTGCGGACAAACGGATCGAGTGGCAGTGCTGTAATCACGGCCCGTGTTTGCGTGACGGCATTTGCCCTTTGCTTTCCTCTTTCACGTCGTTCTTCCTCCTTATCTTTCTTGCCCGCCCAACGCCTCCCCGACCACGTGGTGGTAGTATCGAGTATGCCTGAATATCAGTTTATTCAATGGGACTGAACAAGAGCGCGCGAGACGGCGGTACTCGACACAGAAATTATCCAAATAAAGGGAGCAGCTTTCGAGTGCGCAAGTGCCACCCAAAGAGAGACCGAGTACCAGGAGCACGCGAAATGAATTCCTTTAAGCGTAGGATACGGCCGAGCTGGCGGCCGCGTATGCAGGTAGCTTCCAAACCCGAGTGGCCGTTGAGGAAAATGAATACGTGGCCAGGCGGGCGGGAACGCGAGCCGACTGCACCACCTGCAGAAGTGGAGGAAGACCGGCGCCAAACACTAGAAGCAAAATAAAAGGGACATCGCGATCTACTCCCACGTAGGACTGCCGGGTCCAGCGCGAGGCTTCTGGAAAGCCCGGGGAGGGACGAGACACACGATGGAAGATACGCGAGGACGCCAGTCCCCGCACCGTTTATATCAGAAAAACACGGGAAGAGCGAGGACGAACGCAATTGACGGAGCAGCTCGGCATAGTGATGTTCCGGCTTTGGCCTGAGGCCGCGAAGCCCCGGCTTTTCGGCCTGTGCTCGGCTCGGTCTCGCTTAGGTTGGACTCGGGCTCAGCCTGAAATTTTGCCAGGTCGGGTCCCCATTTCCTGAAATTTACCAGCCAAAAACCCCGGCTTGGGCCGAAGCCGTGGCTTTTTGGGGCTTGGCTTGGGAGTTTTCAAAGCCGAGCCCAAGCCGAAGCCGGGGCTTTCAAGCCGAGCCCAGGCCGGAATCACTGGGCTCGGCACCGCGGAGTCCGAATTCTCAGCAGTAGGATTCACGGCGGCGGCGGCATGCACTGATAGCAAGGGATCCCGTTTTTGGTCTGCCTTACCTGGGACAACTCTACTGTGTAACACCCTATTTCGATTGACGTACGCTACATCCTCTACAGAAGTATTCGAGTATATCAGACGCTCGAGCTATTTGAGTCACTGGTGACCTCTGAGCAGGTCACCGGCGGTCACTGGCCGGGTTACCGCGGTTTCTGGTAACCCGACGTATACTCTATGGCTACATCCATATACTGGGCCAAAACACACGTACAACAAGCGGCTTCAATGATCCCGCCGCCATCAGGAGTTTCCGCGCCATGAATCCGCCGCGGTTTCACTTAGTTGCATCAACAATGTCCCGGTCTCAATGGTGTTAATTCACGCCTGTAAATGTGGCAGCCACAATCCATTTGTCCTCGTCGACAATTCCAGAGGGCTTAGAACACAATGAAGGAAACGGTAAGTTGTTGATCGCGCAGCCACAAAATTCAACAAATTCCTCAGGCGCTCTTTACACGTTCCCACCACTCCATCCATCGCCGCTCGAGGGACTCGAAACTATAATCAATGCCCGTCCAACTCTTTCCCCGGATACATCGGTCCAAAAGATGCTCATAACGTGCCATCAATGTCGGAGACGGATTGCCATTCTGAATTGGGGGGATGGTTGGCTTCAACATCTTACAAGCATCGAGTAAACGGAAAGAGTCACCTTGAGCCATTGGACAACATTGTGGAGATCTTCTGGCTCTCCGCGGCGATAAAACGCTTCCGTCTGGCCATTCTCAGCTAAACCCTGTAGAAGCTCGATTGACGCAGGACAGGATCTCAAGAAGAATCCCCATCCGCAGACTGCCCACCTAAACTCCCAAGGTTAGGTTGAAAAAATCCGCACCACGAGAAACTCACGGAAGATTCCGACACTGCGCCGCATTTCCGATAATACGCAGTGCGCCGTGTGCCAGTTCCGACAATACGGCACTGCCGTTGAGTCCTTCCGAAAAGGCTTTATCAAAATTACAAGTTCGCAACTCTTGTAACCCTTCCAAGTCGTCCCCGAGAATTGCTTGCAGAGGAGAGATCACTTTCCTCAGATCATCCCATGAGAGGCCTAACAAAAAACGGATCCTCGCTAGACAACGCTGCTCGCAGATGTCGGGTAAAACCTTGGACGCATAGAGAATTTGTAGTAGCTGCGGAGATAATTGCAGGAAGGTGTCGTCGCAGGGGGTGTTCCATTCCTGGTCGTCGTCTTGCGGATTTGGATCCCAAGTCTCGTCACACAGTGACATGAAGTAGTAGTCCTTCCAGAGGCATACTAGGTCTTCGTCCACCGGGTTAAATTTCTAGGAGCGGGTTAGGCTCACACAGATGACGGTGCGTGTTAAAACGTACTTCCAGCCAACCCAGGAGACCATTGACTGTCTCACTTGGGTCTTTAAAACCGAAGAGGAAATCCGGATTTAGGGAAAGCACGCCGAGTTGAAGGTCAGGAGATGGCTCTGCGCAAATGATGTATTGGAAGGGCGCGCCTCCAATGTTCCTGCGCACGGGATTCAGTAACTTTTCACTCAAGTTTGATTTGAGGACTTTACCATGCAAGCTCCTCTTGCCGGTTGAAGGACGGGTCGCCATCCCTACGTGAGAATGTTTTGAGGAGGTGAAGACTCAAATTCTTGCGGCACTGAGAACTGCCAACATGAAATGAGCCAGACCGCGACGGATCCTCCAGGAAGTCCAGGAAAGAGGCATGATACACAGTAACCTGGGAACTGTACTCGTTTTCCACCCAGATGACTGAATGTAGATTTCTAAGAATTAAGGCAACATCGCCCTGATCGAGTTCCAGGAGATGTTCGAGCTCGGAAACGGTCAACGCAAACTGTGCGTGGACTGCCACGAGGATTTCGAGGAGAGAAGAATGGAACTGTATGTGAACACCAGAGAGGATTTGAAGGTAAAGATGATCGAGAGGCGCAAATGGCGTTTCGGAATCAGGGTCCTTATCCAATATGATGCTGAGGCGTTTGGTCGGGTGAAATTGTTTATCGTCTATGAACTTGACGACAGTCGCCGCATAGATGAAGTATCCCGATGATTTTTCGACAAGGTGTTCAACAATTTCCAATGAAGGCCAGGGATAAGGGACTGCGGCCATGGTCCGATGCTCTCGACGGATCCGGTCAAGTTCGGCTTGCAAATATATGCGCACGTCCTCAAAGGACTCCTCGATATTCAAGGGCCAATGTGTTTTGTCAAGCCGTGGGCCGGCGAGGGTCTCGCGGATGTGCGATTCCGGTCGGCTGGCGATAAGGAAGAGGATGGGAAGACGTTCTCGTGATACTGCATTTCCAATTAGCGACAAAATTTCCTGCTGAACATCGTTCCCAGAGCATTCGTCCAGCCCGTCAATAACGATCACGACCGGTTGCGACAGACGGCTCTGGCGACATGGCACGACAATCAGCTCGTGAAGCTGGCTGGACAAGGACCGATCGGCAATGGAGGGGTCGTTCTCGACGATCTGTGAGATGTCATCCCTGAACTGGCCAAATTGCAGAAGGCGGGCAAGCTGATAAGCAATGGTAGGGAATAATTTCTTTGCGTTGCCGCGAGATGCGTGATCGCGCTTGAAGAAGAACCCGCCGCCAAGACGTCCTTTACTCTGGAGGTTCTCGCAAAACGACTGTGCGACCGCCGACTTTCCGGAACCTGCGGGGCCGTGCAGCCAAAGGATTGCGCTGCTGGCGCCATTATTATCTTCGTGTTCCTCGTCAGATGTCCACTTTCGCGGTGGCTGGACCCCACAGCTCCAGTTCCACAAAATGTCGAGTAATTTTGTGCGTGTCTCTTCGTGGCAGCGCGGCTGGGGAAATCTGTCTGCGGAGTCGTAAAATGCGTCCCCCGCTATGGCGCGATAAAGAATATGAAGGCCTGCGTGGAATTGAGGTTCATACTGTAATGGGGACAACAGCACAACTCACCCGTCTCGCCGTGCCGTTGAATATTATTCACATTTTGACTGATGAATGTCCCGCCATTGATGCTTGTCGGGGGCGGATCCGAAGGACCGTTCCGCGGGAACACCGGATCGTTGTGGATCGTTGGATAGGATTCTAAGTGCCGTCGGACAATATTGTACGAGTGTTGGTTTGGACTCGAAGCGGGATGGAGTTCATGGGGAGGATATGTAGTTTCGACGGGAGTCCGTGCGTGGGGGGGATAGCGAGCCATATGGGGAGAAGGATCCTGCACAGAAGAGTGCAAGGTCGGAGCCAACGAGGAACGGAAATCGGATGGATGTGTGTGCATGTCCGACGTCGGTCGAGAATCAGGAATGTCGACGGCTGACCGGTGGCGAGATTCGAGCCGTAAGTTATCTGCGATTTTTTTTTAAGTTCAATATACGGCGGGCAAACTATAGACGCACCATCAGCAGGCCAGCCTACGCTTCCGCCTCCTTCCGCTCCGTCCGTTTCGATCATCTCTGAGTCCTGACCCCAGCCGACTGGCATCGCATCGACGTTGGGATGCGGAATAACACCGCCTTCGACATTGTAGAAATTTCCGCCGTGAATCTGAAACCCTGAGGCATTGTTAAACATTGAAGAGGAATGGAAAGATGGAAACAGAGTAACCTCCTCGACGGCCTTTGTAGGCGGTTATGGGTGTACGTAGGTGTACGTGGTGCCCTTGTTGTGTTATTGTACTCGGCATTCGTGCTGTACGGCAATTAGCCTGATGTGGCCGCCGCGGGCTCTCAAAATACATTGCCGTGTAATTCTATCTACTTACCTACCGGCAGTCGCCCGCAGAACATGCCATGGGAAGGATCATGTTAATTTTGGCGGCGGTATCAGTTTCGATTCAGTGAGTCGGCAAGTAGCAGCACCGGGGATGATGGTCCGCGGGGCGGAGGTATTTTTGAGCGAGAGGGATCCGATCGGCGAGACGTAAAGCCAGATAGGTATCCATCCAGGCGAGAGAGATCCGAGATGCAACGCCAAATATACATCGGCAGGGAACAAGGGCAAAAGCCTGGCCCTGCAGAGACGAGCTGGAGGTAATTTGAAAACAGGGATATAGTACCTCTCCAGTACACAAAGTTCAGAGAGGCTCGTGCACACGAATTGAAGCCGTATGTATTGCTGCGTTCTTGGCGTGGTTGCTCCGTCGTTTTAAATGAGTAACATTACGTCCCACGGGCAAGGTGACGCCCAGTGAAGGCCCTCGACAAATACATTCCCAGGAATAGCAGCGATTGGAAGCGTGCTGGACGTTGAAGTATTTAGCTAAATAAGAAGCATAGAGTCGAGTTGAAGGTCAAGAAAATGCTTTCCGTTGCCTTTACGCGCGTGTTGAAACGGAGTTACGGAGAGTATCGTCACAATCGTCAGAGATCAAGGGAACAAGGCGTGGATTTGCCAGATGGTGTTTCGGTGTTGTCGGAGCGGGCCAGAGTTACTGACAATTGCGGCAGCCCCACTACAAGAAAGGAAAGAAAAAAGGGCAGAGTCGAAAGTAGGCTAGAGGGCCCGAAACTCGTCGGCGAAAGTATTTGCCCGTGAAGTCGAGGATCGTGCAATATACGCGCAGCACATTGACGCCGGGGAGGCGATGGAAGGATAGCAATCCAACGAAGCAGCATTCTCAGGCGAAAGATACGGGCCGCATCCACGGCTTGGGGAATCCAAACGCACCCAGGAGCGGATGCCGAGATTCCAAGTGTGAGTAATTTCTTGGCCCATCGTACACTCTGGCGCCCGACGAAGCGCAGCGAGAACGGCTACATGGAAATGAATTCAGAAACACCAATTTTGAGGGAATAGAGCCCGAGGACGGCGAGTTTCGAAAAGGGATGGTGAGGGCGGGAGGCAAGAGCGGTTGATCCGCGATCAACATAGCCACCAATGCCGTACTTTTGCTTCCTCTTGCGGCTTGCCATCGCGCTGCTGCCCCGCGCTTGCCCGTCATCCGTTGCACCAACTCTGGCATTATACATTTCCAAGCTTCCGGTTTAGGCATCGTATTCTCAAAACTTTCCCCAAGGCGCCGTGGACTGACGCGATGTGTAAGAGTGTATACGATTTTGTCCCAACGACAAACCTACCCGATACTCTGCAGGGAAGGTGGGTTCATCGTCTTATATTCCATTTAACACTCCTATTTCTCGGGCCTTCACAGAGCCTCCTCACTTCACATCTCTGGGTATCTAGCTTCACAGAGTCTCCTCACAACACATTTCTGCCTACGCGTCATCCTTACGCATTGCACTCCCGCCACCGCGTATTTGACAGCCACGGCCGTTTTTCACGACTCCAGGTGCGCATACTCTCCTCAATGTTTCGTGCCCCGCTTATCTGAATCCTCTCTCGTTTTCTTGCAAGTTCACAAGCCTCGGAATTTCTGTCCGGATGCAGACCCTCATCGTCCTGCTGAGAGGGCGGCGTGGGGGAAAGCCAGTGGATTTAAAGTGCGTCGCGGGTTGGTGCTCGTCTTTTTCTTGCGCTGATTCCGCGTGCATCCCGCCGTTCCAGTCCCGATACACCGCGTCGCTTCCAGGTGCCGCAGTGTCCGTTCTCGCGCGCTCCCGGCAACCGTTTTTCGTCCGAGGCGCCTGCACGTGTACATCCCGTCTTGCTGGTTTCGATCTTTGCTAGTGAGTAGGCATTCCGTCCTCCTTTAAAATTTTAACGTTTTCAAGTGGAATAAACGAGAGGGGCAGTTTTCCATGCCGGCGACTTATGGCCTCGTATTCTCGGCGTCCGCGCAATAGGTATGTACGCATTTCCATCTCACCTTCTCTCTTTCATCCGTCCAACGGCTACTGTTCGGTCTATGCATCCTCATCGGCCATCGTTGAGAACGTGGTTGCACTCCGACGTTTTTGTCGCCGCGGCTCGACCTGCTGCTCTAGCCCCCCCTCCCCCCCCTAATACTGTCGCCGCCGACGTACTGTCTCGTAGAACGCCACCCGCCCAGCGCTGCTTGCCGCCCGCGCTAGCGTCCGGGATCCCAGTACGACTCGGATGCCACTACACGCGCGGTATCGGGAGCGCTAATGGCAACTTCCGCACGCTCGGCACCGTCTGGGCGTGAACTCTGGTTCTTCCCCGCTCCATTGGGCGCACGCGCGGCGCTGCCCTTGCTGACCGTCTTCATTGCCTCCCGCGCACCACGCCTTTAGGACACTGTGGCGCCTTTTGGGTCGACTGTATCCCCTCATCTACATTCTAAGTACCTTCTGCGCTGTTTTCGACCGGGTTTTTGGGAGGGCGGTTTCATGCCGCATACATTGTTTCCACAGACATTTGTTGACGGGTGCGGGCATTTGTGGCGACATCTACGCCCTTGTCGACGCGATCACCTTCGAGTCGTTTATCTCAACAGAATAATCCGACGACCTCCATCCTCTTTTTTTTTGCGTGCACTCTTCTTGCCTCACTCCCCCCTCCTCTTCCCTCGTTACTGCAATTTCCGTCGGCCCCGAAGTTGCTTCATCTATTCTGCTTTCGGATATGCGGGGGATGTTGGAATCAGCGTCCTCGCGTATCTTCCATCGTGTGTCTCATCCCTCCCCGGGCGTTCTAGAAACCTCGCGCTGGACCCGGCGGTCCTACGTGGGAGATGTCCTTTTTATTTTGCTTCTACTGTTTGGCGCTGGTCTTCCTCCACTTCTGCAGGTGGTGTAGTCGGCTCGCGTCCCCGCGCGCCTGGCCACGTATTCATTTCTCTCAACGGCCACTCGGGTCTGGAAGCTACCTGCATGCGCTCGCGCAAGCTCAGCCGCATCCCACCCTCAACTGAATTTATCGCGCGTGGGACTCAGTCTTTCTTTGCGCTATGGCACTTGCGCACTCCAAAGCTTGCTTCCTGTATTAGGATAATTTCTGCGTCAAGTACCGCCGTCTCGTGCGTTCTTGTTCGGTAGTTACATTGAATAAACTGATATTCAGACATACTCGACAGTGCTGGGATCAACATTATAGTACCACCGAACTATATCACTCATTCATTCTGCGAGCAACCCCAGTCTCAGAAACGGCCCAGAAGTCTCAGCTTTTGAAGTCCGCCACACAACAGCTGCAGCTCTCCTGACGGCTCCGACCGTGACGTTGCACGAAGATTGCATCGCTCACAGGCGTGCGTAGAAAATCACCCCACCATTCTGCGCCGCGTGGAACCAGCTACAAAGCACATGTGTATTGAAACTCTGTCGGGACTCGGGCCCGAAGAGCGGGCAGAAAAATAAAGACAAGATATGATACGGAAATTTGGACCAGACCTCGTATAGTACTGGAGAGAAATGCGCGGTCGTACAAGAAACTAAGGCCATCAGGTGGGAACAGCAGGCGTTAGAAATGTGGTTGAGTTAACGTGCCGAAGTGCAAGATTGACGTACAAAGTTCTCATTCATGGGCCCGAATAAGTTTTTCGACTTGTTGCCACTTAGCCTGGTCGGTTGATGCGGAACTTGAAATCGTTGATAGCGAAGGAAAGATCGAGGAGAGCAACGCTGCGACATCGGCGGACGAGTTGATTGGTGAGCTCTGGGCATGCCACCACGTGAGGGCGCTCTGAATGACTTGTGGAGTTCCGGTGGGATGGTCCATGTCAACATTGGTGGCATCGACGGTGAGGAAAAGAGCCCTAAGGCGAGGACAGTGGCGAGAGAAGGAATGGAGAGCCATGATGGTGGGGGTGGCCACATCTTCATGAATAGAACGATACTCAAAAGAAAGATATTGTATTTCGGGCCAGGATTGCGCCATCGTCTCAACGAAATCGTCGTCGAGGCAAAATCCCCGTGGAGACGATAAGATCACGTTATGGAGCTTGTGGAAGGCCAATAATCAAGAGTCAGTTGTCAGCGGGAGATTTATTCAACTAGAGTTCAACTGCGATTTTTTTTGTCGCGGAGCTGATTCATATACCTCCTCATATGCTAACTTGAAAATTCCCGATTGTTCTGTGCTGAAAAGGGAGCCCCAGAGTCGACATAAGAGTCGCAGCCATCACGAATTGACACGAATTGACCACATCACCACCAACATCATATTCAAAGATCCAGAGATCAAGCACCTCTTGCCAATAATGATCGAACGACGGTGGATGTCATGACGTACATCGCCGGATTGCCCAGCACCTTGTCATCATCCTCCTGAAGATAAAGAGCTATGCCTGGTGGAACTCTAGACTTGCTCCTACGTTCCAGCGCTTCTCAACACTAACGGCGGCCCGATAACTGGCATTCTTCAGGGCTCGCGGGCGTCAAGTCCAAGTCCAGTCGGGCTGTACCTGCATAACAAGGTGCGCTCTCTTCTTGCTCCTGTGCTTTGTATCATTGTCTCAATGGATTTGCGAAGATTTATAAACGACCTCCTTTTTTCGTGCCCGGACAAGGCCGGCGCAACAACTCCGCCTCTTCAGGTAGGACATTTTTCACCGCGGTGACAAGCCAAGGCTGAATCCCTTCGAGATGGTTACAAATTTCTCCCCTACAATCCAATCACCGATTCCCAGACACGATTCACGCTATAAACACGAAGAAGGGCCGAGGATGCGGCCTAGTCCACATTCCAGCTGCTTTACATCCGTATTCAAGTTCACTTCAACCTTCGATAACGTACTACTGACGCCCCAGCAGCATCCTCTCCTTCTCCGCCGCCGCGGCTAAACCAAGTGCACTCTCCCCGCGCAGTTCGCTTACCGTTCAAGCCGGGCAACTCGAGGGCGTCTTCGGGTTTTTTACATACATTTACCTATGCCTCACTCGCTCGTATCTTTTCAAATCCAGTTAGGCTGCGCTGTCTCCCGGGAACATGATGATGTTCGTGTTGACCTCTCTTCCTCCCCACTTCCCCGCGTTCCACTAATACCATCTCAATCCCACAGCGCCCTCCTCGTCGACACTCTCTCAAAATTAAGTACTGTTTGCGTATCTGTCGCCTTCGCCCACTTCGATCGAACTGACCTCCATGTTCTAATGCTGCAAACCGACACATGGGCGTGGTGCGTAGGTCTCATCACGCTACGATCAACTCACACGAGGACTTTTCGGGGGTGCGTCCAGGGTCTCTTCGACTCAATCAATTAAATGCTGCAACCCAACGAGGAACGGCCCTTTTGACCAGACGCTCGATTGAAGGGAGGATAGATGGAGTGAACGCGAGCGACGGGCCCTGTTGGAATAACAACCGAAACACCCACGCACCGCCGAACAGCTGTATCATATAGCGTCACTGAGGCAGAGTCTCACTTCTGCAACAGCATACAGCTCTCTACAGCTTCCAATACATCTCTCGCTCAACCCGAGTCATTCATCTCACGCCGGCTGTTTTTCCTGCACTGCCTAATTATCCCCTTCTGTACTTTGACGTCAACGTGATTGATGTGGATGAGCTGTTCCATTTAGTTTGCCTTTTGTATAAGTACACAATGAATTCTACTGAGACCTCTGCACATTTGCAAAGGGTCACCGAGCTCCGCTTTGTCCCTAGGCTCAAATTCCAACAGGCCCCACACGCGAGTCGGGAGGAGGACTGAGCAAAGTGAATACGAGGACAAAGTGGTGTCGGGCTGATCTTTGAATTGGGAACAAGGGCTGCCTGGCGCGGCGGTACCTGCATCATCACAGCTCGCCTGTGGGATAGTTATCGAACCTGATTTCGAAGGCGAGGCTGCTTATGGCACGACGGCCGTAATGAACGGTGAAAATATCTCTTGAATTGCATTGACATGGGGGGCAAAGACCCAGGCACATGATTGTTGTGTTGTATGCATTTTTCTTCCCCCCAGGAAGGTCCACTGGGGAGTTTAGGGCACCGCACCGGACCTCAAACATGATCCCCGAGCATAACCACGTCATTACAGGCTTCTCATTAGCACAGTTGGGTCACCGCGGTCCGTTTCAAACCAAGTTTCAACCCAGTAAGCCGTGTGAATGTCAAGTGCGAGAACGTTAATGCTTCCCACATAGACTGCTGTACTTTGCTGTTAAATCACTGCTAGTACGGCCACTTTCTACTGCCAAAATATCGCAGCTCCATACTCCGCTGCCTCGGATATCCTTCTCTAAAAGGGAATTTGATGGCATCATCGTTACTTAGGGGGCGGTAGGCCAAAACTACTGGGGAAAAAATATGTAGGTGATATCTTTTTTCCTTATCTTTGCGCCCCTTGGGCATTTGCTGTTGTCATGCAATCCTACCACCCAATTCCGGCGCAAATGGATGCGTCACGCGTGAGGGTTATAGGGATGGATGTTGAGGCACGGAGAATTCGGTCAATGAGAAATCCATTCACCAACCAGAGCCAATGAGATGCCAATGAGATGCCATCTCATTGGCTCTGGATTGACAAGCAGTGCTTGTCAATCCTTCTCGTCCACATAAACGCTGCAGGTACGCACCGCCTCTTCCACTTTGCCTCGCACCACCATCTCGTACCACCAAGTCAACCAGCAAAAGTTTCAGATGAAGAAAGGAGAGAACAAATCTGGGCTGAACAGTCTGTTCCGGCGTCCCCAGGGCACCAACAACCGGAACACCCAGCCGCCGCAGAGCAAGTCCTTCTTCGTCTCGCCGTACGCGTGCAGGCACTAATACCGCCGCGGGCAGATTCTGGTCAAGATAGAGCTTCTGGCCTGCCAATGGCCATCCTCGGGCAATCTGGTGGCATAAGCAGTGAGGACGACGGGGAAGTCTCTGGTACGTCACGTGTCTAATCTCGGTCTTGCGTGCACGTCTGTTCACCCTTCGTCGTAGAGATTCCGCGCGTTTCAACCGAGGGTGGTGGGTTAAACCATCACATCAGACATTTGGATCGATTTAACACACCTTCAAGGTGTTGCCTCGTCCGGCGCATCTTCCAAAGACATCAAAACTCAGTGGAAGCAAAGAAATTGCAAAAAAGCCAAGCTTACCTGGCAGGGCCTGCGCAAACTGGCCCAAGTAATCAAACCCATGGTGCCGAAGCCTTTCGACACTCCCCTCACGATTTTCAATGTGATCTCAGACGCGGCGGAGGTGCGAGCTCCTCCGAAACATCTTCGCAAATGCTCATGTTCATCCCGCAGAAATATTTCGACAACGAGAAGGACCTGAAGGATATGATGGAACAGTTTTCCTCTTGTCTTGAGGAGGTCAATCGCGGTCTTCTCCAAAGCGAAGACTATGGGAACGATTTCGTGAAGAGCAGCGAGCAGCTAGCGAAGTGCGTCGCACAATAAATGCATTGTAATCTCGACTTATGTATCCAGGCTGATTGTGGAAGAGGCTCTTTACATTCACCAGATCCAGAGCTCATCTCTAACTGAGAAGACTTTGGAGCAGGATGACGTTGCCCAGAAAATTCGTGATTGTTTAGATCGCCTGAACCGACGCACGCAAGAACATCATGTAAGTAGAAGCTCTTCTTGCGTTACAGTCTGTTACTTAGCGCTCCAAACTAGCGGAGGATGACTCAAATTATCATCGCGACGATCAACCAGGGGTTGCAGCATTCATTGGTTTGTCTCAGTGTTTCACTCCTCATTCCACTGTCACCGATATGCCGTTCTTAGGCCTCAAAGTTACATTTTGCTCCTCAAGCGCTCTTTAAGGCAGACCAAAAAGCTGGGATGCCATCAAGACGGGCATGCACGCCGAAAACACGCGAGAATCTGCTTCACCTCCTCGAAGCCTGGGCACAGGACACATCCGATGACTCCTCGCCTGTCTTCTGGCTGAGCGGTATGGCCGGTACCGGCAAGTCCACCATCGCCTACACGCTGTGTCAGACCTTAAACAACTGTGACCGCCTGGGTGCGTCGTTCTTCTGTTCCCGAAATGAGGAACAGACTCGCACGCGCAAGTTCATCATTCCCACCATCATCCGGCATCTTCTACGTGTTTACAAGCCCCTCGTCAACATCCTTCGTCATGTCGACCTTGATAGTGTCAATGCTGTTTCTGACTATCATATCGATCAACTCCTTGTCCAGCCATGGTCCGCATCATGGCAGCCCATAAACGAGGCACCATTTGTGGTCGTCATCGATGCTGTCGATGAGATTGAGGATAATCAAGGTGCTGACTTCATCAAACAACTCATCAGCTCACTCTCTCAGACGCCGCTGCGCGGGCTTAAGTTCTTACTCACTAGTCGCCCTCATCCCGATATCAAGAAATTGTGCGACCAGGTCCGAGCACGCTTTCGCTTGGAGGAAATCAAACCAAGCGAGGTAAAAGAAGATATTCGCCGCTTCATGTGCGAGGAACTGCCGCATCTCGAGAAAGAGCTCGATCCCGTCGTTGAGGAATCGGCTGGTATCTTCATTTATGCTGCGACAGTCGTACGGCACCTTCGCCCACCTGGTGTCAAATTGACGGCAGGACAAGAAAAAGACCGGCTCACGCGGCTGCTCACAGCTGGGTTCAGCAAAGCGATCACCGGCGACGAACAGCTTGTCGATTCTCTTTATAACACGGTAACTCGTGAAGCACTGCGGAACCCCGGACCGGAGGTCAAGATTCCACAACGCCTTCTATATGCAGTTGTCACGGCGCACCACCCTCTTACGCGTCAAGCTCTTGCTTCGCTCGTCGTCGATGTTGCCGAGGAGGCCGATGAAGCAGCAAGCAATGATAATCTGGAGAAGGTCCAAAACAGTCTTGATAGCCTTTATGCGGTTCTCTACGTCTCGGAACGCGACAATTGTGTTTACGCATACCACAAGTCCTTCGACGATTTCATCCTCAACCGCTCACAACTTGCTCAATCGGCCGCCACTTATTTTCCCAACCGCGCACGGGAGTGCTTTGACATTTTGGGCAAGTCACTCCATTTCAACATCTGCAATCTCAAATCGTCGTATTTACTCGATGAGGAGGACGAGGGGCTGCATGAGCGGATAGCAACGTGTATTGGGCCCGAGCTGCGCTACGCCTGCCGACACTGGGCTGGGCATCTCATGTCAGTGCGGCACAATGACCAACATGTCAAGGAGCTGGCTGCATTGCTCCTGGACTTCAGCAGGTTGAATGTGCTCTTCTGGATGGAGGCGATGAACCTACTCAAGGCGGACTGCCGTCATGCACTATATCAAGCCCACAGCTGGTCCTTACAGGTATGTATCACAGTTGTGTTTGTTCCATGTTCTAAGGCAGAAGTAGATCCCAGATGCCGAGGAACTGAATAAATACATAAGTGCTAGTCAGAGGGTCTGGGTATCGTTTGCAGCCAACGAACCTTCGCGCTCCACACCACATCTTTATATAAGCAGCCTGACAGCAGAGCTCGCAATGACTGAATCCTCAACTCTGGTGGGATGGCGACAACATTTCCCTGGGTTACCCTTTATGGAGTGCAAGGGCATTACTAGAAGTGCCATGCTGATGAGTGCGAGGGGACACACCAAGGCGGTCTTGTCCGTGGCCTTCTCTCCCGACGACACGCGCGTTGTGTCCGGCTCCGACGACGAAACCGTGCACATCTGGGATGCAACGACCGGTGCTGCGCTGGGGATGATGGAGGGACACACCAACTCGGTCTCGTCCGTGGCCTTCTCTCCCGACGGCACACGTCTCGTGTCCGGTTCTTACGATGGAACCGTGCACATCTGGGACGCGACGACCCGTGCTGAGCTGGGGAGGATGGAGGGACACACCAACTTTGTCTTGTCCGTGGCCTTCTCTCCCGACGGCACACGTGTCGTGTCTGGCTCCCGCGACAAAACCGTGCGCATCTGGGACGCAACGACCCGTGCTGAGCTGTGGAGGATGGAGGGACACACCGACTCGGTCTTGTCCGTGGCCTTCTCTCCTGATGGCACACACATCATGTCCGGCTCCGACGACAAAACTGTGCGCATCTGGGACACAACGACCGGTGCTGCGCTGGGGAGGATGGATGGACACACCAACTCGGTCTCGTCCGTGGCCTTCTCTCCCGACGGCACACGTATCGTGTCCGGTTCCCACGACAAAACCGTGCGCATCTGGGACATGACAACCGGTGCTGAGCTGGGGAGGATGGAGGGACACACCTACTCGGTCTTGTCCGTGGCCTTCGCTCCTGACGGCACACATGTTGTGTCCGGCTCCCACGACGAAACCGTGCGCATCTGGGACGCAATGACCGGTGCTGAGCTGGGGAGGATGGAGGGACACACCTACTCGGTCTTGTCCGTGGCCCTCTCTCCTGACAGCACACGTGTCGTGTCCGGCTCCGACGACGAAACCGTGCGCATCTGGGATGCGATGACCGGTGCTGCGCTGGGGAGGATAGAGGGACACTCCCTCTCGGTCTCCTCCGTGGCCTTCTCTCCCGACAGCAAACGGGTCGTGTCCAGCTCCCGCGACAAAACTGTCCGCATCTGGGACGCGACCACCGGTGCTGCGCTGGGGAGGATGGAGGGCCACACTGACGCGGTCTCGTCCGTGGCATTCTCTCCCGATGGCACACGCATTGTGTCCAGCTCCCGCGACAAAACCATGCGCATCTGGGATGCAACGGCCGGTGCTGCGCTGGGGAGGATGGAGGGACACACCAACTCGGTCTCGTCCGTGGCCTTCTCTCCCGACGGCACACGTCTCGTGTCCGGTTCCTACGATGAAACTGTGCGCATCTGGGACGCAACGACCGGTGCTGAGCTGGGGAGGATGGAGGGAC
The DNA here is from genome assembly GCA_029378385.1 of Mycena metata. Classification (NCBI taxonomy): domain Eukaryota; kingdom Fungi; phylum Basidiomycota; class Agaricomycetes; order Agaricales; family Mycenaceae; genus Mycena; species Mycena metata. The sequence continues at coordinate 413,867 of JARKIB010000098.1, forward strand.
ACACCAACTTGGTCTTGTCCGTGGCCTTCTCTCCCGACGGCACACGTGTTGTGTCTGGTTCCTACGATAAAACCGTGCGCATCTGGGACGCTACGACCGGTGACGAACTGGGCAGGATGGAGGGACACAACTTGGTCTTGTCCGTGGCCTTCTCTCCCGATGGCACACGTGTGGTGTCAGGCTCCGACGACAGAATCGTGCGCATTTGGGACGTGACGACCGGTGCTGAGCTGGGGAGGATGGAGGGACACACTGACTCGGTTGAGTCTGTGGCCTTCTCTCCTGATGGCACACATGTCATATCCGGCTCCCACGACAAAACTGTGCGCATCTGGGATGCGACGACCGGTGCTGAGCTGGGGAGGATGGAGGGACACACCAACTTGGTCTTGTCTGTGGCCTTCTCTCCTGACAGCACACACATTGTGTCCAGCTCCTGCGACGAAACCGTGCGCATTTGGGACATGACAACCGGTGCTCAGCTGGGGAGGACGGAGGGACATACCGACTCGGTCTTGTCCGTGGCCTTCTCTCCCGATGGCACAAGCTTACAGGACAGCAATGTGCGGACCTGGCCACCATCTCAGCTGCTTCCCTGTACCATGGACCAAAGCGGGTGGTTGGTTCTGCATAACTCCTCCCACAGTCGTCTATTCTGGTATCCCCCTCAGCTTCGACTCACTCTCCTCATTTTTCCCTGCCTCCTTCTTATCTCCACTCATGGGTATGCTCACTTGGATCCCTTCTCTGCTCCTCTCGGCCCAGACTGGCCAAATGCCATGGCCCCCGGCCAACCAAACCCCGGATCCCCCCGGCCAACCAACCGACTTAAATTTATTGTCATTGGCATCCTTGGATATGTCGTTATGGCTCAGTCTTGTGGTACTATGTACACCCAGTGCTTCTTATCCTTCTAACCAAAACACCTGATCGCTACCATTCATTTCCTGATCAATTATTCTGTGTTACCTCCGCCCTCTGGTTTGTTAGCTCATCCTTGCTCCCGCACGCATAGTTCATCCCGATTTCATCATCCGTACTACGTCTTACAAGTTACGAAAATTTCCGACCTCACCAATATTATATTGTCGTCTTCAATGCGACCCCAGACCGCTGTTACATGTAACCATACTGTCGTACCCGTCTTTGTTTCCTAGATCTCATTCGACTCTAACGGTGTT